>OZ005735.1:103556207-104156207 GCA_963930755.1 Eudasyphora cyanicolor | reverse complement strand
AGTCAATGAGAGCTTGAGCAGGGTACGCAATACCCCGGTGAATGATATTTATGGCGGCGGTCCCCATGAGCACATTCCTATCCTGGGTGGTATGAAATACCTGGCGATTCATAACAGTGAGATTATCCGCATTTGAAATGGAAGCTACATTATCTAGATTATGATTAGGAGAGGCACCACTAACAACAGGGGTTGAGCTAGGCGACGAGACAGTTGAGGAGGTAGAGCTAGACGACGAACCAGTTGAAGAGGCAGAACGATGACGGCGGTGTAGGAGGGTGTGATGCCTTCCATTACACACATTACAATTATGAGTGCTAGTGCAATTGAGACAACGACCTTGTTTCTTAACTTCAGCAAATTTCTTATCGAAAGGAAACTTCTTGAACCGAGGACATGACAGTAGAGGGTGGATTTTATTGGGACAAAAACTACAACAATTTTTGTAGGAAGATTTCGAGCCGCCGTATTTGTAAAATCCGTACTGATTTTTCCAGACTTGGGGACTTTTGATGAATCGATTTCCTTGATGTCGCGAAGACACGCCAGAGTTTGAATTCTTTCCGTAAGAAAAGAATCTAATGCCTTCCAGGAGGATGACGACGACTTATCCCTGATACTCTATTCCCATAGAGTTAGGGTGAGCTTTGGCAATCTCTGGATACAAAGAAATACTAATATAGGGTCCCAGTGGTCCGTGACAATGTCATATACGGCCATTGCCGATAGACAACCGTTGATACCACGCTGCAAAGTCTTCAAGCCCGAACTTGTCTCACTTTCTAATATTGCAAGGTCAAATAGAAGCTTGAGGTGATTATTCACCAGGATACGCTTGTTAATATACGTATCCTTCAAAGCTTTCCAAGCTAGATCAAAGCTTCGATGGGTGAGGGGAAATTTCTCCACAATTTCTCTAGCCTCACCGCACGTTTTCCGACGCAAATGACAAAGGCGTTCGATATCGCTAAGCCGAGAGTTATTCACATAAACCGCCGTAAATAAATCTCGAAACGTGGGCCATGAATGAAAATCGCCCTCAAAAACGTCAGTATCTCAAGGCGGTATTGAAATATTATGCATGGCGTCACTAATTGGCTGAATTATGCCCGCATGCCTAGTACTATTTCCCAGATCTAAATTATTCGAAGGATCAACTTGAGTACCGATTTCACGAGACGCGTGAGTTGAAGAACTCATATTGTTTACCGGGTCAGTAATGCGCGTGTCCCCGAAAGGTTGTTGTGCCAACGAAACTACTGAACCACACATAGTCGAACTCAGGGACGTTCTACGAGAGCGTGTGAACATGGACAACTTCCTCTTTATAGCGGCGAGACATTGTATATAAGTTTGATAATGTTCGCCAAGTCCAGTTCGTCTTTCCCCGCGTCTGGTGAAGATTGCATATAGTCCTGACATTTACTAAACATTTCTCGCGTTGTAGTCCACAAGTTATTTAACTCTGTACTACGAACCTCAAGATCATAAACATCAAGGTCCTCTTCCTTCAGAACACGGTAAGACGAATCAAATTTCAATACAGCCTCCGAAGCGCTGATGAAAAAGTCAAGGGGAGTAAGCGGCATTTTTATGAAGATAAGGCTTTCGAACACAAGAGCTAAAAATTTGGGGAAACCTAGACGAAAATCACCCAAGTGAAAACAAAGAACCAAATTCAATTAAAATGAATCGATAAAGTTGCCAAGAAATGTGGACGCAATTTCAGAAAAACCCACAAAATTAAAATATTCAAATCAGTCGAGGAGGGGCCAAAAACAAATCTTTTTAAAACTTTTCAAAAATCCAACTAACCGAAGGCAGAAAACGCCAAAATAGCAAAAGAAACAAAGTAAATATGCGCACAACAAATCAATGAATTAAAAATAATATAAAGACAGACCAAAGCAACACCTCTGAATAAAAGGACGATATACACAGTGTATAGGATCGTTAGAAACAATTTGCCAATATCCAATCGAATTCCGACGAATAAATCGATTGATTCGCAACGAAAATTAATTATTTTTATTTATAACACTATACGAACACCGATAAATTCGAAGGGGCGCTAAATTAGAACGATAGTGGACTGTATTTTAAACGACACCCTCGGTAGGGTGTTTCGAAAACGACCTGTATCACAGAAAAACAATTTATTTTATTTTCTTGTACTTGTTCTTGTTATTGAAAAACAAAAACGAAAACGCGGTGCTCACTTTTTAACTGAGTTTACGTACCTGATAATGAAGATGACGATGATTAGGATGATGATGAAGTTTCGCGATGTGATGGTTTAGCGATGATAGGGATGGGGGTGTGTGATGTCCCTATGCCAACGAATACCTTCAAAACGAAAAAAAACACACGATTAACGATGCTAATTCCAATCCGGCTCGATACGACCAAAATGTTGGTGTAGGGGTGCAAGAAGGGGGGTTCGGGTGGTAATGAAAATAAAAGAAATAAAACGCAATAGATTTTTAGTTTTAAATATAAATAGTGGGGGGATCTTTATTTGGTGTATTTTCAAATAAACAAGGATTTATTACCGTATATGAGGTTGGCGACAAGGCCTGTGTGCGCGAGCGTAGAGCAAAACGACAAGTGGTGAACGCAGAGGCTCGTTACAAGTGCTCGACTACCATAGATTTTGCGGATAGAGAGAGGGAGAGAAAGAACCGAAGATGAGCAAGGCAGCCACACAACAACCACCACCCATAGGCAATCCGCACTCTACACATCCATACTAAGCGAATTAGGTATACCACGATTTACCTTGTCTCTAATTTTTACGTCATATGGCCCACAAATAATCCACCTATTGCTTAGCATATTGTTGATTCAGTTTTTCAGCGCCCGGTCAACCTGAAACACGTCTAAGGAGTGGATAAGTGGTATTCATACCCAAAGCGGGGAAGATCTCACACACTAGGCCAAAAGACGTCAGCCCAATTAGCCTATCCTCCTTCCTATTGAAAGGTCTGGAAAGACTTTTAGATTATTTCATTAGGGAAAACCTGCATAAAAAACTCCTGTCGGGGAGCCAACATGCTTTTAATAAGGGGAAGTCTACAGAATCAGCCCTGCACGAACTTGTGAGCACTATTGAATCGTCCCTGCATTTCAAGGAATTCACCTTGGTGGCATTTCTTGACCTAGAAGGGGCTTTTAACAACATTCACTCAAATGCGGTAATTGCGGCACTGTCACATCTTAAGGTAAACTGTAGCTTGATTAGACTTATACACAGCCTGCTCAACAGAAGACGCATAACAGCGTGTCTTGGGTCCAAAACTCTAAAAGGTTTGTAAACAGAGGGAATCCACAAGAAGGAGTGCTGTCTCCACTAATTTTGAACCTAGCGGTGAATGAAATCCTGCTAGATCTAGAACGTTGTGGCTGCAAGGTCGTGGTATATGCGGACGACGTGGCAATCGCAGTGAGTGGCAAATTCGAAAACGTCCTCAGAGACATCCTACAGGTGGCTCTGAACAAATTGGCTAGATTGGCGGAAACAGCGGTTTGGGCGTTAACCCAAACAAGACAGAATTGGTTTTCTTCACCAGGATGAATAATGTCCCACATGTAGACCCTCCACCTCGGATAAATGTAACAGATCTTGTCTTTTTAGGAATAATTCTAGATAGGAAATTGTTATTTAGACTTAACGTATTGGAACGTGTAAGGAAGGCCAACGTCGTCTTATATTCCTGCAAAAAGGCTGTAGGTTCGCGGTCCTAAAATCGTCCACTGGATCTATATAGCAGTAGTTCCAATACTGTTATACGACATTGTGGTATGGTGGACGACAACTGACAAACTAACCATCACCAACCTACTAACAAAGGTTCAGAGAACTGCCTGCCTGTGCATAAGCGGAGCCTTAAGGACTACAGCGGCTGAGTCTCTACAAGCCCTACTCCACGTACTGGCGATTAATATTGTGGCGAGAGAAGTTGCAACCAGAGCGGCAATAAGATTAAACTGCCTATCAATGTGGAGGTACAAGAACTACGGTCACATGAGTACACCTCCGAGAGAAATTACAACACTATGATTCCCGCCAGAGGTGAATGGGTTGGCAGAATACCAGGTAATAGAAACCATCTCCACTTTTACACGGATGCTTCGAAGTTTGATGAGAAGATAGGCTTCGGAGTACACTGTGAAGAACTTAGTTTGGATATATCTCACAGACTATCAGATACCTGCAATGTCTATCAAGCCGAAATAATGGCAATATGGGAAGTCGCCAAGTGGCTGAGTCGCAACATAGTAACCAACACTGGCGTTGTCATTTACTCGGACAGCCAGGCTGCCATCCATTGTTTGGAGGCAACATCCTTAAATTCACAAACAGCCCTCGACTGCCGCAGATCTCTTAACGAGATGGCTGAGCAGTTTAATATATAACTCATATGGGTGCCTGGGCATAGGGATATCCCGGGGAACTGCAAAGCCGATGAACTTGCTAGAAAAGGGACGACATTACAAATTCTCGAGGAATTTGCATATATTGGTGCGCCACTATCCACGTGCAAGCTTTGGCTTTGGCAAGAGGCAATCAGGCAGTCCAACGAAAGATGGATAGAAATCGGCACCTGCAGGGTAGCTATTCAAATCTGGCCAAGGTATGACCTGAGAAGATCAAAGTATCTGCTAGCACTAGAGAGCCAAAGATTGTCTACGTTAGTATCAGTTCTGACGGGACACTGCTTGATCGGCGAACACGCCAAAAGATTGGGTATTGACTCCAAAGACTTCTGCCGAAGCTGTGGATATGAGGAAGAAGTGGAGAGCAGTGAGCACTTGCTATGCGACTGCCCCGCTCTGATCAAACGACGACTGGACATACTGTGGTCGGCCTTTCTAGGCAGCCTAACAGATCGTTCCAGTACCGATATTCGTACTATCGATAAATTTGTATATCAAACAGGTTGGTTTCGATGAGGGGCATTACAGCCCGTGGTAACACTAGGGACCTAAACTGGTCTATGTGAGCTTGTAAAAAAATACGGCTGCCACCCTAATCTAACCTAAAAGCCGGGCTCAAAATTCCGTTTGCAGTTTATCGAATAACACATTACTACATATAAAAATGGTAAAGTGTTTTAAATCCTAGCTTTGCGATTGCCGATAATGTGGCCATGTTTTGAAATTTTCGTAAAACAATTGTGTAATTTGGAGGAGCGTGGCAACACTATTAATACAAATGTTTAACTCGTTCTTTTCTCGAAAATATTCTCCAGGAAGTGTCCTTTGAGACGAATATAAAGACGATAATGAAAGTGTCCTTTAAGACGAATATAAATATACTTTCTTTATACCCTCACTTTAGTCGAAAGGAGTAACCGATTGACTTCAAATTTCGTATGTGGTAATATTTTTTTCTATCTCCGGCTAAGTTCGAAGATGGGCCATATTGGTCCACTCCTTCTGGTACCTCCCCCACAAAGGGTAAAAAGGTTGTGAAATATTGATTCTTTAATAACTGTTATTATACGTATTCGAATCTTCTGACATTCCACACATAGTATAAGTTTGTTAGTCGCTATCAACTCGAGGAAAATGGGCGAAATTGCCACGCCCCTTTTGGTACCTCCCACACAAATGCACCATTTTGGACTAAAAGTTAAAAGCTTATAACATTAATACCAGTGTTTAGAAATACTTGAAATTCTGTACAGTGTAATGCTTTTATAGTGCCTACAGTCCATTGGAAAATGGGCGTTATTGTCACGCCCCTTTTGGTACCTCTCCCTCAAAGGTACCATTTTGCACCAAACGTTAACAGTTTATAACATTAATATCAGTGTATACAATTACTTGAAATTTTGTACAGTGTAACGCTTTTATAATGCCTATAGTCCAGTGAAAAATGAGCGTTATCACCACGCCCCTTTTTGTACCTCCCACACAAAATGGCCAAATTATACCACAATTTAATATCTCAACGTTAATATACCAGTCCATATAAACGGTTACAATTCGGCACAGTCCAATGTATTTAAAGTATCTACTGTTCAGCGAAATATAGGTGTATTTCTTAAACCCCTTCTGGTACCTCCCACAAAAATTGACAGAATAATTTGTGTAATATTTAATATTACATCACTCACAAAGTGAGGGTATACCTTAGTCGGTTTACCCGACTAAAACTTTCATACTTGTTTTATAAATTCCTTTGTACCAACCTTTTCAAAATAAAATACAAAAATTGCATATATTTTCAATATATAAATTGATATGGTCATAACTTTTGTATAAGTGGTCACATTGTAGCTTGTAGGTCTTGATATCACATATCAAATGTAGTTCGCGAATCATTATATTTTTAAAAGTCAATCCCACAATTCCCAAAATAATTTGAAAATCCCCAAAAATGGGATTTTTTGATTTCCCCTATATCTACTTAACTAAAAGTCGTGTTTCAGATTCCCTTTGCAGTTCAACTTACAACACCTCACATATAAATATGCCAAAAGTTTTAACATTTTAGCTTTGCGATTGGCAAAAATGTGGCTTACTTTTGAAATTTGTGTAAAAAATTGTATAAATTGGAGAAGCTTGGTAACAATACCCGTGAATATTTTTAAACCGTTCTTTCTTTGTGAACATTCTCTGGAAAGTTTCCTTTAAGATGATAGATGTTAGAGGAGAGATAAAAAACGTTGTTATTTCGTCACATCGCGATATTTTTATTATATCAGATTTTTGAATTTTTCTTTTAATTATTTACAACAAATATGTCATAACAAATATCATATATATGAAAAGACCAGACGTGGTAAATGGTTTTCAAGAAAATCGACATATAGGATATTTTGTTTCGAGCATTTTAAATATTTATAAAACAAAAATATTACACATAGGAGTTTTGATATTTGAGTGTACCTCAAGCAATCGAAAGTTGGCCTGGATTGTGCCCAAAACGGCTAATGAGGTTTTGTACAGAATCATCCCTTCTACTCAGATAAGAAAATATCAAAATCTGATCTGCTTCTATTCGGAGTTATCGCGATAAAAACAATTTTTAAACAAAAACCCGAAGTTAATTACGTTGAATCGCGAAAATTTAAAACTATGACATAATTCCCCATAACTATGAACATTTCTAAGACGCTTTGTAATGTCCGCGATATGTGCAATATTATTCTATAGCGAAATTTTTGTAATCCAAAAGTTTGACTTACACTGCTAAATTTTTACAAAAATATTATTGCGAATTTAATAAAATTAATATATTAACATTCAATGATTCCTGAGGGATAGATTGGCACCAGCATTTCCGCCATAAACATCCCGCGACGAATAAATTTCGAACACTCTGATGAGTGTGTCCTGATAATTGAAACTGACACGCCCATCATCCTATTTGGGGTGGCACGGATACAAACAACGGGTGTGAGTAATTTCTTGACTTTATTTTAACTACCAACCTAAATATTTGTAACAATGGCAATAAACCGACATTTACAAATAAAGACAAACAAGAAGTACTCGATGTCAGGATCGATACAGACTCGCTGTCAGATAAGAGTTTTTGGTGGTACGAGTATGTACTGGACGACCGACTACTCGTTCTCAGATCATGAATATATAGAGTATAAACTAGCTGAAAAGTACCAAAACCAGCGGTCCACAGAAATGCGAGGAAGACAAAATAAGAAAAATTAAAAAAAGACTTAATTAAAACTTCTTTACGAACCGGATGTCATAGTCGATCTGGACTTGAAAAAGCCTGTCCAAAACGAAGGTACAAGTGTAATACTAAGCCACAATAGTGGACTTCTGAGCTAAAGACCTGATAGAAAACTGCAACAGGCTATTCAACAAGGGCAAAACTAGTGGGGTCACTAATGACCGGGATGCCTGTAAAGAGCAACTCAAAATCTATAAGAAAGAGCTTAGGAAAGCGGAAATACGTTCTTGGTACTCCTTCTGTGGAGAAGTGGAAAAAGGTCTCAGACGCCTGAAGACTGACGTAGATATAGGAAGAGGGTAACAACTAGACAAAAAAATAGCGAGCAGTCTCCAGTTACTTCTCGACACACATTCCCGGGGAACTCCCTGACTGAACTCGAGAAACAAAAGGACCAACAAGAAAGCGAGTCTTCGTCAAACGTTCTTGTGTTTGTCTACAGAAGGATTTCACAGGCACGAGTGCTGTACCCACTAATTTGGAATTTGGCATTAAATGGAATCCTGTTAGAACTGTCTGTTAGAACGTTGTTACTACAAAGTCGTGGCATGTGCGGACGACGTTGCAATCGCAGTAATCGGCAATATCCCCAACGTCATCAGAAACATTGTACAGATGGCTCTGAACAAATTGGTCAGATGCCATCATTCGTTTCGACGGGCAAATTACATCTCTGTGGATCCTAAATCATGAAGAATATTCAGAAAAATTCATTGTAGATATACATAGTAATAATCATTGCTGTAACTTATTTTCGTTCGTCTACGGCAAACGATCAAAAATCACTCAATTATTCCGAGAAATCTATAAGTCACAACAGGTTATAATTCTGTGTGTCTATAGTAAATCACGCAAAAAGCTCGTACCTAAAATATTTCTAACCTGCGCTTTATAGAATTCAAGTAATAGTTGAGTGATTTTTGATCGTTCGCCGTAGACGAACGAAAATAAGTTACAGAAACAGGCCCTATATGTTTTTTATTTATTTATTTATATGAATTACAATACAAAGTAAATTTATATTCTAATTTTACGGTCCAGGGGAAAGCCGGGTTACAAAGACCATGTGGCAAGTTTTTGCAGCGACAGACAAGAGCCTCTGGTGGGAATCGAACCCACGACCCCCAAACTCATAGGCGAGCACGCTACCAACTCACCTTCTGGGGCGCTCATATATGTTTTTTACATTCTGCTTATTAGTTAAATATATCATAATTCTTACGTCATCCTCCTTAATTATTTGCCTTTTATTAAAATATTGTCGAATATCCATCCTGTTGTAGCACTTGTACACAATCACTTCTCAGCGATTAAAAATTGAATGTCACGTGTTCACCGCACTTATTTAAATTGAACTAAACGTTAGTATTGTGTATGTTTACAATGTGTAAATGTACAATGCGCTTGGGAATACACAATTCTACAATACCTATTCCTACTGTCTTTAAGGCTGCTCTAATTGTATATTTACTACAAACCGGAAAATTCTTAAAAATAATTGGCACGAATAATACAGGGTGGCTGATATGTAATGCAACAAAGTAAAGCGCTATATTTTTTTTATTTTTTTTTAAAACTTTATTTTTCAAAAGCAAACAATGTCGAAAATAACATACAATTTTAGAAACAGTTTAGATTTGTTCGAATTGGCCACCTTTGGCACGAATTATGGCCTTCAAACGGCCGACAAAGCCATCACACGCTGCACGAAAGTGGCTCTGCGGTATTTTGGCCCATTCCCGGCGAAGCGCCGTCTTGAGATGATCGATACTTTGGTATTTTTTAGTGCGAACCTTACTCTCTAAAATGCCCCAGGCGCAAAATTCCGACGGATTGAGATCCGGAGATCTTGGTGCCATTGTGCGGTAGAAATGAAGCGAGGAACCTCCTTTTTAAGCCATTCTTGGTCGACGCGTGCTGAGTGCGATGGCTCAGCACCTGTTGGAATGTCCATGGTCTGCGGCCGAAATGTTTGTCTGCCCAGGGCTTCAATACTGTCTTTAGGACATTTTCCCGATAATATTCGGCATTTATTTTGACCCCATGGTCGATGAATACGAGCGGGGAGCGACCATCGGCCGTTACGGCGGCCCACACCATTACCATCGGCGGCGCTTGAGTTCTGGTGGCCAATCGAAGGTGTAAATTTTCAGCTGACCTCTTTGACAAGTAAACCCGATCATTTTGTTTGTTCACAAACTGCTCAATTTGGAATGGCTTCTCATCGGAGAAAACCAAATTTGGTAACTGGCCACTTTCGTGCAAGCGAAGCAACTCCTTGGCTCTTTCCAGTCTAACTTTTTTGTGCATCGGTGAGCTCTTACACTTTTTGGAACTTCAATGGCTTTAGTCCAAGCTCATTTTTTAATATGTGTTGTATCCGTTCTCGCGATATGTTCAGCTCACGAGCAATTTTTCTACCACTGCGGCGTGGATTTCGATCAAATCTGGCCTTCACTTTTCGGATCATTTCTGGTGTTGTTACCGTTTTTTTTCGTCCACTTTTTGGACGCGATGCAACACTGCCAGTATCACGGTAACGAGCAATGGTACGAGAAACAAAAGATTTATTCACATTTAAATGCTGGAGGGCTCTAACGATAGCCACTTGTGTTTTTCCACCCAAATATAAAGCAATCACACTATCACGCTTGAATTCCATCACGAATAACTTTTTTTCTGAATCCAAAGATCAAAATGCTTTTGTAAGCTTGTAAACAATAAAATGAACTGTCACTGAAATAAATCTGTCAGCTATCAGACTAGCGGTTTAGAAATGATAGCAACCTGAAGTTGGTTGCAATACATATCAGCCACCCTGTAAATTTTAAATATTATAATTTTATTCAATGATTTAATAGTTTTGTGTTATTTCCAACTAAAATGGCTTGTTCATTAAAAAACTGTTAAAAATTTTCTGATTATTTTTGTCTGAAAAATATATTTATATATTATTGAATAATTTTATTATTATTATTTAATTTTTATAAAACATATTCATAGGATGAACTTCGTAATGGAATCCACATATACATTTTTCTGTAAGATAAATTATACAATTTTGCCGTAAACGATATTTGTCATCATCTACTACAAATCTGTTACAGCAATTTTCTGAAGTGTTCACTTTTCTGAATGTTAAAGTCATAAATGTGTAGCACATGTGCGATTTCTTAGGTACACAACTTTTTAATTTATATGGATGTAATTTTTGAGATAAAACTTTAAAAAAAGGAAAATTTTCCGGAGAGTATAGCCTTTGAAATAAAGCACTCATTTGCAGTTTCTTAGGTGTACCACTTTTTAATTTAAAAGGAGGTAATTTTTGAGATAAAGCTCTAAAAACCGTCAAATTTTCAAGATAGTATTGGCTTTGACTTACTTTTAATAAATTATATCTGCCATCATATGCTACAGTTTACTACATTTTAGACATAAAACTTTAAAGTAAACAACGGTTACATTTTTAGTCTTTGATTTACTTTTTGGAACAGGAAAAATATATTAAACGTTAAAATAAGTAGTAAAAATTTTTAATTCTAAATCGTGTTTGGAAGGGGGGGGGGGTGGTGTTTGAACCCCCAAAAAGACCTACAGGTTGTAGGTTCAATACCATGTCGAGTGCCGCCTGCGGTGTGCTCTTTCTCGTACGGATATAAATAATGATGCCGCTTTTTTACTTTCTCTACTTTTTAAGCTGATATTTAACTTCTGACGCCTTCCACAATACCACTGAACCATAGGTATGAACAGGACGCACTGTGGCTCTATACATCCAGTGGATGGCACTTGGCTTGAGCCCCAAGCTCTTACCTATGGAGTTTCTGCACGAGTATAGCGGTTCAATCCCTTTTTGACTCTTTCCTCTGAGTTTCTTTTCCATCTCAATTTCCGGCCAAGTATGACACCAAGGTATTTAGCCTCACAGGACATGTTCAGCTCCACTCCGTCTAGAACAGGTTTGGTGAAATATGGTATCTTATTCTGTCTGGTGAATAGTACTAGCTCGGTCTTCATGGGGTTGATGCCCAGCCCATTTAGTACCAAGAGCCACAGGAGAGGTCACGGTACCCCTCCTTGAGGAGTTCCTCTGGTTACCGTCTTCCTAATGGAGCCCTCTGCAAGTGATGCGTTGATGATTCTGCTGTTTAGCATTGAAGCAATCCAATCAACTTGTAGAGGGGGAATGTCCATATCCAACCTCACATTATTGAAGGCTCCTTCTATGTCTAGAAAAGTAGCCAAAGTGTATTGGTTTTTTCCTAGATTGCCCTCAGCATAACCCACCACGTCATGAAAAGCACTGTCAACAGAGCGACCCTTGATGTACGCATGTTGACCACTGCTGATTAATCCCTGATATAGATGTCAATCAGTCTCTCCAAAGTTTTCAGTAAAAACGATGGGAGACTGATTGGTCTGTAGTCCTTAGGCATTGAGTGACTACTCTAACTTCACGCCATTTGGAGGGAATGAAATTCCTCAGTAGGGACTCCCTAAAAATCGTTTAGAGTAAGCATATCGCTCTTGACCCTGCGTTTTGTAGCATAGCCGGTGATATGCCATCTGGTCCAGCTGATTTGAAGGGTTCGAAGGAATTAATGGCCCACAGTATTTTCTCCTTGGTTATTAAACTTTTGAAAATCGAAAGAGCGCGGCCATCGCACTGTGATTCTCTGTGTTCTGTACCGTTATTAGGATATGTATCCCGGACCAGGTTCGAACACCCGGGGAAGTGTGTCGTAGCCAGGAGGTGCAGGGTATCATATCTAGACTCAGTCCAGCTTCCATCTTCCTTTTTGATGCTTCCAAGCGACTTGGGGTCTTTTGATAGCAATATTCGAAATCTGGAGGACTCGTTTACCCCTTCTATTATTTCACAGAAATTGGCCCAGGAGAGCGTTTCGCCCGTTTGACCTCGCTCTTGTACATGTCGAAAGCTTCCTTATAGCGATCCCAATCAGTACTTGCTTTGGTTCTATTGGCTTTGTTGTACAATTTCCTGACTTACGAAGCTCTTTTGTCCACCATGCAGGTTGTGACCTTTTTCCTGGATATGTAAGGGGACATGTTCCCTCAAGACTATCTAACAGGGTTGCAGTAAAGTTGTCCACTGCTGTTTCTAACCTCCCCGTGTCGACGAAATTGTTATCCATCGATTGGAGCTGCCTCTCAACAAGGTCATTATACTCTACACAGTTAGTTTTCCTTTGGTTCCTGAAAAGTATTTCATCACCTGTAACCATATTCAGATTGAACAGGATATATTTATGGTCCGAGAAGGAGTTCTCCTTGGACACTCTCCGACCTGAAGGAACAGTGTCGTCTAGGTTCGTCAATGTTATGACTATTACTTCCGACCTATTTCTGCCTTGGAAATTTGGGTCATTATCAATATTGCAAATCCTTAGCCCAGAATTCAAAATAAAATCATAAAGTAACTCACCTCTAGTGTTGATGTTCGTACTTCCCCATATAGAGTGGTGCGCGTTTGGGTCACATCCTAGGATCATCCTCGTCTTCCGATGATTCTCATGCACTAGCTTGCGCACTGACTCATTTGGCGGGTTGTTTTCCTCGTATGGCAGATAGACTGATGAGAGTAGGAATGGTTGGGTGAGTATTCTTTAACCTTACCGTCGTCAGGTCTTCATTGCTGTAATTATACTGAAGGATTAAGTTAAGATTCTTTCTACCTACAATACATGTTCTCACCTTGTCCTCCGAAGGAGGAGAGTATGTGATGTAATTTGTATTGCCCAAACCAGTCACCTTATTCTTAACGATGTAGGGTTCTTGAATTAGAACAATGTCTACTTTAGAGTTTGAGAGCGCGAGAAGAAGTTCCTTCGAGGCAGCTATAGAGTGGTGCAGATTATCTGCATTACCCTTAGTGCTCGAACTAGTTCTGCTTTGCCTTTTGGAGCCAGATATGACAGTGGCCAAAACCGTATCTTAGCTTGCCCCCTCTCTCTGGTATGTAATCTTCTGTTATTTTGTCGATGGTAGCTTTCAGCACAGCCTACAGAATTGTCCACTCGACTGTGCTGAGACCGGCATTCTGTTTCGCGAGCAGTTTCAGCATGTTCGGCTGATCTGAATCAGGTAATACGGTCTGTGGGACCACCTTAAATTTTACGTTCGGCCAGGGGTCTTCAACATTCTCAATTGCATAACGAAGGAAGTTCAAAGACTCCTTGTTGGCACATTTGATAAGTTTAACGCCCTCTTTCCACTGCGTTCCATCACCTGACTGCCGCTCCACCTATCCGATAGCATAAGGTTGAGTAGCTTTGACTCTAGCAGCCTCCAATTGGAGGGGCTGATTTTCTTATCTGAATAAGCCAGATATACTATCAGAAATTGATTGGGAAGGGGGATCTGGTTTCCGTCCTTTGGGTTTTGAGTAGGGTTTGGTCGATTTACTTTTTGGTATAGACCCGGAGGGTGCTTTAGCGCCAAGTGCGGCTGACCCCTTCAATTCCTTCTGTTTGGGAACTAACTTTGTTGTCTCCCTTCTTAGGGCATCTCGCTGTTGCTTCTTTGCAACAGGCAGCGGTCCCTCAGTAGATCTAACCCGCTTTACCGCTGTAGATTTCATGAGTTCCGCAGCCTGTTGCGAGGTTGAGCGGCAGTCGAATAGAGGCAACAAGTCTTTAAGAGTTCTTTTTAGAACTGACTCTAGTCTGCATCTGCATAATCGATCCTGAGACTTCACCTGACGTTTTACGAGATTTCTTTTCCTCATTCACTTTGTATTTGGTATTTGCTTTGGATAGTTCTAAAGTAACCTTTGTGGTCAATACTCCAGTTCGTATCCCGTCTGGAACAATGGTGCTTTATCAATAGGACTATCCATTCTTGCAGTGGGTTTCGTTGCCTCTGAAGTAGGCTTTGTTATCCTACCTTCAGTTTGCAGCGACCCTGCTTCAGAGGCTCCGCTTGGCATATTACCACGCTTTTCCTTCTCTGTCGCAATTGTAGGAGCTGCATTCACCGCTGCCACAAGTGGCGTAGGAGTTGCAGCATCCACCGGTGTAGAGAGAGGTAAGGGCCCAATCAGGGACGATTTCTTCGCTATATGGGGATAAAGCCGTTCATGGCGAAGTATCGCTTTCCAGTTGGATTTGATCAGTCTCATTTCTCTCACCGTTATGTCAGACTCGCTCTTACTATCGAATTCCGAAGATAATAGTAGGAACTTAGGTAGACGTCGCGAGCCTTCTTTCGCCTCGACCTTTTCCTACCGCTCGTCGAAGTGTTAGCACCAGGAGTGCCTGGGACTATAGCTCCTTGACGCGTCAGGATCAGGCGTTCTGCGTTAGAGGACTTCCTAGTCTGTTTGAGGTGGTGGAGTCGACAGGTCGGTTTCCGTCACGTCCAAGGCAAGGTTAGTTGCCAGCTTTGTTTTGATGGATTTTACCTTCTCGGTAGTCGGGACGCAGATAATCGTGATCTCACATTCACTATCCGACAGAGTAAGATCTTCCATCAAGTCCGCTGGCACGCCCTCCTGGCTGAGTCCAATGAGGGAATCATCATCCACCATCTCCGACAATTGCTGACGTAACTCAGCATACTGAGTGGTTATTTCCCGGTTCAGCTTGTCAATGTCCCTTAATTCAGTTAATTCTCCCCTAATTACCTCATCCATTATGAGATGTAGGGGTGACGGGTGAGTGTCGTATAGACGGACATCGGACATATTTGGGAGGGGACTAGGATGACTGGCATTGGACATCGAATTCGGACGTTGGCTATCCATAGGCATTGTAGGGGATGAAGCTTCAATGCTGCTGGTTGTAGCCGTAGTAGTTGTAGTTGATATAGTTGGTATGTTGTTAAAGAAATTCATATTAGGACCCACGAGTGTAGCGGAGTGGAGGTCCGCCATAACATAGCCTCCGGTGCTATGGTAAGGACTTGGCGAAGAAGCCTATTTACACGCTGAGGCACCCAGGTATCAGCGAGGCTCCGTACAAACATAGTCGGTTACCCCTGACTACGAACATTAAATATCGATAGGCACGAGGTCGAATAACACCTCGGCGTTAGGTGATACTTTTATAGTAAAGTATCACTACTATATCTAGCATACGGAGTTATAGGGGAAGCCCATGGTATGAAGGGATTTCCTCGTATATCTTTTGCCTGTAGGTAACCTTTGGTCGCTCGAACTCTTCTTATCAAAGTTACGTCAAAGTACGAGTTGGGAACCAAGTTCGTAGATTACGATGATTCAAGAATAAGAGCCCGAGTTTAAGCCTCTACATCGCGGCAATATTGTTACGTCTGGTAGAGGAATGAGCCATAATGGCTGATTGCATATGGATCCATGTATCCAGCCGTAAACACAACTAAGTTTTTGATTAACACAACTAAATTCTTGAGTACTGGGGGGAAATTTTCACCATTTTTGGTATTGTCGGCTTTGGCAAAGACCAACGATTGAACGATTGGGGAGCCCGCTCCATCGGAACATTAAGGCATCCCCGTCAAACGAATTTATTTATTTTTTGTCTGTATTAGCCCGTAATAGGTACTACGATGTAGGCCTTCCAGACTTTGTACAGAGTTTTTTTGCGATTGCGTAATAGGTACTCCGTAATAGGTTTTAACTATCCGCTCGGTGATAAACACGTCCGTTCACTACGACTTTTTAAATGTGACCCCCATTTGATTATAACAGAGTGGAATTTACCCCGTCTTAGCGACACTAGAATTTCCTCTAATTTAACTCTTAACCTTTTTTGGGGAAAAGTTGGCTATAAAAAACGGGTTAAATGAAAAATGTTTCGCAAATCTTTCTAATTTCATATTTAATCTATTAACACTAACACACAGTTCCGACGCCGCTGAACGTGAATTTACAACCCTTTCTTTAATAAAACCAAAATTGAGAATAAATACTGTTAACACCATAACGCTACGTTAAGAAAAGATTAAAAATAATAATAAAAAATTATCTACATACATACCTTAATTGTATTGCGATTAAAAAAATATCTAAAAAAATAAAGACTGAATAAAAGTATTTCTATGTTAACTTTATTAATGTATTTAATACAAGTATAATAAAAAAGACTGATTTCATACGAGTAACTATAAATATATCGTTTATTGAATGATGTGGTGATATGCTCGACCAGATTATCCAGACCGGCTCATCGGTTCATACAGAAGATTAGAGTTGAAGACTTTTTTGAAATTCTTCTCATACAGGTGCCACTTTGTCTTCCTCACATTTCTGAGGACGGCAGGTTTAGGCGCTTTTTCAGCGAGTTTGAACTCTATATAATGGTGATCTGAAAATGAGTGGTCGTCCAGTACATTCCACCGAATAATTTTGTCTGACTGGCGGTCGTAAACGTTACTTCGAGTACTTCTTGCCTGTCTTGAATTGTAAAGGTCGGTTTATTGCCTATGTTATAAATAGTTAGGTTGGTAGTTAGAATAAAGTCAAGAAGCGACCCCTATTGTTTATATCAAAACTACCCCAGATAGTATGATGAGCGTTCGTGTTGCTTCATATAATACTTCCCTGAAGAGAGCTGTCGGTACTACAACTTCATAAGGCAAGAAACTAACAGACTAGGTTTAGGTTTAGGTTAGGGTGGCAGCCGTATTTTTTTTACAAGCTCACATAGACCAGTTTAGGTCCCTAGTGTTACCACGGGCTGAAATGCCCCTCATCGAAACCAACCTGTTTGATATATAAATTTATCGATAGTACGAATATCAGTACTGGAAAGATCTGTTAGGCTGCCTAAAAAGGCAGCCTAACAGATCTTTGCTCTACACTTCTTCCTCATCTCCACAGCTTCGGCAGAAGTCATTGGAGTCAATACCCAATCTTTTGGCGTGTTCGCCGATCAAGCAGTGTCCCGTCAGAACCTGTACTAACGTTGACAATCGTTTCCTCTCTAGTGCGAGGAGATATTTTGACCTTCTCAGGTCATACCTTGGCCAGATTTGTCTAGCTACCCTGCAGGTGCCGATTTCTGTCCATCTTTCGTTGGACTGCCTGATTGCCTCTTGCCTAAGCCAAAGCTTGCACGTGGATAGTGGCGCACCAATATATGCAAATTCTTCGAGAATTTGTAATGTCGTCCCTTTCCTAGCAAGTTCATCGGCTTTGCAGTTCCCCGGGATATCCCTATGCCCAGGCACCCATATGAGGTGTATATTAAACTGCTCAGCCATCTCGTTAAGAGATCTGCGGCAGTCGAGGGCTGTTTGTGAATTTAGGGATGTTGCCTCCAGAGAATTGATGGCAGCCTGGCTGTCCGAGTAAATTACAACGCCAGTGTTGGTTACTATGTTGCGACTCAGCCACTTGGCGACTTCCCATATTGCCATTAGTTCGGCTTGATAGACACTGCAGGTATCTGGTAGTCTGTGAGCTATATCCAGACTAAGTTCTTCACAGTGTACTCCGAAGCCAACCTTTTCATCAAGCTTCGAACCATCCGTGTAAAAGTGGAGATGGTTTCTATTACCTGGTATTCTGCCGACCCATTCATCTCTGGCGGGAATCATAGTGATGTAATTTCTCTCGAAGGTGTACACAGTTGGTATATAGTCCACTCGGTCGGTTACCATAGCACTACACTTTGATATCCTCATGTGAACATAGTTCTTGTACCTCCACATTGATAGGCAGTTTAATCTTATTGCCGCTTTGGTTGCAACTTCTCTTGCCACAATATTAATCGGCAGTATATGGAGTAGGGCGTGTAGAGACTCAGTCGCTGTAGTCCTTAAGGCACCGCTTATGCTCAGGCAGGCTGTTCTCTGAACCTTTGTTAGTAGGTTGGTAATGGTTAGTTTGTCAGTTGCCGTCCACCATACCACAATACCGTATAACAGTATTGGACGAACTACTGCTATATATATCCAGTGGACGATTTTAGGAGAGAGTCCCCACCGCGACCCTACAGCCTTTTTGCAGGAATATAAGGCGACGTTGGCCTTCCTTACACGTTCCAATACGTTAAGTCTAAATAACATTTTCCTATCTAGAATTATTCCTAAAAATTTTGCACTTTCAGAAAAGACTAGATCTGTTCCATTTATCCGAGGTGGAGGGTCCACATGTGGGACATTATTCATCCTAGTAAAGAGAACCAATTCTGTCTTGTTGGGGTTAACGCCCAAACCGCTGCTTCTGGCCCATCTAGCCAACTTGTTCAGAGCCACCTGTAGGATGTCTCTGAGGACGTTTACGAATTTGCCACTCACTGCGAATGCCACGTCGTCCGCATATGCCACGATCTTGCAGCCACAACGTTCTAGATCTAGCAGGATTTCATTCACCGCTAGGTTCCAAATTAGTGGAGACAATACTCCTCCTTGCGGGGTCCCTCTGTTTACATACCTTGTTAGAGTTATGGACCCTAGACATGCTGTTATGCGTCTTCTGGTGAGCAGACTTTGAATTAGTCTAATCAAACTAGTGTTAACTTTTAGATGTGAGAGTGCCGCAATTACCGCATCTGAGTGAATGTTGTTAAAAGCCCCTTCTATGTCAAGAAATGCCACCATGGTGAATTCCTTGAAATGCAGGGACGATTCGATAGTGCTCACAAGTTCGTGCAGGGCTGATTCTGTAGACTTGCCCTTATTGTAAGCATGTTGGTTCGCCGACAGGAGTTTTGTATCCAGGTTTTCCCTAATGAAATGATCTAAAAGTCTTTCCAGACCTTTCAATAGGAAGGAGGATAGGCTAATTGGTCTGAAGTGTTTTGGCCTAGTGTGTGATATCTTTCCCGCTTTAGGTATGAATACCACTTTGGTATCCCTCCATCGATTCGGGACGTATGAAAGCCTGATACAGCCTACATAAATTTTCCCCAGCCAGGGGATAATGTACTTTAACATTTTCTGCATTTCTGCTGGAGTGATGCCATCTGGTCCAGGTGACTTGAAGGGCTCAAAGCTGTTAATAGCCCAGCTTATTCTGGATCTCTCAGTCAAGAAGCTAGCGACGCTCGCAGTCCACTCGCACTCTTGTTGGTCCTGCTCATCCTCGGGTTCTGTTACAGAGTTCCCCGGGAAATGTGTGTCGAGCAGTACATTGAGCGACTGCTCGCTGTTTTTGGTCCAGTTATTTGCCTCATCCTGTAAATATCCCACTGTACATGGTGAAGCAGATAATATCTTCCTCAGTCTAGCGGCGTCGGAGACCTTTTCCACTTCACCACAGAAGGTATACCAAGAGCGCCTTTGCGCCTTTCTAAGCTCCATCTTATAGATCTTGAGTTGCTCTTTATAGGCATCCCAATCATTAGCGACCCCAGTAGATTAGCCTTATTGAATAGCTTGTTGCAGGTCTTTTTCATAGCCGTTAGCTCAGAAGTCCACCATTGGGGTTTAGTTTTACCCTTGTACCTTGTTTTTGGACAGGCTTCTTCAAGGGATCTATTGAATGATATGGTGATATGATCGACCAGATTATCCAGACCGGCTTTGTCATTCGGTTCGTTCAGAAGTTTAGAGTTGAGGACTTTCTTGAAATTCTTCTCATACAGATGCCACTTTGTCTTCCTTACATTTCTGTGGACGGCGGGTTTAGGCGCTTTTTGCGCGAGTTTGAACTCAATATAATGGTGATCTGAGAATGAGTGGTCGTCCAGTACATTCCACCCAATAATTTTGTCTGACAGCCGGTCAGTAGCAAACGTTACGTCAAGTACTTCTTGTCTGTCTTTAATTGTGAAGGTCGGTTTATTACCTATGTTACAAATACTAAGGTTGGTAGTTAGAATAAAGTCAAGAAGCGAATCACTCCTATTGTTTATATCCGTACTACCCCAGATAGTATGATGAGCGTTCGTGTCTGCGCCAATAATCAGCTCGAGCTCGTCAGACGTTGCTTCTTCTACTACTTCCCTGAATAGAGCAGTCGGTACTACAGATTCATAAGGCAAGTAGCTGGAGACCACCCAATATATGCGATTACCGATCTCCAGGCTAGCAGCTGTTTGGTCTTTACCACTTAAATTAGTCAGGAGAAATATACTTAGATCTTTCCTGGCCAAAATGCAGGTTCTTGGAGTGCCTTCACAGTTGGCCACAAGCAGTTTAAAGTTGGGTGTCCTAATACCGCACACCCTTCCTCCCACTGCGTAGGTCTCCTGTATCAGGACGATGTCTACTGCACCTGTGGACAGGCGCAGCAATAGAGCAGCTGAGGCTGCTTTAGCGTGATGGAGGTTAATCTGTAGAATTCTTACCATCATTGGTAATTGACAGATTAACATCCACCCCGACAAGGGTGTTATCGAACTCTTTGTCCGTATCGTCGAGAAGCATGTCCTCGCCAGATGCGTCAAAGAGTCCGGAGACTCCCCTCAGCCTCTCTGTGTCCGAAGTAGAGCTTTTGTCCTCAGAGAAGAACGTTACAGATCTTCTGTTAGAGTTGGAGTCACCAGAAATAATAGGCGTGGGTACCTCCGCACTTCCAGAAAGTGCCACGGTGGACGACTCACCTTCTGCAGTGGGAGCTATATCCTGCTTGTATATCTTCAAGACTATAGTCTCGAAGCCATATTGTAGGGTTGCACTCGCACTTTGTATATGGGAGGTGGATTCAGCGTTTAGGATAAGATTGACCTGCCGCTTTTTACCATCCGCCTCACCCACCTTGCTGATTCTCCAATTATGGGCCGGCAGACCAGGATTGGAATCTTTTATTATTTCTAAGATGTCAGCCGGGTTGGAGGGTTCTTCTGTAACCCAGGTGATGGCTCTAGGGTGACTAGGGATGTTGTTTTTTCGACAACATCCAACTGGGCACCCGGCCACACCTCACCCGCTCGACTCAGAGCAGCCTTATACAGGTCTACTGATCTGGCATCACCGAAATATAAGAGCTTTACTCTCCCTGATGCCATCCTGCATCGTTGCAGATTGGTGGTTTGCCCGGCATTTCTCTACGGACATCGAGGTAATGAGCCATAATGGCTGATTGTACATGACTCCATTTGTCCTTGAGGATGGATCCATCCTCACTACTTCTGTCTATAACAGCCATCACTAGACTCTCCTTCGCCACTTCATTGAAGGGCTTGGTGAGTGTCCTGTTGATGGTGACATTAGGGCCTCTTGCCATTTTCGAAGGCAGGGGTTCATCAGGTGATCTGATTCGATTTACTTTATTAGCCGTTAACACAGCTGAATTTGTGGCTCTTTCAGCCGACTCATTGGCCTTAGAAGCATCTATGACGCCTTTAGCCCTCTTTTTTTTTTCGGTAAGAGCCGAAACCTCAACAGCCTCCAACTTCGTCAAAACTCTGAGCGCTACACGATGCTCACTGTGCTTCCGTTTTGACGGTCGGACATGACGTTTCTCCCTCACCGCACCACCTGTTGTGAGTACGTGGGGGAGATTTTCGCCATTTTTGGTGTGGTCGGCTTTGGCCAAGACCAACGGACGGACAGTCGGACGATTGGGGAGCCGCGCTCCATCGGAACACGAAGGCATCCCCGTCAAGAGAATTTATTTTTATTTTGTCTGTATTAGACCGTAATAGGTACTACGATGTAGGCCTTACAGACTTTGTACAGATTTTTGCTATTGCGTAATAGGTACTGGTAACTATCCGCTATGCGATAAACACGTCCGTTCACTGCGAATGATCAGCAACGAAACTCCAACTAACAGACTAACAGCTGTTTGGTTTTTACCACTAAAATTAGTCAGGAGAAAGCCTTTATCCAATTCCTGCAATGGAGACAAAAGCTTTCACTCAGTTGGATAAAGGGCTGCCATTTTTTCTCTGTCTTCCAATTGTCGCTTCGCTGAATTCATAGATTCTAGGGCTGTCAGATGTTCGCGCTATTCCGCTTACTTTACTTTGGCAGCAACATCCCCAGCGGTAAGCAGCAGCGACTCCTACACAATAAATCTGTTCATCCTTAAACTATAACACTGTGCCTTTTATTTCTATGTTTCTCTTCCACTTTACAAATTTATTGGAGTTCACCTGGTTATTAATTCTACAGTCCACTCCGCAGCGAAAGAATTCCTGAATTTGTTCATGGTCCTGTCGATCCGTCTAAGGAACTAAGGAGATTTGCTTTTTTTGGATCACGTCCACCGCTGTTGCGTAATCTCGATACTTATAACAACATAATATGGAAAAAAGGTTAGTGGAATTTATTGAGTGTTGAACAGATTGGTGTTGCACGGTTTAATTACATAAATACATATATAGATGGTAACTCAGGTTGAGAAAAAGCTTTTTTAAATCTTTAGATAAAAGATACAAAGTTTGTTTTTGATTCGAGCGTTAGGACATCGAACTCTGCGTTTCGCGCTAACCGCAAGTTCGCTCAAAGTCAGTATATATTTCTGGTTCCCTCTTTGAAAAAGAAAGAGAACAGCTTTTACAAAGAAAAAAAAGCGGTCTGTTACTTCATAAATCCCTCCATTTACTCTGTGATTCTTTGTTTCTCATTTTGTTTGGTTTGTTAACTGCAAGTTTGGTTTCCCCTCTTTGACAAAGAGAAACCCTTTCCAAAAGAGCCAAAAGAATTATAATCTCTTGCATATCTCTTCGTTGGATTATTATTTTTTTTGTAAAATATTTAAGAGTCGCGAGCATTTATTATGCTAATATTATTACCAAGCACTGAACCCACTTCATCGGGAAAAGGTCACTGTTCTCCGTATACAAACCCTTTAAAATTGAGACGGCGCAGAGCATAGTTTACAATACACACATACTCTGTAAACACACATTTCCCCGCGATTCTACTCGCACTACGCATTGACATTCCACAACATTGGTTCACTATCGTGACGCGCAGAACATACGCCACATCCACGCTCAACCTAGCTGAAGGCTCCCCGCCGTATTTGCGTTGGACACACAGCCGTCGGCTCTCGCGACATCACTAGCACTCTGAATTACACACTATGGCTACATTACACACTCGGTAAATGAATATTTCCCCGCCTGAGCATTACTCGCTCATCTACACATTCATATTTCCCCACCATATACACGCTCTGTAAGTCATACTTCCCCGCCATTATACTCGCTCTCAGCTCCCACAGCATCACTCACACTCTGTAAGCGCATATTTCCCCGCCATTATACTTGTGCTGCACTCAACAGTCAGCTCACAAAGCATCACTCGCACTCTATACAATCATATTTCCCCGACGCTGTACTCGTGCAGCACACATCGACATCAATCACACCACTCTAAACTAAACAACTCTTTCAATCTCAGTCTACTCACGCTGCGCAGAATTCCAGAGTTTGGTACGATGGGCATACTCACGCGCTCACAGCACACGTACGAAATCTCTTAAAACACTCTTAAGTGTTCTTAAGTGCGTCATCTACTCTTTCATCTTGTCATTCTTACTTGCGCTGCTGCAGCCGGTTTTTTGCTCCCTTTGCTGGCACGCATGCATTACGATTTTGGGCGGACGAGCCATTTGCAAGTGAATTGAAAGTAGTGCGGAGCTCGTGGTCGTGGACTTAAACTAAAGTGCAAAATACATTATATCGTCTGGCACAATAAAAATTACCTTAAGATATAAACCGTGACAAATATTTTACTCCATAAAAAAAAGGTAGTGCGCTAACGAAGAAAGCAATATATATGTGTCGAAAATCTGTGGATAAATACGGGCATATAAGTGACGACCAATATTGTAAAAGGAAAATAAATTAAATTTTGCATGAAAAATAAAAAGGGAAAAGCTTCACCATCAAAAAAAAACCAATCCCAACAAATACGCCATAAAAAAGCGCGAAGTGTCTGTCGGAGGAAAGATTGTGTGCAAAGGAACAAAACACAAAGAAAGTTTCCGAAGTGCGTGTCAGTGAATAGTGGTTGCAGGGTATCAACATCGCCTGTTGGTGTGCAAAATACAACCAAGAATCACACGCCAACTACAAATCCCAAGAAATCCAGAACCCACGTTTTTTCGCCCACCGTCCTAGCCAGAGCCATAACCACGGATGGTCCTGAGAAAGTTCGGCTACTGCTCAACTCCGGCGAGGCTCAGACAATCGTCTTGAGGCGACTAGTCGACCGGTTACGCCTTAACACCACCGAACGAAATGGTCAGGAGTACTGCACCTTAAACCTACAATCTTACCATGACCCCTTGGCAAAAATTCAAATAGTTGGCTTGGTGAAGCCGAAGTTTGATACCATCATGCCAACCGAGGCCTCGGAACCAAAGTTGCAGTACATCTACGACCATTTGGATGCTCTGGCGGATCCACACTACTATAAGCCTACTGATGTCGAGGTGTTACTCGCCAACGACCATTTGCCAAAAATTCTGCTGGCCGGACTGATACAAACTTCCTCCACGATGCCCATAGCCCAGAGTACCATATTCGGTTGGGCTATTTCCGGGGCCTGTTCCTACTAACATTCTGAAGTTGCAATCTCGCAAGGCGGCCGGCATGTTGAACTCTGTTTCAACAACTAGTTTTAAGTTTATATTAATACATGAATTACTGAATATTTGAATTACCGTTACTAAAATGCACTGAATTGTTACTTCCATAAGAATTCCCTAATTTGTATCGTTCCCTTTCAAAGATATGGCAACCCTTTATCCAATTCCTGCAATGGAGACAAAAGCTTTCACTCAGTTGGATAAAGGGCTGCCATTTTTTCTCTGTCTTCCAATTGTCGCTTCGCTGAATTCATAGATTCTAAGGCTGTCAGATGTTCGCGCTATTCCGCTTACTTTACTTTGGCAGCAACATCCCCAGCGGTAAGCAGCAGCGACTCCTACACAATAAATCTGTTCATCCTTAAACTATAACACTGTGCCTTTTATTTCTATGTTTCTCTTCCACTTTACAAATTTATTGGAGTTCACCTGGTTATTAATTCTACAGTCCACTCCGCAGCGAAAGAATTCCTGAATTTGTTCACCTACAGCTATCAAATTGTATGAAATTTTTATTTTTTAACTGTGAGTTAGCTCTAACCGGAGGTTGTGAAATTGGGGGTTAATCTATTAACTCTTACACACAATCCCGCCGCCGCTGAACGTAAATTTTCAACCCTTTCTTTAATAAAAACCTAATTGAGAAACAAATTAGAAATAAATACTGTTAACAGCATTATGCTACGTAAAGAAAGGATTAAAAATAATAACAAAAATTAAATGATCTACATATTATAACCTAAATTGTAATGCGATTAAAAAAAATATCTAAAAAAATAAAGACTGAGTAAAAGTATTTTTATGTTAACCAAATGTATCTGATACCTTTATGTAAAATTGTCCGCTGAATCCGAATATAAAGTCAGGAAGGTCAAAAGTAAAACAGATTTCGAGCTTTTTCAAAATAACCACACACAGAATACGGTTTGGTTGCCTCAAACGAATTATTTGCCAACCGAATTTTGGTAGTTCTGTCTACTATCATGCGATTCCATCAGGACAACCAATATTTTGGTTGTGGTATACTTCTGCTTCCATGTTGACAACAATCATATTTGGTTGCGCCAACTACGAAAATGTTGTAGTTGCCACAACCAACTGTTTTAAAAAATTGGTTGTTCTGACAATTTGTCAGTCATATATTAAACAGTTTTCATTAACTTTTATTTCATTTATTGAACAAAAAACAAAACAATTCATAACAAAATTAAACATCCCATATTACAAATTCATCACTATTATGAGATGTGGAAATATTTGACACACATTTTAGTACACGAAAAAAACACAAAACTTTTACGCAAATGTCTCTCAACCCTGTGCTTTAAATTTCATGATTGTTGCTTTTATTATTTATTTATGTAAAACATTTTGCACAACATATTCTGCATTCCACACATTATTATCCACACGAGATTATTTTTGTTTACCTATACCGTTCTTGAACAAAATGTTGAAAATTTTTTTATGTCGAGTAATTTTAATTTTTTGTTTGTCATGTATCAGCAAAAGAACAGCAACCAATCTTTCGGTTGTATTTCCCAAAACACATTTAATTATTCTAAATTTCGGAAATGATTGGGATAACCAATAAACGATTACACTACGCAAGAAAAAACATTTTTTTTGTGTCCTAGACCTAAAAATCATTTTTTGGTATAGATTGTGGCATACTGTTATAAAAAAAAAAAAACCAACAATTTTTTTATGGATAAATTGTTTTATTAAAAATGCTATTATCTTCGAATGTACCCTTAGAATTTGCACTATAATTTTTGGAGTATATGCCCGATCAGGTTGACTTATGCGTTAAATTGAAGCTATTAATGTGGGCTTGGATACTTGGAAATATCTCTATCACTTAGAAACAGTGGTTTAGTAACAGTCATTAAACAAATTGTAAAAAGTAAATTTTTTCAAAAAAAAAGTCCTGGGACAAAAAAACATGAAAAAATAGAAAAAATCGAAAAAAATATTTTATTTTATTTTCTAAAAGTTTGCATCCTAGCGAAGAAAATAATGCCTATTTGAAAAAATCTATGGATAAATGTAGAAATTATAGCCCTTTTGGTAGAGGTAAGAGAATTTCAAATAATCTTTTTTTAATTTCTGTTTAAATAGCAATTTTATTTATTACTTTTATTTATATTATGTACATTTGAGTTTATTTACATGAACGAGTTTCATTAGAAGTAATTGTGAGTTCTTTGTTGACGTTTGAAGATTTCGGAATCGGTTTCTCTAATGAGGAACCAAATATAATCTCCCATCATTCTTTCATCCCAGTGTCCTTGGTAACGCCGCTCGATGGACCTCAATTCTTGGTGAAACCTTTCGCCATGTTCGTCACTTACGTCGCCAAGATTCTCGGGGAAAAAGTTTAAATGAGAATGAAAGTTTCCTTATTTTAGGCCCATCAAAAACTAGTTCTTCGATTTTTTAAAAAGAAAGACTTTTAAATAAACTTTTTAAATATGAGAGTGAATTGCCATCTTTCCTTAAGGCTTTTAAAAAATTTTTAAAGAGCCCCAGCTTAATATGCAAATTTTCCAGTCATGTTCATATTTTATCAATTTAGCCATTGTTTCGTATGATTCCTTAGTGTTGACAGCATGAGCAATAGGAATCGACGGTATCTGATTTCCGTTGAGTAAAAGTACTGCTTTCAAACTTTCTTTACTGCTGTCAACAAGTAACCGCCATTCCTTTGAATTGTGTGTCTCATTAAGTTCCTCGAACAATCCGGGTATGTCCTTGTAAAAGCATCTGTTATCCACAGTTGTATAAAATTTTTTGTAAGGTATATCACAGACTCTATAATATGATATGTTAACATCTGGGGCCAAAATATTGTACTGTTTCATCCCAGATGCAAGTAGTTCTGCCTTATATTTGGTCAGTTCCAAATCTCTCACTAGATCAATGAGTTGAAACTGAGTTAAATGCGATGACTTCTGACTCAAACTTGAATCGCTCAGAGTTGAGTACTTAGTTGAACTTGATGATGTTTCCGTTATTAGGCTGTTAGACATTTCACTACTCTGTTGGACACTTCCTACTCCAATCTATTAACTTAGACAAAAATAGCAGTCGGTATCGTGAAGGAATTGTTGTCTCCAAATCATTGGCATTCCAAATTCCACGTGAAGTATAACATTAAAACGTTTTATTCCACAAAACATTGTAATACATTAATTGTAAAGTACTCCATCGAGTAAGATTTACATGGCACGAATTACACAAAATACTAGGTGTCCACGGTTCGTTCATATTTTTAACTCGTATACCAAAATATTGCACATATATTTCTTCTATTATTTTACTAAACGCACGTCGATTTTTTTTAATAACATATTTTCGACAGATGTAGCAGAATTGCCGTTTACTCGTACTTCGAAATATAACTTTATACTATTTTTTAGAAAATCGACTTATCATTTTAAGGTGCTGAATTACACTGACATTGCATATCATGTTTTATGGATGGTTACGAACAACCATAAAACTTCGTCCTCTCTATAATTTGATAATGTCTGACATCAATCCTCATAAAATAAAATGCAAGTGCAATGTCTCTTATATGTCTCTCTCAAATATGGGGAATTCAGTATTCGCAAAAACATCGTTAAAAAACGAAAAAATATGAAACAAGATTTTTTTGAATTGCCCTAACATTTACAAAATTGCTCATAACTTTTACATATATCCATAGATTTTTTTCAAATAGACAGTGTTTTCTTCTTTAGCATGCTGGCTTTCTAAAAATTTCTTCTCATATTTCTGACGACTGTTACTAAACCAAAGATTCTACGTGAAAGCGATATTTGCAGCATATGCAGCCCTCATAATTCCCTTTAATTTGAGGCATAACACGGCTCAATCAGGCTTATACTTTACCATAAAAACTTTTTTTTAATATTTTTTCGTGTTTCTGACACCTAGTTGCACCAGAAACTGTTATCCACTTCCCTTGGACAAACATTTTGTTGCATAGTGTTATTTATTAATATTTTTCTGTTGTAGTAACCAATTATTCGTTGCAATAATAATCTATGGTCTATTGATACAATTTCTGTTGTCAAGAATAAAATATTGGTTGTCACAACCACAAATCGATCATATGGTACTATAATGAAAATTTAAAATTAGTTACCACAACTAACCGAGTGTCAATGAAAAAACAATCTTAATCCGATTGATACCACCATCGATTTATTTGCAAGCATTTTCATTTGATCGTATCCATGTTATTATTGTTATTTCAACTAATTATATAGAAATACAACCGACAGACGGTGTAGGCAATATACTTTTTGTTGCTATTACTGTTTTTTATTGTTACAATCGAATTCCAACCAATTATTTTCCTGGGTGCATTATTTGTATTAAATAAAAAAGATAATGTCACTTAAATGCAAATATCTTGGCCGGATTATGTATTTATATATAAGGTCAAAAGTAGAACAGCTTTCGAGATATTCCAAAATAACCGTTATTTGTGTTTTTAAATAAGATGATGTCATTTAAATGCAAATATCTTCAAAAATATTGGACGGATTTTGTATTTCTTTTTTTCTTGAAGGATAACAAAATTACTAAAAGACCCATGGATAGTTTGTAATTGGTCAAGAAATGCCAGAGGTACAGGGGAGAAAAGTTCAAACTTCATGAAAAATTATATGATTTTTTGCAATTTCGATCTTTCAAGTTATTTTTTTAAACCAAATAAAAAAAAACCAAATATCTTCAAAAATATTGGACGGATTTTGTATTTCTTTTTTTCTTGAAGGATAACAAAATTACTAAAAGACCCATGGATAGTTTGTAATTGGTCAAGAAATGCCAGAGGTACAGGGGAGAAAAGTTCAAACTTCATGAAAAATTATATGATTTTTTGCAATTTCGATCTTTCAAGTTATTTTTTTAAACCAAATAATTAAAACTGTTTTATTACATAGGACATTCTTTTATTTTAATACGAACATTTTGCGCCCAACAAGACCCATATTGGTGCAAAAATGACAAAGCTACAAAAGATTTAGTAAGTTTACCTTCTTTTAGATTTTTATGAAATCAAAAACCCAATGGAAGTAAATACACAGAATTTGAAAAACGAACGCTGTAAATATGAAAACCATTAAATTTTCAAAAAAACACTAAAAAAGCTTATGTTAATAATAATAACGCGGGAGAAACAATTTTTCGAATGGAAAAGGGTTAAAAGCTCTATTCATTAAAGATTTTGGACAACACTGCTTTTGTGGTAAAATGTTTTTTATTGATAGTTCACAATTTCAAATTGTTTGCTAAACGTTATGATTATCTTGAAACGCTGAATTCATATTAATAAGAACAACATGCATAGTTCAAAACGTGAATTTATCTGCAAGAACAATCCAAACTGCTTTTGCTATGCCTGTAGAGTTCATAGATTTGCGCAGCCATAAAATTTTTAAAGCTAATTAAAAAATGCTTTTTGGCTGTATTTAAAAGTCAATCCGGAAAACATTTTGAAATCTTGGACCCCAAATACTGTATACAGTTTATGCAAAACTCACTGAAAAAATCGTGTAGGTTTAGCGTACACTCTAAATATGTAATATTTGCTACACAAAAATTATGTATTTGGGAAGATTTTGTTCTAAACAAGTCTTTGTTTCCGTCGTAATATTTTTTATATCGGACTATTATTTCCGAAACAAAGATTTATTTGCATTTTTATTGCAATGTCATAAGCAGCATTTACTTTTGTTTTTACTGCACTAATTTTTATTTATTAAAACGTTTTTGTAATTAATAAAAAATATTTTATTTTAAATATTCCAAAATTATCACATATTGTCAATCCATCAATGCGATTTATCACTACCCAAGATTGTACAATTTAATTTTAATCAAATTCTACAATTTCTAAAAAATGTACTTTGAATTTCTGAAAAATTGCATTACTTACATAAACATAAATTAGAAATATTAGTTCCAATAAAAAGGAGGGAAACATAGTTTTGTGTAGAACAACATCCTCCCAAACATATATTCACCCCTATCGCGAATAAATGTTCCCTCAAAATGTGTTCACTTTCCACCAAATTGCAATCGGCAATTTTGTTCCCTGAATAATTCACTTGTTCGAAAAAATTCCCCCTATCGTGAATTATTTTTGTGTGTGGAATTTTTTCCCTTTTCACTTCGATTTGTTCACTTTATTTTTGCTAGCGAACAGAACGGACTCATCGTGAAAGTGGTTATTTTTGTCTTCAAATATTGAATAAAACTAAAAAAAATATTTATCTTACAGATGTGGATTAGTTAGAAAATAACAAAGTGATCTATTTTTAAGAACTCCATTTGTCCGTTCTATAATGTTTCGACATTTACCATGGACATAATTAAATTTCTGTTTGACAGAGCCAGCTAGCTGCAGGAGTTCTATATGGAACTAACAGTCAGGGCTCCAGTGGGTATCCGCCATCGTCTACAAATGTTGGTATGATATATGGCATACATATGTATACGTATATATATATTCTCACCTAATAACTACAATTTGCTTCCACTTTATAAAGTGTTGTTCCATTACAATTCTGAAATAACTCGTACTCCACACAAAGGAATCGTGACAAGCTCCGTGATATGTCCTATTAACGTATCGTATCCTCAGTTTACTATCGTTTATCTTTCAAACATATATTTGATTAAATCGGGAAAATATAAAAAAATGGGGGCGTACGATTGTCTCATTTAGCTAAACTATCCTTTTCTGTTAAAGTACAGGTTCTTATTTGTCTGTGGTGATAAGATTATTACGTTTCAATACAACCAAGGACACCGGGTATTCCAAATTTAGTGCATAAACCTTGTGCTATAACATTCCCTTCCTCTTGGGTTCGATAAGTTATCGACTTGCGACAAATTCTCGATTCTAATGGAATCAAAACATGGGAGAGTACTTCACTGACTGTGCCATGCCGACTTCAGGATCTCTGCTAAATACTTTCTCATACCCACCATCTGCAAAGAACTGTAGACAGGCACTCAGTTTTACAATTGGAGTAATTGCAAATGATTTTTTTGTAGTACAGGGTTCGAATTTTTTCGAGTACATTCAAGAGGTATGTAAAAACCGCCTTGTTTACACTGTAATGTTGAACAAATCTTAAAAACAATTTAGACAAAAAACGTATGCTACTAAGGACAATTACAGTATATCAGGCAACTCCAAAGGATGTGATGCATCTCTCAAACTTCACCGCTAGTTGTTCTATACACCCTTCTTGTTCCTCTAATAGAAGAATAATTCTTTTTTTAAAACATTTAAGTAATATTTTAACCTTAACTTTGAAAAACAAAATGCTTTTCAACTCTTCTTCTCTCACTTCGCACTGATAATTTATTAATTTTGAACAGCTGTTCGTTTTCGATACATCATACAGATACGAAGTGAACAAACTGTTCCCTAATATTCACGATAGCATTTTCCACTTCCCGTGAAGTGAAGAAATCTAGGGAACAATAATTCCACTTATTATTCGCGATAGGGGTGATTATTTGTTTATGTCAAATATTATATATTTGGAGTGTACCCTTAACATATGTATATTTCAAGCAGAATATGTTTGAGAGAATATACTAAGTTTTTTTCAGCGTGTATACAAACAATATTAGTACAAAATTAATTCGCTAATATATTTTGTTGTAAATATTGTTGTTGTAAATATATTTGTTATTTAAAAATTTCTGTTCCAAATATATTTTATCCCAATTCAAACATTACGATTTTGCCCCGTTTAAGTATGCATTCCACAACTTTGTGTTTAAACAATGATAATATTGTTGTTTTTAATTAATAAACAAGCTCGAGGTCAAGTTTTTAATACACGGTGGGAAATCATATTTTTTGATATGTTTGAGTTCAAAGAAAATATTTTTGGAACAGAAAATTTTAAATCTTATGTATTTATGAACAAATAAATTTTATTTGAAAATCAAGAAACTTTATTTGAAGCGCATACGTTAATATATTACAACAAGATATATTTGAGAACTAATTTTCCCAAATAAAATATGTGTTTAAATACAAATAAAATTATTATTTAGGAATTTCGCCAAAAATATTTTATTTAAGAAAGATTTTCAAATCTTGGCTTTTTCGATTTTGAGTTTTAATTTTTTCTAGATTTCGTATTACATCATACAGTTAAAAATGGCATATGTCGCATTAACTTTTGTTAAAGGCTTACAATAAGTTTATAATGCTTGAAATCAAGTAAACATTTCTTGAAAAGGAAAATTAAGCCCAATATGGCTTAAAGTATGAAGAAAAAGCAACTTTAATCTCTGAGAGACAGAACTATTATAGAGCACAATAAAAAGACCCTCTCAACCACTCTCATTTAAGTGGTTGATTTTGGCTGACGCAACATCAAACACACACGCATATAAATCGACGAGATGTATATGTACACGCTGAAAAGAAATCGCTTCAGTAATATATTGTCCCAAACATATTCTGCTTGAAATATATAAATATTTAGGATACCCTCTAAATATATAATATTTGGCACATAGAAATATGATATATTTGGGAAGAAGTAGTTCTAAACAAATCTTTGTTTTCGTCCTAATATTTTTTATTTGGGACTTTTATTTACGAAACAAATATTTATTTTCATTTAGTTATTCAGAAAATATATCAATACTTCAATCTTAAGACAAGTTTTATGTTTTTCAATAATCCAACAACATTTTTTCAGAAATGTTTAATGTTTGTAAAATTCCTTTATTATAATTGAAATGATAAATTGCTTGATGGTTTGCCAACAAATCGTCGTCTTAATGCTATTTTGTTCCATACGCCATATGAACGGAGAAAAACGCAATTTATTGTATGTGTAAAAACGGGACTGAAGAGTTACACACTTTTTATTCCATAGTGTTCCCAACAGTGTTTGTATGATTCTCATGTATTTCTAAGCCATAACATTCAAAAATAAGCAAGTTATAACAATTTGTGTACATGGCATTTTGTTCCATATCCACTTTTGTTTTAATATTTTTTTGTATTTGTATTACATGGACCACAAAGAAGGTCGGTGTGGAAGGAGAGTAATTTACATACTGTGATCGAAAGAACGTAAAATAGTGAGTATAAAATATAGGGCGGTAAAAAAATAGAGACATAGAACAAAAATATCAAAAGTATTTCCCGTAAATCAGAGTTTAATCGATTTACCCTACCAATATCTCGAAAACTAGACGAGATAGGAAAAAAATTATTGCAAATTCTGAAAGAGCATGCTTTAAACCTATAGTAACAACTCCTAACTCAAAAAACACAAAAATGGCGTATGGACCAAAATAGCATTATGTCGACGAAATAACGACTTGGATAAATATAAATTAAAAATTAGTGCTTTAAAATAAATTTTAAACAAAATGTATTTGGTGAAATTTCTAAACAATTTTTCATTTGTGTATAAACACATATACATATTGTTTGAGATAATTGGTTTGCAAATATATTTTGTTGTAATATATTATTATATGCGTTCCAAATAAACTTTATTGATTTTTAAATAAAATTTATTTACTCAGAAATATATAATATTTAAAAAATTGTGTTCCAAATATATTATCCTTCGATTCAAACATATTAAAAAATGGCGATTTTGCCCCGTGTATATATAAACATTTGTGCGCAACAATATCCAATTCGTTTCTCGTTCATGCAGTGTTTGAAAATATATTACTTGGCGTGTTTTTTTTTATCTAAGTGTTTTTGAAGTTGGTAATAATTCTTGTTCGTTTCGTTGATGCTATCCCTTATATGTTTGATATTTAAATCGAATAATTACAGCTAAACTTTTGCTTTTGCTTTCAAGCAATTGTATTTTGACATACTATTTAAAAAATTGCATTCTTTGCAACACAGAGGCTAAAATGGTATAACTAATATTAATAGTATATAGGTATAAAACGAACGAAAGAACAATACATCGAGTACGATCAGGCTTAAATCAAGTTTTGGTTAGGCCTAAATCAAGAACTGATAAAGCTTAAATTAAGTATTGGTTTGGCTTAAATCAATAACTGAATAGGCTTAAACCAAGTATTATCTGACTTAAATCAAGTATTATCAGGCTCAAATCAAGTATTGGGCAGGCTTAATTCAATTAAAATTTTCTTCATTGAAGCCCGTTTCGCACTCAAATCAATCCCATAAAATTCGTAAATCAATCGTTATATGCTTGGAATGCACTTACATTTATCTCTCTGATTTAAAAATTGCTGATATCACTTCTGCAATTCAAATGCTGTATAAATTTAGACTTACAAAAAGTAAAACCAAATAGCTTTTTAGTACCATACACAATTATTGCCGAAAAACGATGGTTTTCTAAGTTACATGTTTCATTATTAACTATACCCTACATAACTCTGCGGTGCAGTGTATAATACGTTTGTAAGGCCCTAAACTATTGACCCTTATGACACTTTGGTCCGCGTAGCCGGCTTTGGACATATCTCAGAGGAGAAAATTGTGAATGCCGGCCGAATGTTAAGCAAATCTTTATGCAATTTAGCAGAGAAAAAATTTATGAAAATAGGCGCCATAAAACTCGAGGTTGCTAAGAAGCCCCGGAGGTAAAGCAAAAAAGAGACAAAAGCTTAAAATTGGAACATGAAATGTTCGAAGTTTATTCGTGGCTGGAAAACTAGCCAACACATTAAATGAAATGAACAAACTTGGTGGCCAGATACCGGAGAATTTGTATCCAATAATTCTAAAATATCCCACGCAGAGAACCTCAATAGAAACCACTGAAACGGGGTTGCAATTATCGTCAAAAACCATATTGCCAAATGTGTTACCAGTTTTATCCCAAAATCAGACAGGGCCATGATGATAAAAATTATGGTCAAACCACTTAATATATATGTGTATATATCGTCGGTGTGCCGACGAAAACTCCTATGTGTAATTTTTCGGTTTTTTTTATTGTCGAATTCGAATTACCTTGCGGTCAACGACGAGCATTTTGAATGAATTTCTTTGATTTGAAAAAAAAAAACGCGGAAATTTAGAACTGTAACACAATTTTCTTTATAAAGGGTCCGCCATCTAACGTTTTTTTCAACTAGTGCTTATTTCGTGAATGGTAACACTTAGCTCATGTCTGATTTGACAGATAATTAGTTTTATCCTTCCGCTGAACGAATATGGTTGTGTATACGCTTGAATTCGCCTCGCTAAGTGGGCCTGCGATCGACTTACAGAAGATGCCGATTTTGCCAAAAAAAAATCATCTTTTCAGATGAAGCTCATTTTGATCTTGGCGGGTATGTAAACAAGTAAAATTGTCGCATTTGGGGCACAGAAAACCCGCACGCATACATTGAAAAGCCGATACACCCAAAACGAGTCACTGGTTGGTGCGGATTTTGGTCCAGAGGCATAATTGGGCCATGAGCAAGGAGTGGCCGTTACAGTCAATGGCGATCGTTATCGGGCCATGTTGAACGAATTTTTGTTCACAAAAATTGAAGAGGAGGATATTGGCATCATTTGGTTTCAACAGGACGGCGCTACGTGCCACACAGCCGAAGCTAAACTCGATGTTTTGCGCGATGTTTTAAAAAAAATATTTGGCGGACCCTTTATATGATCATTTGTAAGACGCTTTGGCAATGTTTTTATATTGCGAATTTTCCGTAATGCATAAAATCGACTTACACCGCCAAATTTTCCAAAACTAATATACCGAATTTAATAAGATTATATATTAACATTCTATGATCTATGAGGAATATATTGATATCAGCATTTTTGAGATAAATATCCCTCGACGAATAAATCTTGAACAATAAAAATTAAGTTCGGAATTATTTTACTATAAAATGCTATTATCTTGCGTACGGTCAGTTCTAGGAAAAAGTGGTCTTATTGCGTCTTACAAATGTTCATATATATGGGAAATTATATTATAGTTTTAAATTTGCGCAATTCAATGTAATTAAATTCGGTTTTTTGGTTAAAAACGTTTTTAACGCGATAACTCGCGAATGGAAGCAGATCAGATTTTGATCTCCTCATAGTTGAGAAGAGGGGATGACTGTGTACAAAACCTAATTTTTTACGTCAATATAGGACAACTTTCGATTGCTTGAGGCACGCTGTGAACATTGAAAACTCCTATGTGTATTTCGCTTCTCCTGAAAACTAGTAAAAAAAAACACAGGAGTTTTCGTCGGCGCACCGACGATTTATTACAGGCATTTGATCCCACAGCTGACAAAACCAACGAAGAAATAGAACACTTTTATAATGAAATTGGTGAATTATTAAAACTGACAAAAGCACATGAGATAACAATTGTTCAGGGAGATTTCAATGCGATGGTAGGAAATAATGTTGTTCCAGGAGTTACTGGGCCATATGGCTTGGGCAATAGAAATGAGGGAGGTGACAGACTCATCCAATTCTGCCAAGAATATGGAATGAAAGTAACGAACACCTATATCTGTCTACCACCTCGAAGGCTCTACGAAAAAATCGTACTAAAATGATGCGTCCAATTTTCGCGAATGTCCATCAATTCCTTTTCGTATTTTCAGCCAGACGGCTTCAGCTGAATCTTGATTTTCACTTTGAAGAACGCGATATAATGATATACCAAGCAGTGAACTGAATGAACTACATAGACCGCCGTCATAGCATTGCCCAAATAAATACTTGCAATCAATTCCAGTCGTTTCGAAGAATTTTAGAATAACTGTAGCCAAACCTTTCCCATCCAACTGCTTTGTTGGGACTAAAAATGCTTATCTACATTATGTAGATCTCATTTCCGAAATACGTTTACAAATTATTCAGTTTTATTATCAAAATAATCGTTCGCCAATTGCGCTAAGTCCATTTTTTTTTAAATAAAAAAAAAACACTTTTCAGTCGACCCACGACCTTGACACCCATGAGCAATATTTTAGCTCTCGTTAAGAGCTATCTTTTTGCCATTGACCGATTCCCGATCCGACGTACCGGAATCATCGGTCCATATTTCTTCAAAAATAATGCCGGTGAGATCGTAACCGTCAATGGCGACCGTTATCGTGCCATGATAACCGACTATTTGCTGCCTGATATTAAAGCTCGTGATCTCGGCGACATTTGGTTTCAACAAGACGGCGCCACTTCCCACACATCGCATCAATCAATGGATTTATTGAGAGAACACTTCGGTGAGCAGATAATTTCACGTTTTGGGACGGTCGATTGGCCACCAAGATCGTGTAATATCACACCGTTAGACTTTTTCCTGTGGGGATATGTAAAGTCTATAGTTTATGCGGACAAACCCGCTTCGATTCAGGCCTTGGAGCAAAACATCACGCGTGCCATTCGCCAGTTACCAGTCGAAATGAGAATTGGACTCAACGGATAGACCATCTGAGACGTAGCCGCGGCCAACATTTGATAGACATAATGTTCAAAAAATAAATGCCAAATAATGTTCTTTCAAATGATAATAAACATTCCCCATTCGATTTGAATTTTCTGTGTTTTTTTCTTTAAAAAAGTATGGAACCTCGAAATGGATCACCATATACTTCAAGCGCGTTTTTCCAATTAGTAAATAGTCTTGATACCAGGTTTCCTAATTTTTGGATATGCACTTTTGTATTGTGTCCTAGACCTAAAAATAATTTTTTGTACACATTTTTTAAAATGGTGTGAAATATTGATTCTTTAATAAATGCTATACTACTTATACGAATCTTTTGAAATTCCACACATAGTATTAGCTTATTAGTCGCTATCAACTCGAGAAAAATGGGCGAAGTCGCCACGTCCCTTTTGGTACCTCCCACACAAATGCACCATTTTGCACCAAAAGTTAACAGCTTATAACATTAATAACAGTGTATAAAAATACTTGAAATTTTGTACAGTATTATGCTTTTATATTGCCTAAAGTCCAGGGAAAAATGGGTGTTGTTGCCACGCCCCTTTTGGTACCTCCCACACAAAGGTACCTTTTTGCACCAAAAGATAACAGCTTATAACATTAAAACCAGTGTATAAAAATACTTGAAATTTTGTACAGTGTAATGTTTTTACAGTGACTATAGCCCTGTGAAAAATGGGCGTTATTGCCACGCCCTTTTTGTACCTCCCACACAAAATGCCCAAATCATATCACAATTTAATGTCTCATAACGTTTATACCAGTGCACATAAATGCTTATAAGTCGGCACAGTGAAATGAATTTAAAGTATCTAATGTTCAGCGAAAAAAAAGGTGTATTTGACAAACCCCTTCTGGTAACTCCCACACAAATTGACAGAATAATTCGAGTAATATTCAATATTACATTACTCACAAAGTGAGGGTATACCTTAGTCGGTTTACCCGACTGAAACTTTCTTACTTGTTTTTTAAATTTTTTTTATGAAAAATACTATTATCGTCGAAGGTACCCTTAGTATTTGCACTATAATTTTTGGAGTATATGCCCGATCAGGTCGACTTATACGTAACAGTCAATAAACAAATTGGAAAAAGTCGATTTTATTCAACAAAAAAACATAAAAAATAGAAAAAAATCGAAAAATTTTATTTTATTTTTTACAAGTTTGCATCTTAGCGAAGAAAATAATGCCTATTTGAAAAAATCTATGGTTAAATGTAGAAATTATAGCCCTTTTGGTAGAGGTAAGAGAATTTCAAAAATCTTTCTTTTTATACCCTCACTTTAGTGTGACGAGGGTATATATCATTTGCTACGAAAAAAAGTGTAACACATCGAAGGAGTGATCTAAGACCCTAAGTATGTTCGGCGGATATTCGTTTTGGGTCATTTTAAGACGAATGAGCAATGTCCGTCCGTCTGTCTGTCTATCTGTCTGTCTGCTGGCTGGTGCGCACGATAACTCTCGAAAGGAGTAACCGATTGACTTCAAATTTGGTACGTGGTAATATTTTTTCTATCTCCGGCTAAGTTCGAAGATGGGCCATATTGGTCCACTCCTTCTAGTACCTCCCCCACAAAGTGTTAATATGTTGTAAAATATTGAATCTTTAATAACTGCTATACTACTGGTAACATTTTGAACCAAAAGTTAACAGCTTATAACATTAATACCAGTGTATTTTCTACAATGTAATGCTTTTATAGTGTCTATAGCCTGTGAAAAATTGACGCTATTGCCACGCCCCTTTTTGTACCTCCCACAATCATACCAAAATTTAATATCTCATAACGTTAACAAACCAGTGCAAATAAACGCTTATAATTCGGCGCAGTGCAATGTATTTAAAGTATCTACTATTCAGCGAAAAATATGTGTATTTGTTAAACCCGTTCTGGTACCTACCATACAATCTAACAGAATAATTCGTGGAATATTCAATATTACATTACTCACAAAGTGAGGGTATACCTTAGTCGGTTTACCCGACTGAAACTTTCTTACTTGTTTTAATTTCTGTTGAAATAGCGATTTTATTTATTACTTTTATTTATATTACGTACATTTGAGTTTATTTACATGAACAAGTTTCATTAGAAGTAATTGTGAGTTCTGACGTTTGTAGATTTCGGAATCGGTTTCTCTAATGAGGAACCAAACATAATCTCCCACCATTCTTTCATCCCAGTGCCCTTGGTAACGCCACACGATGGACTTTAATTTTTGGTGAAACCTTTCGCCAGGTTCGTCACTTACATCGCCAAGATTCTCGGGGAAAAAGTTTAAATGAGAATGAAAGAAATTAATTTTGAGGGACATATTTACACCTGTTGGAATACATAAAGCGAAAACTAAGTTGGAAGAATACATACATATGTGTTATATACATAAATATAAAAAAAATATATATTTCTACCCAAATTTTTCATAATTTTTTAACAATTTTATTTAGGCGTAAGTCATTCTATGATGAAATGCCAAGCAATACTTAACAAAAATAATATGACAGCATGACACGACTCACACGTGATCTGTCAAAAAACGGCTATTGAAAAAAGTATCTCTACTTTGATCACCCTATATTTTGCATACTGAATATGTGCCTAACAGATTAGCATAACCCTTTCTTCAATATTTATTACATTTGCCATAAAATTTAAGTTAAACACACAGGGTAGACACTATAGTTTTGTCTTTGAATAATTCGTGTTGAAAATATTACCTAAGTATTTTTTAATGTTAATGACTATAAATATATAGTTCAAAAAAATTTGCGAATTTTGTATTTTTTCAAAAAGTATTTATTTATTAATATCTATTTTGTCCCCTTCAAAGTAATTCCCTTTGGATATAATACACTTCTGCCAAAAGTTTTTTCCAATCCTCGAAGCACTTCAAATAATCATTTTTTGTGATCTTGTTCAGCTCCTCCTTCGATGCCGTCTTTATCTCCTCAATCGTGGCGTAGCGTCGTCCTTTCATGGGCCTTTTCGGGTTTGGGAACAAAAAATAGTCACCGGGGGCTAGGTCAGGGGAATACGGTGGCTGCGGCAACATTACTGTGTTGTTTTTGGCCAAATATTTGCGCACAAGCAACGATGTGTGTGCAGGGGCGTTATCATGGTGCAAAAGCCAGTTTTTGTTCTTCCACAAATCCGGGCGTTTTTGGCGGATTGCTTCGCGTAATTTGCGCATAACTTGCAGGTAATATTCTTTATTGACCGTACTACCCTGTGGCAAGAACTCATAATGCACCACGCCCCTGCAATCAAAGAAAACTGTGTGCTCGGGCGTCCGGCACGCTGTTCATCCTTCGCATCTTCTCGGTCCTCTAATAACATTTTGTACCACCGATAAACGTTGCTTTGGTCCAAGGTAGCTTCACCATATGCCACAGTCAACATTCGGAATGCGTCAGCGCACAAATCAAAATCAACACAGCGGACAACATAAATTCGGAAGTGAGCAACATTGATATAGAAGATGTGGAAAATTTATGGCACAAAATGAAAAGTACAATCAATGCCATATTCCAAAATAATCTGGGAAAGTAAAGATTGAATGACTGCAGACATTCAGGAACTCATGAATGAACGTCGTAAATACAAAAACTCAAATTACGAATTATATTCGGAGATAAACAGAGAAATTCAAACGCTGCAAAGAACAAAAACCTAGGTAAACAATGTCGAGAGATAGATGGATTGAGAAGCCTACACGATGACTACAATCATCCCAAAAAATTTAAGGAAGCAGCTGTTGTAAAACCAATCGTTTTGAAATTTTGAACACTATTTCCGTACATAATTTACGATGCAACGCTTGAGAGATTTTTTTACAATTTTTTATATTTTTATTTTACAATAACGCGTTTTTCACTTCAAAGTGTTCCAAAAATTTCAAAATAGTAACTTCGATAAACCCTCCCAGCGTTACCTGGGGAAAACGATTACCTACCGAAATAATTTTGGTTTTTTGATTTTAGATAATCCATCTGCGAGTTATGGTGGACACCGCAAATTAAATTTGATCCGACACGCTTCCGAATAATTGATGGCGTTGCCATATTTTTTAATATTTCTTCATGAAATTTTTGCACAATATACTTCGAAAGTTATAGTAACTAAATATAATATACCATTGGTTTTAATCAAAAGATTTTAACTGTGTCGTAACAAAAAAATCGCACAAATGTTAACGTTAAGTTAATATGTGTTTAAAAATACACTTTCTGCATTCGCACTTAAATTTCTTCCCAAAAAACCTTGGCGAGAAATGGACGACCATGGTGAGCGTTTTAATAAACAAATACAAGGTGGTATCAAGGGGCGTATGATGAGGCGATGTTGGGCGACTATTGTTGGTTCCTCGTGCGAGAGGCAGAAAATAATAACAACAGCAAAGCAACTTTTGGGTACAAAATGTTCGCACTGAAATAAACTAACATCGTAGCTGGTAAAACTTAATCAATTTATTTTTTTTTCACCACTTCATAAGGCATAAAGTTGAAGAAAATATTCTATGTATCAAGCATGTGTGCAGCAATGAGCAGCAAGCTGATATTCTCACGAAGCCGTTACCAAAAATTCAATTTGTTTACCTCATCGAGAAGCTGTCGTTAAACCACCGAGAAGGGGTGTTGTAGAACACACATATATTTATGTCGATGTATATGTGTGTGTGAGTGTATAACAACAGTCAGCAACAAACAGATATGTTAGTGAAAGGTGAGATGAATGTATCTAGAACATATGTTATTAGTATGTTAAACAATCAGTAGCTAACAGATATGTTAGTGAAAGCTAAATTGAAATGTATGTTATTTGTATGTTAAAGCTTTTATTAGCGTTTGAGTATTTTTACTAAATACATAAAAGAAGAAGACAACATGATCAGATGTTATACTATGTTTATAGTTGCATTAGTAGATTGTATAAAGAAAAGCTTTTTGTAACGTTAGCCCTTTTTTATACAATGTACAAGAAGTAAATGAAGCCAACATTGGTTTGACTTTAATAAAGTGATTTCAGTCGTTTGGATGAAGTTAAATTTGCAACAACCGTCTTCTTAATATTCTTGCTGCTTTGGGTTATTCCAATTGTGACTAATTCCACTGCTGATTGTGGAGTAACTGGATTTGATGTACAACAAAAAGGCTATTGAAAAAAGTATCTCTACTTGGATCACCCGTTACTTATACCTACTAAAGAAAAAGTATGATGTTTCTATTGTAATGAATACCTATACTGCAGCGATAGTTAACTACTCCAAGAAGGATCCAAAAATAATGAGATCTGATAGAGGCAAGGAGTATGTTAACTAAGATGTCGCACAGTTTTTGGAAAATGAAGGCATACAGGTACGGTACACAGCTGGGTACAGCCCGAACGAAACGGCGTCGCGGAGCGCAATAATCATTCACTGATAGAAATGGTACTGATAGAAATGGTATACAAGGTAATGAACGTGAACTGTGGATATTGGCTATGAACAACGAAATTGAATCAATGGTAAACAATCAAGTGTGGGTGCTCACAGATCGATCACAAAGGATCACAACGTCATTGGGTGCAGATAGATGTATAAAAGAAAAACAGACGAGAACGGAGTGAAGTATGAAGGCAGACTTATTGCGCAGGGGTTTACAGCAACTGGTGTAGGGCGCCAGTTGTTTCTCGCACTACACTAAGAGCTTTGTTTGCTGTGTGTTTAGGTGTGGGGGTTGCCAGCAAGGGAGATGAGGGTAGGCGATGCGACGAAATCCCTTCTATAAAAAACCTCAATAACAACGACAGCTCAGTGGGAGAAGTGTGTGAACGATGTTGGCGATGCAGTAATGCAAAGTGTGAAATAGAAAATATAATAAATAAAATACAATAGTTTAGTATTTTGTATAATGATAAAGGCAGAGCTTTATTTTGTATATCGATACCTCCATTCTAAAACATGCTAAGTCGACTTAGCATGTTTATAGGGAGATTGCATTTTTAATTTCAAAATATTACAAATTCAATTCAGTCAAAGTTGGTGTTTATCTGTCAACTTAATCAAAAGTTATTTACAAAACAGTACAGGTTATTCGATTTCCATCATAAAGGAATTCCACACAAATTTTAATAATTTATCAAACTTTACTTACGGTGCTATTCTCGAATTCATAACAATAATCATTCATGAGTTTTTACTATCACATTTCTTATCATAGAAATTTTAATTCTGGAATTCCTGTGACAAAATGAAAGCTTTATAATTTAAACAATTTTGACATTGTTGCCCAATGAAAAAAATACATTGTTAAAAGCTTTTGTACATGAAGTAATCTACTGAAATTCAAAATTTTCCAATATGGCATGATTTTTTTTATTATGACAGAAAAAAATTCCAAATTAAATTGAAAATGGAAAAAATCATCCCCAATTGTTTTCAGGCACAAAATATACAATAGTATGAAATATGTATGTATGTTTGATGAGTTGTGTTTTTTCTGGATCCATGCTTAATTAATTCCCACCATGTATATCCCCACATTGCATAATAATTATACAAATAGAGATGTTTCTTTAAAGGAAGAAAATCATAGCGCAGGGCCAAGCAAATTGTCTGAGATGTAAATATCCCGCATCCAGACTTCGTCTTCCATTTCCGATAACAACACTAACAAGAAAACACTGAAAAACAGTTTTTTATACACAAATTATTTCTTATCATGTGCTATTAGGGTTGTGACTGTTATCATTGAAAATTATAACAGAGCTTCTATTTGAAACCCAGAATAGCAAATTGTTTTTACTATCACAAATGTTGTTACTATCAGGGCTCTGGAGTCGGAGTCTGGGAAATTTGCCCGGAGTCGGAGTCGTAAACTTATGGTCGACTCCGACTCCGTGATGGATTGTGCAAAATGTACCATTTATGTGATAGAACTTTTGCACTCAAAAATGTTTGGGAAAACAATTTCGGATAAAATATTCGATGCTTTTTTAACCTTTTTTGTATGCCACAAATATCTATAAAGTTAACCAATCTATCGAGTTCTTTATGTAAAACAGTTTTAGGAAAGCTCTGATTATATTTAGCTAACAAAATAAGTATCTTTGCAAGACTATTGCAAAATAAGCTCAGATATTGTAAATATAAATATGAGATAATTACCTTATAAAACTGAATCTAAACAGAATTTTCTATAGAAACATTTATATATGGGGGAATTTCGATCTAAACCGATTTTGACCAATTCCAATAGGTTTAATTCCTGGTGTGAAAGAGTCCTTATTGCCAAATTTTAGCAGGATCGTAGTGAAATTTTGTCCTGTACTTAACGAACAACTTAAGATGGACAGACGGACAGCTAGTGATTATGAGTAGAACGGTATATATAAGGTGGGTCTTGCTGCAGTATTTTTTTTTTCAATTCTGCCAAAAAACTAATTTAAAACCCCCTGTAACATAATTTAAAAAAATTGCGGTATATTAAAACAGAGGCAGTTATTGATGAAAATTTTATCATGATTTCATGTTGAAAGAATTGTCATATTAGTTCAAGCTTACAAGTAAAGCATCAATAAATAAATAATACATTTTTATTTAATTACTGGTATTGAATACCAATTTTTTCTGTTTTTTAACAAAGCTATATCTTATTTTCAAATACATGAATTCACGTCTAAGCAGAAATATAATTTCAGAAATTTATGTTCTTTAACTGCCGGAGTCGGAGCTGGAGTCGGAGTCGAATTATTTGAAAATTCGACTCCGGGAGTCGGAGTCGAGTAATTTTGCCTCGACTCCGCAGCCCTGGTTACTATCACAAAAATTTTCTTCACTCGGTCGAGAATAGGGGTGTTAGTATAGTTTAGAATGGAGGTATCGATATTTGATAACGTATATTACCATGTATCGGTGGCGACAAGACCGTGCGAATAGCTCGAAAGTAAAAACTTCAAGAAGTGCTCAGTTGCAGATCCAAAGACAAGTATATAGATGTGCGCGAACGTAGTGAAAAAACAACGAGCAGTAGTGATGTGCGCGATAGAATCGCCGAACGAAGACTACAATTAACTAGTTTACTCGGAGAGTGATCGACAACGACTGGTGAACGCAGGGGCTCATTAGAAGTGTTAGACTTCTTAGAAGTTGCGAGGAAAGAGAGAGAGACCCGATGATAATGCATGGCAGCCACACAACAACCACCGCCCAGAGGCAATTCGCACTCTAACACTAAGCGAATAAAGTCACCGAAGAGGGGTGTAGAGGAGATTCCAGTGATGTCAATACGCGACCGGTATTGATCAGGCTCGAGAAATTGAGACAATGCTGCGTACGTGAACACTGTGTGTAACAGTCGTAATTTCCAAATACATCATGTGGACTGAAAAACTGCATTTCTGCGGAGGCAATTTACATGGTTCAACCGGAAGGGTTTGTCATGGAAGGTAACGCGAATAAGGTATGCTTTCTTCAAAATTCTATATACAATCTGAAACAGTTACATCATGTATTATTAAACAACAATTTTGTACAAAGTCATGTTGACCCATGCATGTACTCGTGTTCAGAAAAGGAAATGTCTACATTTATTTTGATTTACGTTGACGAAATGTTAAGGATATATTGAAGAATTCGTTTCAAGTACGAGGCTTGGGTCCAATTATGAATTACCTTGGACTTTTAGTAAAACGGGGACAGGAGGAAATAATTATATTTCACAATCCGCATATATTGAAAAGATTTTAAAGGAATTCGGTCTTGAAAATGCGAAACCTCCATCTGTTCCGCTTGAAGTATCTTATGGGGAATCAAGAAATACACCAGCCTCTTATCAGCATTTCGAAATTTCAGAAACTTACTGGTTTTCTGTTGTATAATCGCTGAATACCACACCTGACATAACAGCCGCAGTAAACGTATTAAGTCAGAACCCAAACGAGGAAGATTGGACAGAGTTAAAGCTTTGTATAATTCCAAATGATGATGTCATTCTAACTGGCTACTCAGACGCAAACTGGGGCGAAGATAGAAATAACAGGAAGTCTAACAACGGTTATATATATTTAAAGTTCATTGTGTCTTGGGCCTGTCGCAAACAAACTTGTGTCACCTTATCATGAACAGAATCAGAGCTGATAGCGCTTGCAGAATCGTCAAAATAAGCCATATGGTTGAAACGATTACTTGCTGAATTTGGAGAAGACATCGTCGATGCATTAACCATTAATGAAGATAACCAGAGCTGTATTAAGATTGTAGAGGGCTTCAAACTCAATAACCGAACGAAACATATTGACATTAAATACCACATCATCAAAGACTACATACCCAAAGGCCTATTTAAATGTCAATATATTCCTACGGATCAAATGGAAGCAGATATGTTAACTAAGCCATCGAGATGGCAAGAGATGGCAAATATTGAAACGAAGTCAAGATTCATCAGAAACTATGTATGGACAGTATTACTGTATGCAGTCGAAGACTGGACTATAAAAGCTGCAGACGTCAAAAGGCTGGACGCATTTGAAATATGGGTGTACCGAAGAGCCCTTAAAATACCCTGGACAGCTTACATTTCGAACAAGGCAGTTCTAAGAAGTATGCACCTTACTCAAGAACTAGTAAAACACATCAAAAAACGAAAAAGTCGAAGTCTGGACTATAAAAGCTGCAGACGTCAAAAGGCTGGACGCATTTGAAATATGGGTGTACCGAAGAGCCCTTAAAATACCCTGGACAGCTTACATTTCGAACAAGGAAGTTCTAAGAAGTATGCACCTTACTCAAGAACTAGTAAAACACATCAAAAAACGAAAAACTGCGTATTTAGGTCACATTATGAGGAACCCCAAATACGAACTACTGCAAACACTTCTTCAAGACAAAATAAAAGGTAGAAATTCCCGAGTCAGAAAAGGAAAACGTGGCTCAAAAACATACAACAATGGACCGGATATCAGAATGCGGATAATCTAATCAACACAACAAGAAATAGAAAAATGTTTAACCAAATCGTAAATAACATTTAACAGAAATCAAATGTTAAATTCATAAAAGTAAAATATACACGATGTAATTAATTGTATAAACGCTAACATTCGAAGATCGAATAAGCAAATAAAGAAGAAGATGAGTCCATATCTAAATTACTGGGTCTGATAGAGTACGAACTAAAAGTTGTTCCATAGTGACCGATTTTGCGACAAGGCTACACAAAATATTGCTTTGCAAATGGGACAGACGATCGCGTCACGAACACTATGCCCAAAAAGATTGGCCGGATAGTGTAAATTTTACGCTTTTTAAATTTAAACCTTAGCTTATTCGAAAATTTAGTCAAAGCTTTGCTAAAAAGTGGAACCAGTGTCAAATTTGAATACCTGAAAACATGTTTTCCTAACGTATCCGTCGATTTTGTCCGAAGATGCATCAAAGGCATGGTTTGGTTGTATCATGCATTCTAGGAAATTCCAGGAGCTCAAATTATGAAGACATCATTCAAGATTTGTTAAAAAACTACGGTACAGTTTTTACACGATTTTGTTTTTATTTATATTTAAAGTAACATTTTTATAGCTTACTTAAGGGGGTAACGTTTGTAAACTTTTTTTAATTTATTTTTTGAATGGAGAACCTCTTAAACAATATTGTGAGCAAATTTGAGACGAATTGGAGCAATTCAACAGTTTTAAGCTATTTTTAATATTTATTGTTACTAGTATTTTGCTTTGTATATTTACTAAACTAATAAACTAACGTCGTAGCTGATAAAACTTAAAAAGAATTATTGTTTGATTTTAAAAAAATATGTTAAAAAGTGCAACATTGCGAAAAACATTAGCAATTTTGTGAAATTTGACTTTTGTCCACTGTAACTTAGTCATTTCTTGACCAATTTTTACAAACGACCCATGGTTATTTTAGCAATTCATTATCTTTCAATAAAAAGGAAGTAAAAAGTCAATCGAAAATTTCGAAGATACTTTGTTTAAAGTGACATCATCTTTTTTTAACTGTTCTACTTTTGAGCATTCTGACTTCATATTCGGATTCAGCGGACAATTTTAAATAAAGATTATGTATGTGTCAGATTCATTTGTTCACGACTTGGTTGGAAAATTGTGGCACAGTGTTATCGATTCATATGATGTCACTTGTTATGTCAATGACATTTGTAATTTCTTTTGTCTCACCCCTTTCCGGTTTGATCTGTTAAAGTCTAAACACTTATATTTTACTAAATAAAGAATCATGTTGAAAGTGAATTGTGTATAATGGCTATGAACAACGAAGTCGAATCAATGGTAAGCAATCAAGTGTGGGTGCTCACAGATCGACCAAAGGATCACAACGTCATTGGGTACAGATAGATGTATAACAGAAAAACAGACGAGAACGGAGTGAAGTATAAAGGCAGACTTGTTGCGCAGGGGTTTACAGCAACTGGTGTTGGCAATGAAGACGTTTTCGCGCCAGTAGTTTCTCAAACTACACTAAGAACGTTATTTGCTGCGTGTTTAGGTGTGAGGGTTGCCAGCGAGGGAGATGAGGGTAGGCGATGCGAAGAAATCCCTTCTATAAAAAACGTCAATAACAACGACAGCTCAGTGGGAGAACGATGTGTGTGTGTTCATGTATGTAGTGACCGATGTTGGCGATGTAGTAATGCAAAGTGCGAAATAGAAAATATCTTATATCTATCTATCTATCTATATCTATATATATAAAACAGGATGTGTGCGTATGTATGTAACGTATGGACTCCAAAACGGCTGGGCCGATTTTGATGAAATTTTCAGGGAATCTTCAGAAAAGCCTAGCGGTTGACTTAGGCTATATAAGATCTTGACTGAGGGGGCGTGGCTCCGCCTATAAAGGCCAATTTGGAGTTATCATTAGTTTTGAGTGATTCCTACTGTCCGTACCTACGAATAGATTAACGAAATTCCTACTGTCCTAATAATTGGGACCGGTCCGTGATCCCAGACGGGCCTCCAATCCTGGGCTTTCAATTTGAAGTCAAAGTGATTAGTCCAAAAATAGGTGAATTGGACCAGTGGGCGTGGCACCACCCATAAAAACCAAATTTGGAAATTGAGATATCTTGCACAATTTGTGAGAGAGAGTGCTGTAATTTTGTGTATATCTTTGGCAGAAAATAACACAGAAAACACACAAAAAATATAGTAGATGAGAACAGTAGGAATCTCAACAAGTTAGCTATATATGGGAGCTATATCTAAATATGGACCGAATCGCCCATTTTCATGCCTAAGTTACCTACAGCTATAAGAAGTATCTATACCAAATTTCAGCCACCTAGCTCAAGTATTATAGATTGTAGCGTGATTACAACAGATGGACGGACAGACGGACATGGCTAAATCGTCTTAGAATTTTAAGACGATTAAGAATATATATACTTTATGGGGTCTCAGATCAATATTTAGAGGTGTTACAAACGGAGTGACAATTTGTTAGCGAGAGTGCTGTAATTTTGTGTATATGTATATTGAGTCAGTCTACGTGATTGGTCCAAAAATGGTCAGGATCGTACCAACGGGCCATATGAGCCAAGAATGGAGGTATCTTCAACAATTTGTTTGTTTCCGAGAGTGATGTAATTTGGTGTGTATGTAGTTGGTGGCAGGATTCGTGATTGGCTCAAATATTGGCGGGATGGGAAATCTCAATCTGGGCCAACGAAGTGGACCGGGTCCAGCTAGTCTATCTATCTTCTTCTATAAATATAAAAAAGGATGTGTGTATGTATGTAACGTATGGACTCCAAAACGGCTGGTTTTGGAATCCATCCATAAGTTATTGATTGAGTGGGCGTGGCCCCGCCCATATAAGCCAATTTGGAGCCATCATATTTTGATTCCTACTGTCCGTACCTACGAATATATTAAGGGGATTCCTACTGTATCCTATCTATATGATTTTGAAATTGAGATATCTTGCACAATTTGTTCGCGATAGTGCTGTAATTATGTGTATATGGATCTAATGCAGTGGTGCCCACAAAGAGAAATGAGAATGTGTTAGTTAGGTTACACAAAAATGAGATTGTAGTGGTACAATTGCACTGAACAAAATCACTTGGTTTTTTTTGTTTACGTTGTTATATTGTTTTACTATTTATGTTTTTGTGTGTTCAATTTTAGCAATGAAGCCAATAAAAAAAGAAATAAACATAAAAACAATGCATGTGTAACAAAAAAATTTTCTTCAAGAAAATAGGTACATGTGTTCTTTGCCAATAATTTATTGGGCAAAAAATATATATAAATAATTTTATATATTGATAAACCAAAAAATAACAAAAAGTAAAAAAATCAAAATTATTTTATATTAAATTGAATATAAATACAATAAAAAATATCATTCGTTGTTGTAAAATATTTTCAGTGTACTTATTTTATTAAACAAAGCTACATAGACCTTCTTCGCTGACTACTAACAAGCAGCTGAACAATTTTGTTTTGTTTTTTACGCTCTCTGTTTTTATTTTCGTTGACGCTCGGGTTGTGTATATGAAACAGCCGATTAATCTTCGTTATTCTAACAAGTGTTTGGGCACCACTGATCTAATGACAGTCTTCGCGATTGGTCCAAAAATGGCAAGATCGGACCAATGGTAGTGACTCCGCCCATATGAACCATGTTTTGAAACTGATATATCTTGAGCAGTCCAAAAATGGACGGGATCGGAAATCTGAAGTCTGGGGCAACGAAGTGTACCGGTTCCAGCTATAATCTATATATATAAAAGAGAGTGTCTGTTTGTGGGTTTGTTTGTATATTTGTTTGTTTGTTCCGCAGAGACGTCTAAACGGCCTGACCGATCATCTTGAAATTTTCACAGAATGTACTTGTGTAGGGGGTGCTTGCATTTTCGATATATCAAGTGGGCGTGGACCCGCCCATATGGGTCCAATTTTGATATTGAGAAAATTTTTTAGCTAGAGTGCTGAAATTTTGTGTGTATGCATTTAGTGGCAGATTATGCGAATTTTCCAAAAATGGGCGGAATCGGACCAATGGGCGTGGCCCCGCCCATATAGACCAAATTTTGAAATTGAGATATCTTGCACAATTTATTAGCGAGAGTTCTGTAATTTTATGTGTAAGTATCTGGTGGCATTCTACACGATTGGTCCAAAAAAGGTCGGGATCGGGCAAATGGGCATGGCCCCGCCCATATAGGCCAAATTTTGAAATTTAGATATCTTACACAATTTGTTTGCGAGAGTGCTGTAATTTTGTGTATATGTATGCAGTCTACGTGATTGGTCCAAAAATGAACGGGATCGGATCAATGGGCGTTGCCCCGCCCATATAGGCTATATTTTCAAATTGAGATGCGTATATATGTCTGGTAGCAGTTTGAGTAATTGGTCAAAAAACGGTCGGCATCGGCCCATATAGGTCAAATTTTGAAATTAAAATATCTTACACAATTTGTTAGCGAGAGTGCTGAAATTTTGCGTATATGTATCTGGTAGCAGTCTACGAGATTGGTCCAAAAATGGGCGGGATCGGATCAATGGGCGTTGCCCCGCCCATATAGGCAACATTTTTAAATTGATATATCTTGCACAATTTATTAGCGAGAGTTCTGTAATTTTGTGTATATGTATCTGCTGACATTCTACGCGATTGGTCCAAAAATGGTTGGGATCGGACCAATGAGCGTGGCCCCGCCCATATAGGCCAAATTTTTAAATTGAGATATCTTGCACAATTTAGTAGAGAGAGTACTGAAGTTTTGCATATATATATCTGGTAGCAGTCTGCTGGATTGGTCCAAAAATGGTCGGCATCGGACCAATGGGCGTGGCCCCGCCCCTATAGTTCAAATTTTGAAATTAAAATATATTACACAATTTGTTAGGGAGAGTGCTGTAATTTTGTGTATATGTATCTGGTAGCAGTCTACGTGATTGGTCCAAAAATGGGCGGGATCGGATCAATGGGCGTTGACCCGCCCATATAGGCAAAATTTTTAAATTGAGATATCTTGCACAATTTATTAGCGAGAGTTCTGTAATTTTGTGTAAATGGGCGGGATCGGACAAATGAGCGTGGCCCCGCCCATATAGGCCAAATTTCTAAATTGATAGTTCTCTGAGTTCGCATTTTAAAGTTTGGTGTCTTGATACCGCACACTCGTCCTCCTACTACATAGGGCTCCTGGATCAGGACGATGTCTACTGCACCTGTGGACAGGCGCAGCAATAGAGCCGCTGAGGTTGCTTTAGCGTGATGGAGGTTAATCTGTAGAATTCTTACCATCATTGGTAATCGACATATTGACATCCACCCCGATAAGGGTCTTATCGAACTATTCGTCCGTATCATCGGGGAGCATGTGCCCGCCAGATGCGTCAAAGAGTCCGGAGACTTCCCTCAGCCCCCCAATTTGTAACCTCCTTCAGAATCTTGGACCAGAACCAATGCTGTTGCCAAAATCACATTACTCACTCTTGGCTTAGTACTTTGTTGAAAAGTGCTATGTGCAGCAGCAGAAGTAGATGGACCATCTTCCACGGGCTGCTTATGTAGAAGCGAATGGTGACGTTGTTTGGAAAAACGGAAAGAATAGCGAGGAACACTGGGCGTATTCATGCCACTTCGATAAACAGTTGTGACAGAGTTTTTGTTGTTTGGGTTGATCAATGCGTTGATCAGGAGTTAACACTATAAAACGCTGACACGTAGTAATTATATGGCCAGTTTTCGATCAATGATTGCATGTAGAATCTTGTGCCATGTTTTTTGTTAGCAAGGAGTGCTGTTTAGGATTTGAATTATTCGTAGAAGCGTTAGGTGTTGTTCTTCTGCACTGAGCGTCTAATTGTTGACAACGTCTGTCCAACATGGAACATCAGTCAAACCACGATGGTAATTTTGTGTAATCAATAAACTCGTCCCATTTTTGCTTTGTTTCTGGGTCAACTTTACTCATTGCCAGATGAATTATGAACGCGTCACAAATCTGTTTGTGGGAGCCAAGCGAACTCAGAGACCTATAAAAGTACTGAAGTTTTGCGTATATGTATCTGGTAGCAGTCTACGTGATTGATCCAAAAATTATTTATTTTTTATTTTTATTTTTTTCTGAAAGAGTAACAAAATTGATGATTTGTTTTCGGTCATCTGAATAGGTTCAACATATAAAAGAATTAAATTAAATAAAAATGTAAGCTTATTCTCATTTTTTTTGCTTTTCACTTATAGTTTAGTATATTTTTAAAGAAATTTCAATTGAGGTTAGTAATGAGTAAATCCTCCCTTGTTTGAAATAACTTCAAATACACGGTTGGGTAGCGAGCTATACAAATTTTCCAGTATTTGCAATGAAATTGTTGTCCATGCCAATTTAATTGCCGCAACTAATGTTTCTTTGCAGTCGAATTGTCTGCCTCCTTCATATACCTTACGCGATAACAATCCCCACACATTTTCCATTATATTCAGGTCAGGTGAATATGGAGGCCATTCGAGTAAGTTCACGTTTTGAGCCTTAATCCATTCTTTTACTACCCTAGCAGTATGTATGGGGGCATTATAGTGCTGGTAGGTCCATTTAATAGTGTGAAAAATATTTGTATAGTGTGGAAACGCCTTTTGAAGTACAGATTTATAGGTTTCCGCTTTCATTTTGGAAGTCACAAATTCAAGGTCGCAAGTACCATACACTGATACAGATCCCCACACCATTACGCCTCCTTCACACGTGTGGCGACGGCTCAGGAAGTGCTCGTCTTTTCGTATATCATGATAGTAATAGTTGTAACCATCTGGGCCGTCTAAATTAAATTTATTTTCGTCGGAAAAGACCACGTTGTGCCATTCCTTCGTCCAGCTCATGTGCATGCGCGCAAATTGCAGCCGTGAAGCTTTGCGTGCATCATTTAATGGTGTTTTTTTTTTGTAGTTTTAAGCGCTTGAGGTGATCAGCCGACAATATCACACGTTTTACTGTTGACAGACTTGCCTTAACACCACAAATTTCCTTAATTTTGGGTGCTGAGAGATGCGAATTGGATGCAGTTCGAAGAATATGCCGCCTGTCTGCCGCAGTGGTCGCGTGTTTGACACCGCCATTCATATTTTTGCCGTATTCGGCTTTGTTTCTTAAAAAATTACTAACAACATTTTGGCTTCTTCCGATTTTTTGAGCGATTTTGCGATGACTAAGACCGCTTTCATGATAAGCTTGGATTTGGCCTCTTTCACACTCGGACAATTGCTCTCTGCGACCCAGTTTGCATTTAATGTAAACAAAGTTATTTAAATTTTAAATTTCCAAATCAATTTGGTCGCTTCGTCGTCGAATTTCATCACAAACTGAAAATCAATCAGCTGAACCTATTCTGTTGAGCCGAAAAATTGCATAGAATTCAACGAAAAAGATAAGGAAACAGAATATGCAAAGTAACTGCACTTTGCTAGCTGTACTTTTCAAGAGCATACCGATTGGTACACATACATAATTGCATTGAACTACGTAAAACATGTTTACATTCCATATGTATAAAAAAATCATGAAAATGCAAGTGAAATTATGTGAACCTATTCAGTTGAGCGGCAGTGTATGTAAGAATCTGGTGACAGTCTACGAGATTGGTAGAAAAAATGGGCGGGATCGAACCAATGGGCGTGGCCCCGTCCATATAGGCCAAATTTTGAAATTGAGATATCTTACAGAATTTATTATCGAAAATGCAGTAATTTTGTGTACAAATTTTGAAGTTGAGATATCTTGTACAATTTATAAGCGATAGTGCTGTAATTTTGTGTATATGTGTCTGGAGACTGTCTACGTGATTGACAGAAAAATTGGCGAAATAGCCAATATTTCAATATTTTCATTTGATGTGTCCTGCACAATTTGTTAGCGAGAGTGCTGTAATTTTGTGTATATGTATCTGATGGCGGTTAAGGTTATTTGTCCAAGAATGGACGGGATCGGAAAATGGGCGAGTTCGCATCAATGGGCCTGGCCCCGCCCATATAGGTAAAATTTTGAAATTGAGATATCTATTTGTTAGCGATATTGCTGTAATTTTGTGTATATTTATCTGGTGACAGGAAATTGGAGGGATTGATATATCTTGTGAAATTTGTTAGAGAGATTGCTGAGTTTTGTGTATATGTATTTGGCGGCAGTCTACGTTATTAGTCCAAAAATGGACGGAATCGGAAATGTGGGGCAACGTAGTGGACCGGGTCCAGCTAGTAATAAATAAAATACAATAGTTTAGTATTTTGTGTAATGAGATTTCCGTTGTTTGAATATGACCGACCAGTGATTGCAATATCTTCTAAAGGTACGACTTGTGGTCTCGATTTATCCATTCACCCATCACTTGTAGACGTCTTGCTGTGAGGGCTGCCTCGTACTTTATACGGATATCTATCAACGATCTTGTTGGTGCGGTTCTAATTGCTCCGCTTATGTCTAGACAGCACATACGTCGCACTTTTTGCAATGGTATTACGGTGTACTTTTTGTCCATTGATGTCCACCACACTACAGAGGCGTAGGTTATCATTGGTCTAATCATGTTCATGTAAAGCCAGTGTGTCATATTTGGACGTAGTCCCCATTTCGAACCTATAGCTCTTCTGCACAACGTCTGTGGGCCTTTGTAACTCTTTCTTCAATATGATCTTTTCAGCACAGTTTCTGATCCAAAATTACTCCCAAGTATTTTATCTTTTTAGGTATGGCAATATTCTTATCCAGGAAACGAGGCACGGTAAAAGGATGAATCTTCATTTTCCTTGTAAATAGACATATTTCTGTTTGTCTGGGTTGACATTTAGTCCCCTTGGTTGTGCCCAGTTTTATGCTATGTTAAGTGCCTCCTCAGCTCTTCTGCTTAGTTGGTTTGGATGTGTGCCCCTTAGAAGTATTATAACGTCGTCTGCATAACAGACTGGTTTAAGTCCTTCATTGGTGTGGGCTTTAAGGAGACTGTGTATCGTCGTAACCCATAGGAGAGGCGATAACATGCCCCCCCCGAGGTATACCACGATTTATCTTGTCTCTGATTTTTACGTCATATGACCCACAAATAATCCACCTATTCCTTAGCATGTTGTTGATCCAGTTTATCAACGCCCGGTCAACCTGAAACTCGTCTAAGGACTGGATAAGTGTATCGGTCTGAACGTTGTTAAAAGCGCCCTCAATGTCTATACAAACGGCAAGTGTGTACATTTCTTCACTGAAGGACTGTTCTATATGGTGTACTACCTCATGTAGAGCTGTTTCCACTGATCCTCCTTTAACATATGCGTGTTGCTTCAATTTTAGCTTGTCATCGGCTATCTTACTTTTGACCATGTCGTCAATTATTCGCTCCATTGTTTTTAACAGGAAAGAAGTTAGGCTAATGGGTCGATAAGCCTTTGGGATCATATAACTCGCCTTGCCAGGCTTGGGTATGAAGACCACCCTTGATTCCTGCCAATTTTTTTGGGGTATATGCATGAGTTAGGCATTCAGTGAAAACTCCAACCAGATGAGTTGATACCAGATCCACCTCATTCTGAAGAAGCGCTAGAAATATTCCGTCCGGTCCTGCAGCCTTAAAAGGAGAGAAGCTTTTTATTGCTTCTTTAACCATAGAATCCGTAATAGGTACTTGGTGCATTACATTTTCGGTCTGTAACTGTTCCTCTGTTGGCCCAGCGTTACCACTCGGAAAATGAGTTTTCATCAAAAGCCTTACGGTATCGTCTATAGTTTCCTTTCTTTTACCCGTTTCATCCACCAGTGTTTCGGTTTGGATATGAGTTTTTGAGAGGAACTTTTTTATTTTGGACATGCTGTTAACGCTATCTACCTGCTCACAGAAAAGCCTCCAGGAGTTACGTTTCGCCAGTCTAATGATTTTATTGTATTCTTTGAACATTCTGTGGTAGTCTTCCCAATATACTGATAACTTTTTACGTCGAGCTCTGTTGTAAAGTCTGCGGACATCTTTGCCAATCGAGCGAAATTGCCCCGTCATCCAGGGTTTCTCATAGGCAGATTTCCTCTCTTGTTCCCTATGTTGAGAGTTAGGAGATCGTTAGTATTCAAAAATTCTATAAGGGCTTGTCCCCTTTTATTGGTGTCAGTACTACCCCAAGAAATATGGTGTGAGTTGGCATCACAACCAGTTAGTAACACATTACTTGTATTTTTGGATTCCCTTACCAGACGTTGTAATTCCGACGTAGGTGGCAATGTCGGCGCATCGAATGACAGGTATACTGACGCCAGGTACATACATCCATTACCTTGCATCAGCAGAGTTGCGTCCGATGTTGACAACTCTGGAGAGAAAAGATAGCATAAGTTTTTATGGTACAGAATACAAGTCTTTGGACGAGTACCTGTGTTAGCGTAGAAAAGATTGTAGTTCATATGGTTTAATCCAGTAACATTTTTACTAGTAGTCCACGGTTCCTGGACCAAAGCAACATGAACCCTGCCTTTATTTATTATGTCCATCAGAGCAATGGATGCCGTTTCGCTCCGGTGGAGGTTTATATGGATGACCTCAATCATTGTCTTTCCAGTAAAAGTTTCCTTTGGGAGTCGTCTATCCTATCTGGTTGCACTCCCTCCTTATTTGGTAGTGAGTCTTTCTCCTCCTTTCGTTTACTACCTATTATACACTCTTCAAGTAGACTTCTTTGGGAGGCGGTGTTACTTTTGTCGTTCCCTCTTTGTTTTGATTCTTTATGTACCTATTCCTATCACCACTATTGCTGGGAACATTCTGCACAATGGTGATATTATCTGCAATTTGGAAATGTTATCGACCACTTTTTGGAAGGCGGTGTTGTTTTTTGTCGCTCTCTCTTTGTTTTGAGTTGTTGTGCCCCTCTTCATATCCTTATCACCACCTTTGCTGGGAACTTTCTGCAAAATTGATGATGTTATCGGCAAATTGGCGATGTTATCGACCACTTCCACCTCACTTTTTGGAATTGTCTCACTGCATGCGGTACGTTCGTGTTTGGGCTCGACTTAACTGTCCTGCCAATGGGGGTTTTTCCAATCTTAAAGAAGATTTTCCAAATCCCGAAAAATGCCATGCCTTTTGTCTTGACAAGGCTATCCCTGGAATACGGGTCTATGCCTACCACCAGGAGAGAACCATCGGGATCATTTTTCCTGTGGAAGACTTCCCACTTTAAGGTTCGAAGTTTTTTGTTAATGATCGATTTAATTTTAATTTTTATTAGATTTTATTGAATGTTTTCACATTCGAATTGTTCAGCTTTTTCGATCAACTCTTTCTTTCGAAAGAGGGGTTTTTGTGGTGTATTGGAAAAGATAAGACACTGCGCTTTGAAAGCCATGTAAACGTATTATACGTATTTCAATCCTGTGCGGGGATGTCATCAGAGGGACTTATAAAAATCAGTTATAATCTGGCCATGTTTTGACGAGTTAGAAGGCAAATTGTTTTTCCTTCTTGGAATAAGAAAATAGGAATTTTAATAAATTTCACAATTCCACTTTTATTAAACAATTTAATATTTTAATGTCTAGGTATATTTATTTGTACTCGTATCTTAGCGTAGAATTCAATAGATTAGTTCAATAGATAATTAGGATGTAGGTTAGTTAGTTTAATATGAAATTTGACAAAATAGCAACTTCATTAGGATTAATTAGTTCATTTCTCTGTACGTTAATGTAATTCTTTTAGTTTGTTTTATTTATTGGGATTCTTCCTTGTTCTCTTTCACTGTTGGTTTGTTTGTGTTGTTTGTTCACCGTTCGTTCACCTCTTAGACGACGAGTAACCTGCTTTGCTGTGTTGTTGTTATACTCGAAGTATGTCTAGTGACCGTCTGCTAACTGTAGGTTGTTGTTGTTATTAATTGGTTGACGCGACGATGTCTAGTGGTGAGATGATCAGCTTTCTTCTGACTGACTTGCCCTTTTCTTTGCTGTGATGGATTAGGCGAAGGAATGTGATGGAATGCGATGGAAATCATGGAAACAAAGAGAGAGAGCGCGAGACTTGAGTGGCTTTTGTTGATGAGGTGACCATCCGTCTGTTTACAGCGTAAACATCCTCCGCCGCCTTGATTAATCTAAATAGGAATGAACGTAATTATTATGGGGTTGTAGGTAGATTGGTAGTATAGTGGTGCATGAAAGATAAGGGTTTATACTTAGTGTGTAATAAGAGGGTTTATGAGGTTGCGGATCCTATAACAATCCATCCCAAGGTTGAATCTTGGGCCATGAGGAGCCCGCCTTCTGCCTGCATTATGTTTGCTTTTATGATAGCAGGGAATAAATCCGCTCCAATTTCGACATCAACCGGGTTGTTGGACACAAATTTGGGATCTGCCAGTTCAATGCGAGGAAATCGATCGATGAGTGTTGCCGAAAGAGGTTCGGAATATGGGTTTCGTGGTAGCTTTTTCGTCACAATTGCATTAACAAGGAACTTTGGATATTGTGGAACTGTTGCTTCAAAACATAATTTGGTGTACAACACGGAATCCAGTGTTAGGTCACCCGCTTAAATTCCTCAACGAATGCGCTTGAATTTTTTGTAGAAACCGCACTGGAATTGAGCAAAGCTCTAGCGAACTTTGAAGTTTCCCTGGTATGTACCTTCACCAGGGCCGTGGGAATAACTTTTCGCAGAACATTGCAGGATACAGCGGTTGGGGGTTTCGATGAAGATGATGATGAAGAGTGCGATGATGTGGACGGAGTTGCTCGGTCGGGTTGGGGTGAAGAAGAATTCCACAAACGTTTGTGTCCATGTAAGCTGGTGTGATGCTTCTTCTGGCAAATACTGCAGCGGGTCTTGTTGGTGCAGTTAGCAATCAGATGATTACTGGCTAAACAATTCACACAGTAGTGAAGGCGCATGACCGTCTGATATTTATCTATCAGATTCATGTTCCGGTACCTCCGGCAGGTGGACAGACGGTGGTCCTCTCGGCAGAGGCCACAGCCAAAGTGCTTGGTTTGTCCCTGGTTTGTCCTGGACGTATTGTTGCCGTTGCATGCCTTGCAGGTGGGAGCCATTGTAAGAGTTGACGTTAACTATATGATTATACAGCCAAGTCAATGCTAGTTGGTAGGCAGGACCACAAGTTTAGCGATCGGCCTAGTGATAATTCCGGATGAAGTTCGTAAGTCTACCACCCGAGTCCGTCTGTCGGAACCGGGGTGTACTTTTACAACACTACCTAGAGACCATTCGTTAGGGGTTGTATTATCCTGTCGAATGACTACCACGTCATTTACTTCTATTGCGCGTTGTGAATGCTTCCACTTATATCTTTTGTGTAGTTCCTTTAAATATTCGTCCTTCCATCTTCTGCAGAAATAATGATGTTGAACTCGCAGTCTTTGCCATCTGTTTGTTAAGCTGATGTCGTCACTATTTACATCTGGTTCTGCTGGAGTTAGTAATGGAGTCCCAATTATAAAGTGTCCTGGGGTTAATGGACTTATATCCTCTGGGTTTTCACTTGACGGGCTGAGGGGTCTTGAGTTAAGGCATGATTCAATTCTAGTTAATAGGGTCGATAATTCTTCGAATGTGTGTCTCTGATTCAAACATGTTTTTTTTAAGTGAGACTTGAAGCTTTTCACTCCTGCTTCTTATAGTCCACCATATGAGGGGCACCCGGTGGTATAAAATGCCAACTTACATCTTGCCAGCTTTGATTGGAAACCACCTCCTGTCTTAACCGATTTACAAACTCCTGACGTTCTTTTCATACCATTTTACTTGCCCCTAAAAAGTTTGTTCCATTATCGGAGAAAATGGCGGCAGGGCATCCCCGCCTCGAAAAAAAACGTGCAAAGGCTGCCATAAAGGCTGGGGTAGATAAGTCCGAAACCGGTTCTAAATGGATTGCCTTTATTGCGAAGCAAACAAAGACACACACGTATCCTTTGGTGATCTTACAATACCGCCCGGAATAACTCTTTACGTCAAAGGGACCTGCAAAATCTACTCCGACATTGGTAAAGGGTCTTGAAAGAGTCGTTCGTTCTGGCGGCAAAGCAGCCATAAGCTGAGTGGCTTGAACATTTTTATATCTTACACATGGCGTACATGAATGTATGACAGCTCGAATCATTGTTTTGACCTTGGGTATCCACACGCTGAAAAAAATCGCTTCTGTAGTATATTGTCCCAAACATATTCGGCTTGAATTATAAATATGTTTAGGGTACACTCCAAACATATAATATTTGACATACACAAATATTATATGTTTAGGAGGATATTGTTCTAAACAAAAATATGTTCCCATTCTAATATTTTTTTTATTTGGAATAGTATTTTGTAGTTATGTATTTTGGCAATGTATCAATGCCTTAACTTAAAGGCAAGTTTTCTGTTTTTCAGATGTTCAAAGAGCATTTTTTTATAAATTTTATATGTTTGTAAAATTTAATTAAAACTTAAATCGTACAATCTTTCGTAAATATAAATTGCATTGATGGATTGACAAAAAGTGATGAATTGGAATACTTATAAATTAAAATTAATTGATGTAAAACGACAGCTTATGCTGCTAAAGACATTTTTAACTATAATCTAGGAAAAACTAACTCAAATTCGAAAAATTCAGCAAAGTTTAAAAAATCATTTTTAAATAAAATATATTTGGAAAACATCTTAAACAATAACTTTGTTTGTGGGTAAATACATATTTTATTTGTGAAAGTCAGTGCGCAAATATATATTGTTCTAATATATTAATATATGCGTTCCAAACAAAGTTTCATGATTTTAAAATAAAATTAGTTTGTTAACAAATATATAATATTTAAAAAATTCGTTTCCAAATATATTTTCTTTCAATTCAAACATATCAATAATGGCGATTTTCCTCCGTGCAGTAGCCGGACCGTAGCACTCGGAGCATCACTTGATTTCCACCATGCAGGGTTACTGAATGAACATGACTAACTAACAGTCTGGCCAAATCACTGTTATATGGTATTAAAACGGGGTGTCTTTCATTGTACGTCAAGTGATCTGAATTTGCTAGTCGCCCATTTGCTCTGAGTATGCCCTTTGAATCGATGAATGGTGTTAACGATAGGATGGGACTCTTACTGGGTACTCTTGAATTGTCTTTCAAACAGTAGTATTCTTCGCTGAAATGTTGCATCTGACATAGCAGTACTAATTTGTGCTTAACCGCCGATATTTCTTGGGCTTCTAACTCAATTTGGGTAGTACAACCCTTATTTTTGTGTTTGGGTGAAGATCGATAATAAAATCTATATACATACGCTAATACACGAAACTCTCTAGATAATTTAGAAAAGGGCTTTAGTATATCAGAAGTAAAGGAAGTAGTGCAAGTGAACAGTTTTATTGGCTTGGCTTCGGCTTGTGTTGAAAATGTTTGTGTTACCGGCCATTCCGATGAGCTTTGTCGTAACCAATCTGGACCATTCCACCATAACCTATCTGAATTCAAAGTATTAGGGCTACAGCCGCGACTGGCAACGTCTGCCGGATTGTCGTGGGAGCTCACATGTCTCCAGTTTTTAACCCCAACTAACTCAGTGATAGTTGCGACCCGATTAGCGACAAAGGTTTTCCAGTTACTTGGTGGTTTATTTAGCCAAGCCAGTACAATGGAAGAGTCAGTCCAATAGTAGGAAGTATGATGCGGTAGACTCAGCTGTGAAAGCAAATTGTTAACCATTGTTGCAAGCAACACCGCCCCACATAACTCAAGTTTGGGAAGAGACATTACCTTTACTGGTGCCAACCGGGTTTTCGCAAAGAAAAGGGTTACGGAAATGGGTTCATCAGTAGGAACTACTCTGACATATAGTACTGCTGCGTAAGCTTTTTCCGATGCATCGGAAAATCCGTGTAATTCTATTGTGGAGGAGGGACTGAACCCGTTCCATCTTGGAACCTGGATTTGGTTGATGCTATCGTAGCTTTCGAGGAACTTAATCCACTTGTGTAGGGTAGAGGGTGTAAGACATTCGTCCCACTCATTGTTATCTAGCCAGATTTGTTGCATGATTATTTTTGCTGTTACAACAACTGGGGATAACCAACCGGCAGGATCAAATAATCGTGATATATCGGATAGCACAGTGCGTTTAGTGTAGGCCGGTGCTCTTTGAATCACGGGTACATCAAAGAAAAACATATCTGTTGGCGTTCCAACGTATCCCAAGTGTTTTTGCGTTTATACATTTCGGGATGGGTTAGCAGATCTTTATTTAAAAGGTGATCTTTGGGTAAATGCGTTAACAACTCAGCTCTATTAGAAATCCATTTTCTTAGTGGAAAGCCTGCAGACTCCAAAACTGTTATTAATTCGTCTTGTGTGTGTAAAGCGTCTCGAATCTCGTGCGTCCCTGCCAGAACATCATCCACGTACATGTGATTTAATATTATATTAGAAGCGAGAGGGTAAATTTGCTTTACTTCATGTGCAATGTGATGCAACGTGCGAACGGCAAGGAAGGGTGCTGAATTGACTCCAAACGTCACTGTATTCAACTCATAGTCTCGAATGTTCCCATTTACATTTCTTCTAAAGAATATTTTTTGATACGCCGTTTGAGTCGGGTTTAGTCGGATTTGCCGATACATCTTTTGAATATCGGCGTTGAAAACTATTTTAAAAAATCGCCATTGCAAAATGAGTATAACTAAATCTCTCTGTAGGGTTGGACCAGAAAATAATGTGTCATTGAGACTTTTCCCATTGGCGGTTTTGCTGGACGCATTAAAAACCACCCGAACCTTTGTTGTAACTCTGTCCGGTTTAACTATGGCATGATGTGGTAAATAATAATAGCTACTGGAAGGGTCGTTTGGGCAATAGTTCACTGGCGTCATATGGCCGAGTTCAATATACTCCATTAACACCGCATCATATTCTCTCTTTAACTCAGGCCTCTTTATTTTTCTCATTACGCAAAAATTGCGCCATTGCTATATGTCTAGAATTTCCTAATTGTATTTGTGGTGAACGAAACGGCAGACTAACTTGATATCGGCCATCGGGTAATTTGTGTATTGTTTCTCTGAAAATTTGCTCACATATTTCATATTCCAGTGATCTAATTTGTTTTCTGGGCACTTCTTCAACTTCCCAAAAACGGGTAAGAGCTTTATCCAGCGTTCCAGAACTATAGAACGCCGTTACCTTTCGAGGTATCTGCTGCTCGTTCACCGGTCCGGTAAGTATCCAACCAAACTCAGTTTCTTGAGCTACCAGAGAAGTTAATACATTTGTTTTCACACCGGCACGAATAATTTGAGGGTAAAAATCGCTACCAATAATGAAGTCTATTGGTCGGCTTTCATAAAAGCGAGGGTCTGTAAGTTGTGTAACATTGATGCCAACCACGGCAGAAGGGTAAATGTGTTGTGTGGGTAGTGTACGTGTAAGAGTTTTTACGACAATTGACTGTATTTCACAGAGCTTATCAGATTTGGCTGCTACTACTTCGTTTATACCTGATATCTCTGCGACTATGGGTGTTGTTGGCAAGTTTAATCTACGTCTCAATGTATCGGATATGAAGGAGAAATCTGAGGCAGGGTCGATTAAAGCTCTAGCTGAGTATAAGGATCCGTGTACTTCCACCTGTACCATTTCGGTGCCTAATAATCTTTTTCGGTCCTCTAACGAACTTTCTGTTTGAGTGAAAGTGGAAAACGTTTGGGAGGTAATGCCTGTGGATGTAGAAGGTTGAACTTCCTCGGAACTAAGTTGGGTATTCACATTAGTTGTAGGTTTATGTAAAAGGGTATGGTGTCGCCTTCCACAGTATCTGCACTTGAAGGGACTCCTACAATTTCTAAAGGTATGCGAAATAGCTAAACAGTTGTAACAACAACCATTATTCCGAACGAAATCGATTCGATCACTGACTCCCAAGGTTTCAAATTCTGGACATTCTCGAATTGTATGATCTGCTTTGCAAAACTTGCATACCCGATTACCTTGTTCTTTCGCCGCCTCGTTTGACGAATTTCTTTGGGTTTTAAATTTTGATTTTGACACATTCAGGTGAAAGGCGTTCCCGTTTTTGGCAATTTCGTCTGACGGAATGGATCCAAATCCAGCGTTTTTAATGTCAGCCACCGATTCCAGTCCCTTATATGTGTTCGTGAGAAATATGTCCATTTCTATCCATTCTGGAAGAACGTCTCTTCAAACCTAGTAAGTATCTCCACGGGTAATTTGAAAGAGCATAAATACACTATCACTGGATCCCAATGCTTTATTTAAACTTTCAAGGTTTTTAGGTGATGCAAGCCACCATTAATAGTGCGTTGCAACTTCCTTATAGATGTGCCACAATGGGTGCTAACCTGGGGTAAATCTAATAACAATTTAATCTGAGCGCTCACTTGCATTCTTACGTTTTCATATCGAGATGTGAATTCTGCCCACGCTATAGCAAAGCCCATATTCGTTAATGGGGCATTATCAACAATTTCTCTGGGTTCTTCTTGAGTTTTCTGCTTTAAGTAAAATAATTTCTCTACCTCACTTAACTCGTTATTTGTGCCATACACGGCAGTGAACATGTCTCTGAATGATGCCCATGACGGGTAATCTCCACTAAATATTTGTATATCACAGGGTGGAACATTAAATGTTGATTCCACGACTTTATTTGGGTCAGGGGTCGACCTCTGCAACACCTTTGTAAGGCCTTCCATTGCTTCCTCAATTGTAATCATGGTGTCTCTATAAAATTTCCTACCCTCAGTCAACTTCTCTTGGATTTCTTGCATATTAATTGTTTTCGCTTGTTCCTGGTCGTCTAACAGTGCCGATTCTAAAAACACATCATACTTGTGTAAAATTTTCTCCCATATTGTCTCTAGCTCTTTCCTACAACCTTTAGAGCAGACACGGACTTCCTTTCCTGGAGCGTAATACCGAACTCTTGCCTAAAGGCGCCTAACTCTAAAGAAAGACTACGTAGACGCCATTTTTTAATAATTTCTTTTGCGGGTTTTTCGGGTAAATACACAGACTTTTTACCAAACACGGCGATCACTGAGAGACAATTTGTATGTCGACCTTGTTTTTTTTTGTTATATTACTGCATTCTTGGTAATTAAATTACAGAAGTGTGTGTAAATAAGGACTTGTGTAGTACTTACCGTGCCGACAGTAGGGTATTTGTTTAAAGTGCGAACGTTTTCAGCTTGTATTACGCGGGAGTGAGTATGTGTCTTCCAACTGTTTGAGAATTGCATGTAATATATTGCGTTATGTATTGGCTGATATGTATTGCAACTTCAGGTTGCTATCATTTCTAAACCGCTAGTCTGATAGCTGACAGATTTATTTCAGTGACAGATCATTTTATTTTTTACAAGCTTACAAAAGCATTTTGATCTATTGCATTCAGAAGAAAAGTTATTCGTGATGGAATTCAAGCGTGATAGTGTGCATGCTTTATTTGAGTGGAAAAACACAAGTGGCTATCGTTAGAGCCCTCCAGCATTTAAATGTGAATAAATCTTTTGTTTCTCGTACCATTGCTCGTTACCGTGATACTGGCAGTGTTGCATCGCGTCCAAAAAGTGGACGAAAAAAAACGGTAACAACACCAGAAATGATCCGAAAAGTGAAGGCCAGATTTGATCGAAATCCACGCCGCAGTGGTAGAAAAATTGCTCGTGAGCTGAACATATCGCGAGAACGGATACAACACATATTAAAAAATGAGCTTGGACTAAAGCCATTGAAGTTCCAAAAAGTGCAAGAGCTTACCGAAAAGTTAGACTGAAAAGAGCCAAGGAGTTGCTTCGCTTGCACGAAAGTGGGCAGTTACCGAATTTGGTTTTCTCCGATGAGAAACCATTCCAAATTGAGCATTTTGTGAACAAACAAAATGATCGGGTTTACTTGCCAAAGAGGTCAGCTGAAAATTTACACCTTCGATTGGCCACCGGAACTCAAGCGCCGCCGATGGTAATGGTGTGGGCCGCCGTAACGGCCGATGTTCGCTTCCCGCTCGTATTCATCGACCATGGGGTCAAAATAAATGCCGAATATTATCGGGAAAATGTCCTAAAGACAGTATTGAAGCCCTGGGCAGACAAACATTTCGGCCGCAGACCATGGACATTCTAACAGGACTCAGCACGCGTCAACCAAGAATGGCTTAAAAAGGAGGTTCCTCGCTTCATTTCTACCGCACAATGGCCACCAAGATCTCAAGGATCTCAATCCGTTGGACTTTTGCGCCTGGGGGCATTTTAGAGAGTAAGGTACAGGTACAGATCAATCATCTCAAGACGGCGTTTCGCCGGGAATGGCCCAAAATACCGCAGAGCCACTTTCGTGCAGCGTGTGATGGCTTTGTCGGCCGTTTGAAAGCCATAATTCGTGCCAAAGTGTGAATTCGACAATGATAATGCAACGAAAACGTGGCTATTTTAGAAATCACCCAATATTAGATCTTTACTAAATATTTATTTTCTTTTTTTTCTTTAAGTATGTATGTGTAAATGTAAGTACGCGTTTTTTTGTAATATTTCGTTCTTATTAACTTTTTTTTATTAATTTTACTTTACTTTTCTTTCTTTTCTCTTTAACACTGTGGACTGTATTGTTTTTTATTATATTTGTCGTTGGTCATTGGAAGGTTCGATGGACCATGTTTTGACGAGTAAGAAGGCAAATTGTTTTTCCTTCTTGGAATAAGAAAATAGGAATTTTAATAAATTTCACAATTCCACTTTTATTAAACCATTTAAAATTTTAATGTCTAGGTATATTTATTTATTTGTTGTACTCGTATCTTAGGGTAGAATTCAATAGATTAGTTCAATAGATAATTAGGATGTAGGTTAGTTAGTTTAATATGAAATTTGACAAAATAGCAACTTCATTAGGATTAATTAGTTCATTTCTCTGTACGTTAATGTAAATCTTTTAGTTTGTTTTATTTATTGGGGTTATTTATTGTTCCCTTTCACTGTTGGTTTGTTTGTTCACCATTCGTTCACCTCTTAGACGACGAGTGACCTGCTTTGCTGTGTTGTTGTTATACTCGAAGTATGTCTAGTGACCGTCTGCTAACTGTAGGTTGTTGTTGTTGTTTATTGGTTGACGCGACGCACAGTGTCGTGATTTCATATAAGAGGTGGCCAAAAATAGAAGGAGCCGTCGCAGGTGAATGAAATTTTGCATAAGTCGTTTTTTTCGGTCGGAAAGAATAAAAACGAAGTTTTGGAAAAATTGACTAAAGGACAGATATAGCCCCCATATATATGTTTTGCCCGATTTGTCTCTTTAGCCCTATAGATGCTGTACTTTACATTCAATTGTTTTGAAATTTAGCATGGAAGAGTACTGACCCATAGACCAGTATTGCCGAATTTCAAGAAAATCGGGTCAGATCTAGATAAAGCTCCCATATATATGTTTAGTCCGATTTGGCTACAGAACGAATCGTTTGTAAAGAAAACAGGCTCAAATTTGTAAGTTCACCTTCATTTTCAATTTTGATTTGTTTTTAATTTTCGTTTATTTTTTGGATTTTTATCACATATGCATTTTGGACATAATAGTAAATGTTCAAAAAACGATTTAGTTTTCCATAATATATTTACAGCAAATCATAATACATTTTAACACATTGCGAAATGAACTTTTTATTTATTTGAGATAATATGTAATAAATACAGATATACTCGTAAGTACGAACAAATATACTACTCACTATGCTGTTAACTTTTGGTCTAAAATGGTCCATTTGTGTGGGAGGTACCAAAAAGAGAGTGGTCACTTCTCCCATTTTTCTTGGCGTGTTAGCGACTAGCAAACTAATACTATGTGTGAAATTTCAGAAGATTCGAGTAAGTAGTATAGAAGTTATTAAAGAATCAATATTTCACTTAAAGTTAACCCTTTGTGGGGGAGGAACTAGAAGGAGTGGACCAATATGGCCCATCTTCGAACTTAGCCGGATAAAGAGAAAAATATTACCGCACACCAAATTTGAAGTCAATCGGTTACTCCTTTCAAGAGATATCGTGCGCACCAGCCAGCAGACAGACAGACAAACAGGCACACTGACGGACGGATGGACGGACGGACGGACGGACATTGCTCAAATGACTTAAAATGACCCAAAACGGATATCCGCCGAACATACTTAGGGTCTTAGGTCACTCCTTCGATGTGTTACGCTTTTGGCTCGTAGTAAATGATATATACCCTCCTCTCTAAGGTGAGGGGATAAAAAGATTCACCAATAAAATTTGTGCAGAGCTGTGCAGCTGAGACTTATATATGCTAAAATACATACTTATAGCTAAAAAATATCAAAAAATTGGAGAGATGTTCTTTGATGTTTTTTTTTATTGTCTACGAAAGTTTGTGTATATTGTCAAAACCTGACTTCACACCAGACCTGTCTTCTTTCTAACGGTACATCACATATGATCAATATTTGTAAACTATAACAGTGTTGCAATTGTAGCAGTATGTATCACACTTGCATTTCAATGGCATTTTGTACCAACCGTTAACAAAAAATTTGAATTTAACATATTGTTACTCGATGCGAAATTTCATTGTGTTTCTTAACAATTATCATTTTGGAAACAAACCATAACTTTGAGCCACAATAACTCAAAAACTGCTCAATATTTTTGGATAATATTTTACACTTTTTTTAGTTGTTGTGTTTTTCGTAAAATTGTGTAAAAAAAAATCAACAATTCCAACATCAGCTCTTACCATTTTTGGCCACGCTCGTGACACTGTGCGACGATGTCTGGTGGTGAGATGATCAGCTTTCTTTTGACTGACTTGCCCTTTTCTTTGCTATGATGGATTAGGCGAAGGAATGTGATTGAATGCAATGGAAATCATGGAAACAAAGAGAGAGAGCGCGAGACTTGAGTGGCTTTTGTTGATGAGGTGAACATCCGTCTGTTTACAGCGTAAACAGGCCACATGTTACAGTCGAACGCAGCGCCCCTAGTGGATGAAATGAAAAGTTTTTTTTGGCATGTTGTTATTTAATTACATGACATTACTCCACGTGGATTTCATGCAATCCTGTAAATATTTGTCGATTTAATTGAACATGGAAGAAGAAATTCGGAAAAAATTGTGCACAAGTACTTAGAAAAACCAAGCTGGTCAGGACAAAAGATAGCTAGGGACTTGGAAATGCCAAAATCAACCGTAAATAATGTTTTTAATCGGTATAAGGATACTTTAAGCAGCGAACGAAAAACTAGAACTGTTAAAGCAAAGGGAACCAGAGACCAAGAATTGCGGGAAAAGGTATTAATGATTAAATTAATTAATGGTATTAAATTAATTAATGATAATGATCGGGCAAAAATATACGGAACTAGCAAAAGTGCCATTCGAAGAATCCGCATATATGCAAAGCTGACATCATATAGAACAATTAAATATCCAAACCGTTCCGCAAAACTGCAATCAATAGGAAAAAAAAACAGCACGTCGTCTGTATGAACAAGTTTTGACAAAATTTAACGGCTGCATTATAATGGATAAAAATGGATGTAAGACAGGTACCAGGTCGAACTTTTTATGTTGCAAAAAATGTCGACGATAGGTACAAATACATAAAATTGGATAAATTTGGTAAAAAAGTATTGATTTGGCAGGCAACTTGCAGCTGTGGCTTGAAATGTCGCCCGTTTTTAACATTTTCAACGATGACCAGTGAAATATATCGAGAGGAATGCCTAGAAAAGCGACTACTGCCTTTCATTCGATGCCACCGATCGCCTGTGAAGTTTTGGCCAGATTTGGCATCCTGTCGTTACTCCAAAACAACATTGGAGTGGTATAGTGCAAACTCAGTTGACATCGTACCAAAGGGTATGAACCCACCAAATTGCCCTGAACTCAGACCAATTGAACAATTTTGGGCAATTACCAAACAAAAATTAAAAAAAACATGATCGCCAGTCGCCAGTAGATGGCGTGGATTCTGAGATATGCAAATTTCTTTGTAGATTGGTATATATACAACTGATGATCGCCACAACTACAAGCTCACACTGTGTCATGTATAAGTCCCTCTGATGATATCCCCGCACGGGATTGAAATACGTATAATGGTATGTGTTTACATGGCTTTCAAAGCGCATTGTCTTATCTTTCCCTCCGATAACATACCCGCACAGGATTGAAATACGTACACCGGTATGTGTTTGCATGGCTTTCAAAGCCCAATACACCACAAAAACCTCTCTTTCGAAAGGAAGAGTTGATCGAAAAAGCTGAACAATTCGAATGTGAAAACATTCAATAAAATCTAATAAAAATTAAAATTATTTATCGATTCATTAACAAAAAACTTCAAAAAACAAATATTTACGATTTTTATTTTTATTCATTATTATATATAACAGGTGGCGCAAAAGTAACCTTTCGATGTTTTTTGTGCCAAAGGCACCGACCGATTATTGGTCAAATAAATAGTCAGCAATATTCCGCGTTCTGGAGCAGTGTAGCGTAACATTGTTTATTAACGTGTATTACGCATGTGTTTACTACACCAATGTCAACATTAGGCATTAGGGGCCAATCGCAAAATTTATAGCATTTTCTGATAGGAGGATTACTTTTGCGCCACCTGATATAAATTTACAGTACAAGTAACAACTTGAAACGTATGTCCAAAATTAAGAGCGCAATTGTTTTCGTTGCTGGTAACTTCGGAAGATCGAAGATAATGCACAAGAAGCAACAATCAAGGTAATACATTTGTAATGCTGTTTTGCATCTCTTTCTCTCTTTTTATTTGATTCTCAGACTTCGCTTAAAGTTGCACTCTCTCTTATTGATTTTTAGAAGCTTATGTCAGCTTTAACTCTATATTAATTAATTTTAATTTAAATTCTACATGCCATTCTCAAAATAAGTATGTTTTGTGCTGATTGTTAATGAATCAGCAAGTAAGGATATAGATGAAAGGCTGATTTGGTACACGGGGCAAAATCGCCTTTTTTGATATGTTTGAATCGAAAGAAAATATATTTGGAACACAAATTTTTAAATATTATATATTTCTTAGCAAATAAATTTTATTTGAAAATCAATAAAATATATTTGGAACGCATATATTAATATATTACAACAAATTATATTTGCAAACTAAATTTCTCAAATAAAATATGTGTTTAAATACAAATAAAATTATTATTTAGGAATTTTCCCAAATATATTTTATTTAAAAAATATTTCCAAAACTTTTGCTGAGTTTTTGATATTTCAGTTTCAATTTTTCTTGGGTTTCGAATTGTACCTCCCAGTTATGATACCATATGCAGCATTACCTTCTGTTTTAAATCAATCATTTCAAATTTCTGAGTATTCCAAGTCATCATTAGTTGTCAATCCTCTAAGTACTTTATATTGATCCAAGTTTATATGATTTCAATTATTATTTTTTACGAACATTAAAAATTTCTAAAAATTTTACTTTGAGTTACTGAAAAATTTGACACAATTTATGTATTTTATGAATACTTAAATGCAAATAAATATTTGTTCCGGAAATAAAGGTCCCAAATAAAAGCATATTGGAATGTAAACAAATACTTGTTTAGAACAACATCTTCCCAATTACACAATTTTTGTGTACCAAATATTACATACTTAGAGTCTACCCCAAACATATATATGTTTCAAGCCGAATATGTTTGGGACAATATACTACAGAAGCGATTTTTTTTCAGCGTGTACTTGTTGCAAAATAAGTACCACTTACAGGGGCAGAAAATCGGATAACTGAAGTCACTATTAACTGCATTTGTGGAAGTGGAGTTTTTCTGCATACGGTATCATTTGTTAAATAAGCACACAGTGACAAAATGCTAATTTGGTTTAGTGTTGCGTGCATGAGAAAACAAAGTGATTTTGTTCCTTAGAACGCTTTAACATTTGATGACAAATCTCGCAAATTTAGTTCCTTCGTACTAAACCGAACTCATAGTGGATGTGCATTTTTGGGAACGGGGTTTATCTGTGTGTATGTGTGTGAGAGAGAGACAGAAAACGACGTCAAAAGTAGTTTGTGTAATTTCATCTCTGCATGTAATATTAAAACTAATACATAAACATAATGTAATTTTAAAACTAATATAACTTTTTTGTTCATGAATAATAGTGTGTACTTCAAAAGCAAAAGTTTAATTATTTTTTCAACGAATGACTTCCCGAAGAAAACAATAAACAATTTAATAGCCCGCTCTGCACGTCATCGTGGAAAGGATAAAAAATTTACAAATCAATGACATATGTCCCAGGGTACTCCGAGTGCTTAAAATGCTCGGATATTTATAATAAAGAGAAATATGAACTGGCCCAAAAATCCCATAATACTCTAGCAAGCTCATTTAGTCAGACAAAATGTAGAATTAAGAAGGACGAAAAGGCAAATGTGGTATACAAAACTACATGCAACGATGACGATTCCAACATATGCCAAAAGGTATATGTTGGTACAACAAAAACTAAACTAAAAACAAGAATATCTTCTCATAAGACGGAACACAAAGCACTTGACAAACCAATTGAGCAAAAAACCGCACTCGCAGCTCACTGCACTTTGACGGGGCACAAGCCGAACTTCAACGAAGTTGAAATAATAGCAGAGGATGTTACATATCACTGACGGCACAGCGGAGAAGAGACTCAATTACAAGAGAGACACTGACGGATGCGCTAAAATCTATAGACATACAATTGACAAGCATAGACGAAAACATAAACAGTAACAAAAAGCTTAAGCAAGTGAACAGTGTTTCGCAACATAAAGTAACTTTGTTTTATTATATATTTATAAAAATTTGGTGTTTTATTGTAATAATACAGATCCCTGAAGATGATCAGCGATGTTGGTCGAAATATTGGAATAAAATCACAATAAAAGCTAGTTTTTCTTTTATTTGTATGACCTGCAGCCTAACAAAATACAACAAAATAACAACATAGAAGGTCAACGATACACAAATCAATTTTTAACAACCTTTATTAGCGTTTCAAAATATTCCCCACTTAGGGGGGTAGAAATCGAGATGACAGAGGTCCTTTATCGAATTTGACTTCCGAGTCAAAAGTGACATATGGACGAAATATAGCCCTTGCCAAAACTCGAACAACAATATGCAAAATTTGTTTGTTGCCCCGGAAATGTCTCTACATAATCTTCAAAACTAGGGGGTGACTGGCGTTACAATTTTTTTTGTATTTCAAGCAGAATATGTAAAGTGGATCCAAGAATGTGAAAAGTGACACATTTAGCATCACAAAAAAAGGGTCGGCAAAGTATCACGGTGGAAAAAGGAGCGAAATTGCTCCTTTAGTCGCATAACGGTAACACTGAACCAGACATGCTGAAAATGAGGATTAACCCTCAAACAGCTGACTGTTCTGTTCCGCCTATTCCGGCGGACTGGAAACATACGATAATGCGAAAAAAAAATTTCAGAATAATGGTTGTTATCTGTAGTATAGAGCTCAGAGAGCACACACGTATAAGAGCAGTCTTTATCTGTGGTTGAGAGCTCAGAGAACACACACGTATATTTGTTTGAAGTGAATAAAAAATTAAGAAAAATAACAAAAGATGCGCGAAATCTTTTGGAGCCAACGGATCTTGATGTCCATCAAGAGTTCCTCCAGTCGTTGTGCCAGTACATTTACCTGATTAAATGTTGAATAAAACTTGCATTTTCTTAAAAACCCAAAATAAGCTGCTATTTTATACGTACCTCAAGTCAGCCGTTCAGGTGGGTAATCTTGAAAAACATGTTATATGAGGTACATACAAACGTTCCTACACTTTCATCTTCTTGTATTCGAATAAGAACTGAATTTGTAGTTCTCTAATGAAGTTTCAAGAAATTCCGAGCATTTTTACAAAATCATTTCTGCTTTTTTCGAAGTTTAAAGGGTATTCATTACTGTATGGAGAATCATCAAAGAAGGCGAAAGACGAAATAAAGTCAATAATTTGCTATATGGGTGATTTCGGCATTACCGGATAATTTGCTGTCTTTGTGTATTTAAATTAAGAAAAATAAAATATATTCCAGGTCGTTTGCGGCCACTAAAATACTAAAATATTTTTTTGAAAACTTTATTTTTATGAAAAAATGTTCAACCAAAGTGCTCAAATGTCATTCCCCTAGCTGTCCCTAACTCTACTTTCACTTAATTTTTTAAAAATTTTTGACAAAGATATTAAATATTAATTTAATAAAATTGGCTCAAAGTAAATTATAATATTGATAACGACGATACGTGACTCGCGAGTTGTTGCTGATCAGTCGTAGTGAACGGACGTGTTTAGCACAGAGCGGATAGTTAACATCTATTACGCAGTACCTATTACGCAATCGCAAAAACAAAACAAAATCTGTACAAAGTCTGGAAGGCCTACATCGTAGTACCTATTACGGGCTAATACAGAAAAAAAATTCATTGGCGGGGATGCCTTTGCGTTCCGATGGAGCGGGGTTCCCCAATAGTCCTACTGTCCGTCCGTTGGTCTTGGCCAAAGCCGACCACACCAAACATGCTGAAAATTCCCCCCCAGTACTCACAACAGGTGGTACGGTGAGGGGAAAACGTCATGTCCGACCGTCAAAATGGAAACACAATGAGCACCGGATAGCGCTCAGAGTTCTGACGAAGTTGGAGGCTGTTGAGGTTTCGGCTCTTACCGAAAAACAAAAAGAGTCACTTACCTGGGCTAAAGGCGTCTTAGATGCTTCTAAGGCCAATCAGCCGGCTGAAAGAGCCACAAATTCAGCTGTGTTAACGGCTAATAAAGTCAAAAGAATCAGATCACCTGATGAACCCCTGACCTCGAAAAAGGCAAGAGGCCCAAATGTCACTATCAACAGGACGCTCACCAAGCCCTTCAATGAAGTGGCGAAGGAGAGTCTAGTGATGGCCGTTATAGACAGAAGTAGTGAGGATGGATCCATCCTCAAGGACAAATGGAGCCATGTGCAATCAGCCATTATGGCTCATTACCTCGATGTCCGTAGAGAGATGCCGGGCACACCACCAATCTGCAACGATGCAGGATGGCATCAGGGGAGAGTAAAGCTCTTACATTTCGGTGATGCCAGATCAGTAGACCTGTATAAGGCTGCTCTGAGTCGAGCGGGTGATGTGTGGCCGGGTGCCCAGTTGGATATTGTCGAAAAAACAACATTCCTAGTCACCCTAGAGCCATCACCTGGGTTACAGAAGAGCCCTCCAACCCGGCTGACATATTAGAAATAATAAAAGATTCCAATCCTGGTCTGCCCGCCCATAATTGGAGAATCAGCAAGCTGGGTGAGGCGGATGGTAAAAAGCGGCAGGTCAATTTGATCCTTAACGCTGAATCCACCTCCCATATACAACGTGCAAGTGCAACCCTACAGTATGGCTTCGAGACTATAGTCTTGAGGGTATACAAGCAGGATATAGTTCCCACTTCGGAAGCTAAGTCGTCCACCGCGGTTGATACACAGCTTTCTGGAAGTGCGGAGGTATCCACGCCCATTATTTCGGGTGACTCCAACTCTAACAGAAGATCTGTAACGTCCTACTCTGAGGACGAAAGCTCTACTTCTGTCACAGAGGGGCTGAGGGAGTCTCCGGACTCTTTGACGCATCTGGCGGGGACACGCTTCTCGATGATACGGACGAAGAGTTCGATAACACCCTTGTCGGGGTGGAAGTTAATCTGTCAATTACCAATGATGGTAAGAATTTTACAGATTAACCTCCATCACGCTAAAGCAGCCTCAGCGGCTCTATTGCTGCGCCTGTCCACAGGTGCAGTAGACATCGTCCTGATACGGGAGACCTACGCAGTGGGAGGAAGGGTGTGCGGTATCAGGACACCCAACTTTAAACTGCTTGTGGCCAACTGAGAAGCACTCCAAGAACCTGCATTTTGGCCAGGAAAGATCTAAGTATCTTTCTCCTGGCTAATTTAAGTGGTAAAGACCAAACATCTGCTAGTCTGGAGATCGGTAATCGCATATAATGGGCGAACGCTCATCATACTATCTGGGGTAGTATTCAATTAAAAGGAAAAAAAGCTCACCGACACCCAGTACCTATTCAATCTACCAAAAAAGGAGTATCTATTCAGAATCCGTTAATGGTGGGAAGTGAAGTTGATCCTGTTGTGGAGAAGGTGAGCAAGTCCACCAAACCATCCATAAAGGAGGGGGCCTCAAACAAGAAGACACATCCTAAAGGAAACAGCAAGCTGGCTGTAAAAAAGGGTAAGGAAGCACCATATTATTCCCAAATAGCCAAAAAACATATCCAGGACGAACTACATTATGTCATAATTGATAGCAGTAATAGATAGAGTATCTTCGAAGATTTGTTCTACACAAAGGTATTGGACCGCATTCTCGAATCTAATGATGGACCAACCACGTTTGAGATTGCCGTTTTTATGCTGAAACTGACATCAAAATGCTGTGTCGATGTCCTCGAAAAACTAGTGGAGAGCATCCCCTCACCTTAAAACGGCGCAAAGCTAAAACTTTTAAGGAAAAGCGACATCCCTGTACTCATAAAAACATCTTTCTATGTCAGAGGATGGGCCAGTAAGGTACCGTCTGAGCGCATACTCAGCGTCATTGGCAAACAAGATTCGAACCTTAAAGTGGAGAAGTCTACCACAGGAAAAATTGATCCCGATGGTTCCCTCGTGGTGGTAGGCATAGGCCGGTATTCCAAGGATAGCCTTGTCAAGACAAAAGGCTTGACATTTTTCGGGATTTGGATAATCTTTTTTTAAGATTGGAAAAACCACCATTGGCAGGACAGTTAAGTCGATCTCAAACACGAACGTACCGCCTGCAGTGGCAAACGAAAATAGTGAACAGAAAGAAGCGAGTGAGACAATTCCAAAAAGTGAGGTGCAAGTGGTCGATAACATCGCCAATTGCCGATAACATCATCTTTTTTTGCAGAAAGTTCCCAGCAAAGGTGGTGCTAAGAATATAAATAGGGACACAAAAACTCAAAACAAAGAGGGAGCGACAAAAAACAACACCGCCTTCCAAGAAGTGGTCGATAACATTGCCAAATTGCCGATAATATCACCAATTTTGCAGAATGTTCCCAGCAAAGGTGGTGATAGGAATGGGTACATAAAGAACCAAAACAAAGAGGGAGCTACAAAAAGTAATACCGCCTCCCAAAGACGTCTACTTGAAGAGTGTGAAATAAGCAGTAAACGAACGGAGGAGAAAGACCCACTACCAAACAATGAGGGAGTACCACCAGAAAGGATAGACGACTCCCAAAGGAAACTTTTACTGGAAAGACAATGATTGAGGTCATCCAGATAAACCTCCACCGGAGCGAAACGGCATCCAATGCTCTGATGGACATAATAAATAAAGGTAGGGTTCATGTTGCTTTGGTACAGGAACCGTGGGCTACTAGTAACAAGGTTACTGGATTAAACCATGTGAACTACAATCTTTTCTACAAGAGAATCTAAAAATACAAGTAATTAATTACTAGCTGGATGTGATGCCAACTCACATCACATCGCTTGGGGTAGTACTGACACCAATAAAAGGGGACAAGCCCTTATATAATTTTTGAATACTAACGATCTGCTAACTCTCACCATAGGGAACAAGGCGACCTTTGTTAACAAAATTAGGGAAGAGGTATTAGATATAACGATATGCTCAGAAAACCTCATTGATGAGATCCATGAGTGGAGGGTTTCGGATGAACACTCCTATTCGGACCACCGTTATATACGGTTTAAAATTGCACGGCCACCGCCTGACCCAATAAGTTTCCGTAATAAGGCTAAAACCGACTGGACTAAATTCGGCAATCTACTTAGAAATCGATTGGGCTAGCCTAAACACGATTACCCAAGTACAGAAGACATTGATATCAATGTGAGGAGGTTTACGGAGGCTCTTGTAAAATCATTCGAAGATTGTTGCCCGCTTCGAGAAAGGAAATCTGCCTATGAGAGACCCTGGCTGACAGGGCAAATTCGCTCGATTGGCAAGGATGTCAGCAGACTTTACAACAGAGCTCGACGTAAAAAGCTATCAGTATATTGGGATGACTACCACAGAAGACTCAAAGAATACAATAAAATCATTAGACTGGCGAAACGTAACTCCTTGAGGCTTTTCTGTGAACAGGTAGACAGCGTTAACAGCATGTCTAAAATAAAAAAGTTCCTCTCAAAAACTCATATCCAAACCGAAACACTGGTGGATGAAACGGGTAAAAGGATGGAAACTTTAGATGATACCGTAAGGCATTTGATGAAAACTCATTTTCCGAGTGGTAATGCTGGGCCAACAGAGGAACAGTTACAGACCGAAAATGTGATGCACCAAGTACCTATGGTTAAAGAAGCAATAAAAAGCTTCTCTCCTTTCAAGGATGCATGACCGGACGGAATATTTCCAGCGCTTCTTCAGAATGAGGTGGATCTGGTATCAACTCATCTGGCTGGAGTTTTCACTGCATGCCTAACTCATGCATATACCCCAAAAATTGGCAGGAATCAAGGGTGGTCTTCATACCCAAGCCTGGCAAGGCGAGTTATACGATCCCAAAGGCGTATCGATCTATTAGCCTAACTTCTTTCCTGTTAAAAACAATGGAGCGAATAATTGACGACATGGTCAAAAGTAAGATAGCCAATGACAAGCTAAAATTCAAGCAACACGCATATGTTAAAGGAAGATCAGTGGGAATAGCTCTACATGGGGTAGTACACCACATAGAACAGTCCTTCAGTGAGGAATTGTACATACTTCCTTTTGTACTCGTATATACATTAAAGGCGCTTTTAACAACATTCAGACCGATACACTTATCCAGTCCTTAGACGAGTTTCAGGTTGACCGGGCTATGATAAACTGAATCAAGAACATGCTAAGGAATAGCTGGATTATTTGTGGGTCATATGACGTAAAAATCAGAGACAAGGTAAATCGTGGTGTACCCCAGGGGGGCATTTTATCGCCTCTCCTACGGGTTACGACGATACGATAAACCCCTCACCAATGAAGGACTTAAACCAGTCTGTTATGCAATAACAATACTAATAATAATACTGCTAAGGGGCAAACATTCAAACCAACTATGCAGAAGAGCTGAGGAGGCACTTAATAGCATATAACTGGGCACAACCAAGGGGATTAAATGTTAACACAGACAAAACAGAAATATGTCTATTTACAAGGATAACGAAGATCCATCCTTTTACCGTGCGTCGATTCCTGGATAAGAATATTGCCATATCTATAAAGGTAAAATACTTGGGAGTATCTTGGATCAGAAACTGATTTGGAAAGATCATATTGAAGAAAGAGTTACCAAGGCTTACAGATGTTGGCCGTTGTGCAGAAGAGCTATAGGTTCAAAATGGGGAGTACGTCCAAATATGACACACTGGCTTTACATGAGCGTGATTAGACCAATAATAACCTGCGCCTCTGTAGTGTGGTGGACATCAATGGACAAGAAGTACAACGTAATACCATTGCAAAAATTTTAACGTATGTATGTTCTATCTAGGCATAAGCGGGGCAATTAGAACCGCACCAACAAGATCGTTGGAGACTATACTGCACATCCAACCAATCGATATCCGTATAAAGTATGAAGCAGCCTTACAGCAAGACGTCTACAAGTGATGGGTGAATGATAAATCGAGACGACAAGTCGTACCATCAGAAGATATTAAAATTTTTTGGGAAAACGGAACACTAGCTCATGTGCCAGTGGGAACCAGCTGCTACACTGATGGGTCCAGGCTAGGAGGAAGGACGGGTCTGGGACTTTTTATTAATGGACCAGAAGTCGAACTTTACTTCCGCCTCCCAGACCATAACACAGTATTTCAAGCAGAAGTTCGAGCAATCACGGAGTGTGTTAACTGGCTCAGTAATACCACAAAGCCTAAATATGCCAACATCTTCACAGATAGCCAAATGGCGATCAAAGTAATAACATCGGAAAAGGTCAAATCCAGAACAGTGTTAGACAGTAAAAGAACGATAAATAATTACTCAGTCCATGGTCAACTGCGTATTTTCTGGGTACCGGGACACAACGGAGTGATTGGAAATGCAACGAGCAAACAGTTTGGCTTCAAAGGGCAGAGAACTTCGCGTAATAAACTTAGAAAATTGGAAACCTTTCGAAGCCACGAAGGATAAGTTGATGCACTGGGCAGTGATGGCTCACAAAACTGTGTGGAATAGAGCAACTGCAAAGATACTGTGGAGTTTCCCAAATGAGAAGAAAACAAGTAGTTTTCTGAAACTAAACAAGATCGAGATTAGTAAGATGATGAGTGTTCTAACGGGACACTCTAGCTTATAGGCACACCTTCATCGCATAGGACTAGCAGAAAACGACGAGTGCAGGGCATGCAGGGAAAACATCGAAACGATGAAACATTTTCTGGGTCACTGCCCAGCTTTCACACATGCAAGATCCAATATTTCGGTTCCGACATATTGCCAGACTTGACTCATCTCAGAGAATATGACTGGAAGATACTGAGAAAATTCGTGTCTAGTACCGATTTTCTCTAACCCGTTTGGAATAAAAATCATAAATAAGGAGCGCACAACAGGCCGAACCACTGGATTAAGTGTATGTCCATGGACATGAGAAGTTTAAACGTCTCCTCTCCCTGCATTCTCCTGGCAAATCTAATATTCCTTAAAATTTAAAATTGCAAACTATTCTGGATTTCGAATAATTAAAATTATAAGAGTATTTAATCTACTACATATACTTGTGGTTGGTTTTGCGCCAACAATATTAATAAAATGTATGTCGCGTTTTGTCTTCCGAAATGAGCATTCACACTCACGTGCGTCATATCCCTGTGCTGCTTTTATTATTAAAGTTTAATAGTTTTTATAAATTTTTTTGTGCTTCTTAACCTCATTGTGAAAACCAAATTCCGATCCATGTACATTTTTGGAATGCAAGTACATATTTAAACCGAAATTATAAAGACTTTTGTAGTCAATCGTCATTTCCCTGGAATGCGTCACTTGCATTCCACTATCAAAAATACGCCAGGGGAATGACGATTAACAAGGGAACTATAAAGGGCGACCACCAGAATCCACGATTTGATGACATATTTGTATCGAGCACCTCAAAATAAGATGAAAAATTAACGGAAATTTTTTCGATATCTTTCGATTGGAAAAAATCGTTTTGTCTTAAAACTATAACGTCGGATAACTCGATAACTAAGCGAGATATCGATAAAATGCACCTTATGTTTTCTTGTTGTTTTGAGGTGCTCTATCCAAATATGTCATCAGATCGAGGGGCCTCGGATATTATACTATTACCCTGGGGGCTATATATATTAAAAGAATTCGTATAATTCGGTATACAATTTAAAAAATGACGTGTTCCTTTGATAATAGAGTAGCTATTCTTAAATGGATTATATCTACCTATCTAAATTATTGAATTCTGCAAAAAACTTCAATGCAAAAAATGATGTCGAAATTGGCCCGTAATGTCGGAACCACCCATATATAGTTTATAAATATATAGCATAAAAACAATATTAAATTTCCCATATTTTGAGGTAAGAATATCTTAAAATAAATTGACATATTACGGACAGGAGATTATTTTGTTATTTACCGCTAGGCAAATGAAGAAAAATTTGCATTGCAAATGTGGTCAAATAAAACCACAACTAACAAAGAGAATGCACATGATTTTGATAAAAAAATAACGATTTCGGCAAAGGGCCAAATTCGACCAGATATGATGACGTCCAATTCGATGTTCATGCCCACGTCGATATGATCCATAAACACTTGGAGAATAAAATTCGGGTGCAAAAATTTAAGAAGGCTATTTTCTTCAATCAGTATATGTTCAAAGATAAAATTATGCTTTACAATTTGCCGCCAAGGCCGACGCTGAGAGATGTACGCTATCGACAATTCCAATGCGATTTACTATAATCGCAAGGTAGTGGCCGCAATTTGCTAGGAGGAAGTTATCGAATTGCTAAAGGGGGAGGAAGTAGAATATATTGAGTTGCCCGTGAAGAAAGTAGTCATCATTATAAGCGATTGGGTGGATTGTTATTTACTTTTTCAGTCGACATGTGATGTGGTTATTTACGCTCGCTTCAAACAGCTAATGAAAGACTAATATTTCCCGAACAGGCATGGAATGAAAATATTGAAGGGATGCGGCACTCAAAGAACCACGTTACCATTTAATCAAGCCAGGTACACAAATTTAAAATTAAATTCACTATGATTATTTCTGGTTGTTTTCAAGATTCTCAGCAGTGTCCAATTAAAACCCTCGACCTAAATACGGCTACGGATGATCATCTGATATTTCGTAGCAAATACACGCTCTCCATACAGATAACTGATCACATGGATGGACTAGCACTTTATTTCCATGCCTACTTTTCGGGTCATTGATCGTCGTCCGGTCTTGTAGGACATCAAATGTAAATAAAGGTCGTTCAATTTATGTTCTTTATATTTACCATCCAGGTAAACAAATGTTGCATAAACTCGAATTATGATGAAAACATGATATGTTGATGTTACATTTTTTCAGTGCCCTGGCAGGGAATTGAACCCAACACCTTCGGGACCCAAGTCGAATGCACTAACCACTGAGCTACCGAAGGCCACGAAGATAGCTAATGCTAGCGAAGGGTAAGTATTGTTTGTACATCCTCCTATCGCTATTTTATTTTACTAATTAATCTATATATACATACAGATTTCACAGTTCGGAATATTTGGTAATTCATGGGCTGAATAACTTCAGGTTGGAATCCTGACTGATACACTCTTCGTAAATAACAGTAAAACCTAAAATTTGTATTTATTTTATTAAAATAAAAAATAACTATTGAAAACATTTCTGCTGGAATTACTGATTTTATTAGCTAAAATACCAGAAAAAGACGTATGCTAGAATGACAAACATAGTTTATTATTCCAGAAGTATTTTTTTCCTGTTAAATAATTGCAAACATGTTTGCTAAATCGACTGTTAAAGTAGCAGGAACATTTTTGTACTAAAATAGCAACCATGAGATTGCTAAAATAACAGACGAATTCTGATTTTCCTTTTCAGCAGACACAGACTGTTGAAACAACAAACATTTTTGCTAATGAGACTAACAAAACTCTTTACGTGTATATTTTACTACATCTATTAAATGCATCTTTTTTTGTTTTTTAGATGGGAGCTGCTCTTACTAATATTATAACAGCACTTCCAGGGAGCAATTTTCCATTCCACTGGACTAATTGCGAACAGGAACCATTGCTATGTGTTAGAGTTGCGGGTGATGAATATTGTCGGTGGTCCAATGGTTTACCAGTAAATGAAGCAAAAAGTTTATATATAAACTTGAGAAACGAAATTGGAGAAATGGAATTTCTGCGTTTGGAAGTAATTTTGAATGGAGGCACATATATTTTACATTTCACAGATGCACACACCTTACCTCCTCCTATAAGAATCGACAATTTTTCTGAGGTCTCTATTCACTTTTCTCAAAAAGGAATCGAACCATATTGGCGAACGAATGTCAAACAACAATCCTCTCTGGCTTACGTTTTGGATGACCCACTAGGATCGCAAATTCTTCGCATTGAGGCACCAGGGGGGAATTTTATTGAATACCCGCTTAATAAGTCAGACGTTTCTAAAAGCATTACATATGCAAACTTTATATATATAGCGTTTAAAGAAACATTTCGCTTTGTGATATCGGACTGTGATGACGTACATGTTGGAATTGAAGGACAACAGTTGGTACTTGGCGTAAAAGATAAACGAGTTATAATTACAAGAAAATGTACGGGGGACCGTTCGCAACTCTGGCTGATGAACTCATATGGTCAACTGGAACATGAAGGATCTTCTCCACCATCCGAATACCTTAAAGTGACAAATGCATCTCCACGACTTGTTTTGGATCTTGAAAAGCCTCCAAATCCAACTGAATTTACTAAGTTGGTAGTTCGCCCCCAAAACAATCAAAGAATTACAACTCAAACATGGCGCTTTGAAAATGGAAGGTTGATGTGCCATGCAAACATGTGTGTACAGGTAACGTAAAAATTTTAAATTTATTTAATACACAAAATGAAGTTTGTGGTGTACCTGAAATCGAGTGGAAAATATAAATATGTATGTGCCTTTTTTAAGCGTGTTTCTAAAAATTAGGTTTACATATTTTTTGTCAGAACTAATTTACAAAGAAGATAATAGTTTCGATTACGCAGTGAAAAACAATGTTGCAGTTTCTGCACCTACACTGAAATACAGATATTGTCCTGTGCTCTAAACTTTAAATTTATAGTAGGTTTTTTCCATTTTGAACAAGAAAAGCAAGAAGCCGAAAAATCTAGAAGTCATAAAATTTGACAAATTCAATCGAAAAATGCATATATGTGTAAGGAAATAAGTAATGGAAAATCGTTTTAATGGTCGTTTACTATGTTGCTTTGGTAACAGAAATAGACTTCCTGAAATTAAATACAACGTTATTTAACACTTACAATGACTAGGGTACTTGACCACATTATCGGTCCGCGCATTAATCTATTGTAAAAAAATTAAATTGAATTTTCTCTTGCAACGACTTTTTTTGATTTGTCTACATAGAGAATTAACTTTTAACTTCTTTGCCTTCTCCATTTTGGTTTTCTCCACCTTTTATTCTCCAATGATAAAAATTTATTTCAAAGCAGAAATTTGTTATAGCGTATATAATACTCTTATTTAGGGCTGAGCCATTTTTAACTTCTAAACAATAAAATTAATAAGATCACCTACAATAATTTGATCAACATCGAAACGAGTCTGCCGATAAGTGATTATCCTAAACAGATAATTTAGAATTTGGAGGGATTTAAGAGCAACTTACAAATAATTTGGATTTTCACAAATTAACGGAGACAACAATTAATTCAATGTTGTTAGTTATGTCACGAAAGACACGTTCTGATGCCAGGAACTAACTACAGCGATAAGAACACCACCGCCAATTTTATTAAGACGATATTTTCTATATATTACATATTCTTTATAAAAAATTTCCAAATCAAATATATTAGGTTTGAACCAGGTCTCGGTGAAAGACAAAACAGAGAAATCAAAGTCAGCAAATATGCGGGTTAATTTGGTTTAAGCCCTCTTTCATTTTGATATGCTATGACCAATGAATTTATTAGTTTTTTGGGTAAGTTAGAGTGCTTCTCAGGTTAACCTGTCAGATTATCTACCCTATCCACAAATTCTTTAACAAATGCCCTTTGTTGGCATTTGGGATCTATCAACTTATTTAAGATTCCAGGTTGAACAGTAACTTTAAACGATGATCTGGTAGTGTTTGAAGGTAATCTCATCTTAACTGTTTTCAGTTAGAAATCATCCTCAATCTTAGATCTAATAAAGGGTCCGCCAAATAACTTTTTTTTTGAAAATGCTATAAAAAAAACTACTGAATATTTTCTCAAATTTCTTTTTTTATTTGAAAGTACAATCCTTCCGGTTAATAATGGAAAATAATTTCATTCAAATGGCTGCCTGCCTACACGATCGGTCCAATTTTTAAGCACATTATCGATTGTGTGTAGCTGTATTTCACCAATGGCTTCAAGAATATTGTCCTTTCAAGCGTCAATTGTCTCTGGCTTGTCGGCGTAACACTTATCTTTGAGGGCACCCCACAAATAATAGTCCAACGGTGTCAAATCGCAGCTCCGAGGTGGCCAAACGACATCAGCTCTGCGGCTGATAATGCGATCTTCAAAAACCGGGCGCAAAACATCGAGTGTAGCTTCGGCTGTGTGGCACGTAGCGCCGTCCTGTTGAAACCAAATGTTGCCAATATTCAATTTTCTTCAATTTTTGTGAACAAAAATTCGTTCAACATGGCCCGACAACGATCGCCATTGACTGTAACGGCCACTCCTTGCTTTTCGAAGAAAAATGGCCCAATTATGCCTCTGGACCAAAATCCGCACCAAACAGTGACTCGTTTTGGGTGTATCGGCTTTTCAATGTATGCGTGCGGGTTTTCTGTGCCCCAAATGTGACAATTTTGCTTGTTTACATACCCGCCAAGATCAAAATGAAAAAATCAAAAATGAAAAAAAAATTGAAAATTAAAATTTTTAAAGTAATGTCGCAATATTTCCCAGCGTTGTTCAAGCGTATACACAACCATATTCGTTCAGCGGAAGGATAAAACTAATTATCTGTCAAATCAGACATGAGCTAAGTGTTACCATTCACGAAATAAGCACTAGTTAAAAAAACGTTAGATGGCGGACCCTTTATAACACAGGTCGAAAAAAACTAATTTTTTCTTGGGTTTCTGTTTTAATGCATAGATTCTGATGCTAGACATCAAAAAACGCCTAAATATCCATTTTTAGCTTTTAACGTTAGTTTTTGTAAATTTTACATCGATAAGAAAGTTTTTAAATTAAAACCTTATAAAAGGGTGGTTAAATTGTAAGGGCCGATGTTGAATGTGAACCACACCTAAACGTAAATTTTTTCTGCATTTCATTTGACATTTCTCAATTTCAGACTAACTCAGTTTGAACTATGTAAAGATACACAATCGAGCAACGCGTTAATAATTTTTAAGCCTTTTATGGGCGTTGACATCAAAATGCATTTCGTGCACTTCGTGATGATAATCGACCAAATGTGTCCACAATTGTGCGCAAGTTTAAGCAAACCGGGTCTGTAGGAGATGTGCAAACACCTGTGCATGCTCGCCCAGTTCGTTTGGCGCTGCTTATGGGCTGGCGACGTCATCGGGCCATACTTCTTCGAAATGAGGCCGGTCAGGCAGTTACTGTGAATGGTGTTCGCTATCGTGAGATGATAAGGAACTTTGGTCCGAATTGGAAGATATGGATGTGGACAATACGTGGTTTCAACAGGACGGTGCCATTTGCCACACAGCTAACGAAACAATGGCTCTTTTGAGCAACAAATTCAATGGTCGTGTTATCTCACGTCGTGGCGATGTCAATTGGCCGCCACGATCATGTGATTTGACACCGTTGGACTTCTTTCTTTGAAAGAAAAGGTGTGCGTCGATAAGCCAGCAACAATTCAAGAGCTAAAGGATGAGATAATTCGGCACATTAAATTTAGAACCTCAATTATGCCGCAGCGTCATCGAAAATTTGGACTATCGGATGGAGGTGTGCCGCTGAGGTCGCTGCGGCCATTTGGCCGATATTTTGTTCCATACATAATTGAACCATACCAATATTATCATAATAAAAAGAAATGACAATAATTTCCTAAATAATTTGAGTTTTAATCAAAATCAACATCGGCCCTTAAAATTTAACCACAATTTTTTAAATTATGCATTGGCTTTCTTCGGAATGGGCTCATTTAATTCGTGACCGATCAAACTTTTTTTATTTAAGAAATATTAAAATTTTCTCAACAAAATCGAATTTTTTGCAATATTTTGTAAGGTATCGTCGAAACCGCTGAAAGGATGGAAAACTGTATTGCAAGAAGTTAAAGGCTACTTAATTTTGAATTCTTAAAAATTTTCCTGAACCAATTCGGATAAATGGTTCTCGAATTATGCAAAGTTTGAAGTTCAACCTCTCTATTTTTTCAATATCACGGTTTATCGCGAGAATTTAAAGAAACACCCTTTTAGGCGAAGAAAATAAAAAGGTTGAACCACATATTATGGCATAACTAAAGATCCATAACAAGAGATCTATTTCTCCGAATTGGTTTAGGAAAGTTTTAAAAAATTCTAAATTAAGTAGTCTTTAACTCCTTGAAATACAATTTTCTATCCGGTCAACGGCTTTGACAATATCCTACAAAATATTGCGAAAAAATCATTTTTTATAGAAAATTTTAATAATTTTTAAATAAAAGACCCATAAAAATTTATTTTCAAGATTTCATCGTAATGACTGATCGGTCATAAATAAAATGAAACCGAAGAAACACGATGCATAATTCGAAAATTTGCTCTAATTTCTACAAAAACAAAGTGTGACAAAAAAATATTTTTCCCCTTATTAGTAACCAAAGAAACCAAAATTTGACTCTTAACTCGTTGCGTCGTATTCTTAGTAGAAGGTGCTGGAACTACAATTTGCGGAACCACAGGGAGAATGGGAGTCACACCCTGCGAAGTTTTTGCAGGAGCATTTATAGGAGATACCTCTTGCAAAGGATTAGAAATTAACTTCTCAACAGGATTAAGTATCACTGTTGGAGTAGAGGGCATGTCCGGCATTTTTGGATCAGAAACATTAAGTTGATCAGAAATGGTACAATGTCCAAATTTAATTCATCCCAACCGTGGTATATTACCTCGTTCAAGATCCTTGTCCATCAGCAACTATTTTGTAACTAGTTAATGAATCTGTTTGGCCCCGTGGTTTACTTGTGAAAGAATTTGTTCCAAGAGATAGATCTAGACGAAATACTGGTGTTGATGTTCGTCCTTCAACTGCTAATCTTTCTGCGCCAATAAACTAATTATTGCACTTCTGTATCAGAAAGTCCGCGGCTTAAATACCAAACTTTATTGATAGTTTCTATTCGACTTCTGACATTCTTGTTTTCACCGAAACATGGCTTAAACCCAGTACAATTAGCGCTGAAATTCTTAGTGATTGTTATCACATTTAAAGGAAAGATCGTCTTTCACGTAAAGATGGTTGAGTCTTGATTGGTGTAAGTTGTTCTTTAGTACCTTCTGTTTTTGAAATACCTATAAATTGTGAGGATGAATTTCTGTGTCAAATGCTCAGATGGCTCTAATATTTTGTTTACAACCTGCTCATACATTCTTCCTGATTCTGGTGTAGAACTATTTATCAGACATGCCTATTACACTATGGCATTCCATTTTATGAAACCGAAACCAAAATATTTATTTTATGTAAAGTTTTTTTTTTAATTTTTCTTTAAAATTCCAATTTAGTATTTGAACCATGTTTTTGAAGTATAAATCCGATAGAGCCAAAATTTTTATTTTAAATTAAGGGAAATTATCAGGGCTACAAGAGTTGTGAATGTCATTTTCACGTATAAACTGTGTATTTAGAAAAAAAAATATTTTTTGTCAAAAAATCGATTTTTTCTCGTACGGAAGAACCCATAAAAAATAGAAAACAAATTGCAAAATTGTTGTTTATTCTTTTGTCTGAATCTAGATCTAACGAAAAAACAAAGCTTATTTGAAGAAAATCGATGGATAAATGAAGAAATTATAGCACTTTTTGTAGAAGTAAGAGAATTTTATAAAAATGGCATTTTTGTTTAAATAGTGTTTTTATTTGATACATTCATTACCATTTTGTTTATTTACATTTGTACATTTTTGTTTATTATATGTAGATGCTTAATTAGAAGTGATTGTGAGATCTTTTTGGCGCTTGTGTTTTCGGAATCGGGTTCTCTTACCAATTTTTCTTAATTTTTTAACAAATCATCAATCATTGTTTTATATTGCGGGCTTTTCTGGCATCCAAGGAAATTGCAACTACAAACTTAAATGACCTGCAATTTCCTACGATGTTAAATATATTTTTGGGCCATCAAAAGTACCTTCTTCGATTTTTAGAAAAGAAACACTTTAAGCTTTCAGACTAAAGAATAAAAAAATCAATTTTTTTCTTATTGTTGTATCGACAGCTCCTAATCAACTGTTTGTACGTGAAAACGACATTAGTAGCACTTGTAGCCATCATTTAATTTAATTTAAAGGAATTTCGGTTCTATCGGATTTATACTTCAAAAAATATTGAGCAAATACTAAAGGGACAGTTCGTGAAAACTTGAATTAAAAAAAAAGAATTTACCATAAAATTTTTATACCCTCACTTTAGTGTGACGAGGGTATATATCATTTGCTACGGAAAAAAGTGTAACACATCGAAGGAGTGACCTAAGACCCCAAGTATGTTCGGAGGAAAACCGTTTTGGGTAATTTTAAGTCGAATGAGCAATGTCCGTCCGTCTGTCTGTCTGTCTGTCTGCTGGCTGGTGCGCACGATAACTCTCGAAAGGAGTAACCGATTGATTTCAAATTTGGTATGTGGTAATATTTTTTTCTATCTCCGGCTAAGTTCGAAGATGGGCCATATTGGTCCACTCCTTCTAGTACCTCCCCCACAAAGGGTTAAAATGTTGTGAACAATTGATTCTTTAATAACTGCTATACTACTTATTCGAATCTTCTGAAATTCCACACATAGTATTAGCTTATTAGTCGCTATCAACTCGAGAAAATTGGGCGAAGTTGCCACGTCCCTTTTGGTACCTCCCACACAAATGCACCGTTTTGCACCAAAAGTTAACAGCTTATAACGTTAATAACAGTGTATAAAACAACTTGAAATTTTGTACAGCATTATGCTTTTATATTGCCTACAGTCGAGGAAAAATTGGCGTTGTTGCCACGCCCTTTTTGGTACCTCCCACACAAAGGTACCTTTTTGCACCAAAAGTTAACAGCTTATAACATTAAAACCAGTTTATAAAAATACGTGAAATTTTGTACAGTGTAATGTTTTTATAGTGTCTATAGCCCTGTGAAAAATGGGCGTTATCGCCACGCCCCTTTTTGCATAGTGTTATGTAAAATTTGTGAGAAGTATGACTAGCCAAAAGATATTGTTATTATGCTTGGAGACTTTAATCTACCTAAAGTATCTTGGTCCCGTTGTCAAGATAGTGGCAGCATGGTTTAGTTGCCTTTTTGATATATGATCAGACATCGCATTGACACAAATTTCGGATATTAATAACGACTTTGGTAGGTAACTCGTTGCTTTTTGTAACTCGGTAGATATTACCGTATCTAGATCACACCCCATTGCCTTGATAATGATATTTATCATCCTACAATTTCACTGCCTATTGATCTACGCTCTCATTGTTCACAGAATCATCCTAGTTTCAACTAGACTAGCTAATATCTATGGATTAAAGAACTGTTTATCCCAAGTGTTATGGCCATAATGTAGTATTGATTTACGATGTATCATACTTTTACTCTGTCTCACATGAAGGTTTCTATTCTCTTATTTCAGCCGTTATAAAAAATATGTCTCGCTCTGGACCCGCGTGGTTTACTAAAGACTTGAGATTCCTTACAAATTTTCAAAATAAAATGCATACAATATTTCAACGTAGTGGTTTGTCGGTAGATTAAATAAAATACTCCGACCTATTGAACTAGGCTCTCATTGTTCACAGAATCATCCTAGTTTCAACAAATATATGTAATTAAACTTTAGACTAGCTAATATCTATGGCTTAAAGAACTGTATATCTCAAGTGTCATGGACTTCATTTAGTATTGATTTACGATGTATCATACTTTTACTCTGTCATACATGAATGCTTCTATTTTCTTATTTCTACCGTTTTACAAAATATGTCTCCCTCTGAACACTAAAGACTTAAGATCCCTTAGAAATTTTCGAAATGACATGCATACAAAATTTCAACGTAGTGTTTTGTCGGTAGATTACATAAAATACTCCGTTGCAAAATCTAGATTTAATAACATAAATATTATTTGTTATAATAATTACCTTAACAAAATGAGATGTAAACTGAAATCAAATCCGAAAGATTTCTATAAACTCGTTAACAGTAAAAGAAAAACTGATGGATTAAGAAGCACTATGAAATATGGTGACTTGGAATGATCCGAAGACTCGGGAGATGTTGACCATTTCGCGAACTTCTTTCAAAGTACCTGTTTACGCCAGCCGAGTGTAATAAGGGAGAAACAGATAAATAAATAAAAACACAAGTGGTGGTTAGTTTTTTCTAATGATAACAGGCAAGGTGCCTGTATGTTTATTGTTGCTTTGCAGCTTGGTGTGTGGTAACGAAGATTTACCTTAAATATATTTGTACAGCAAGTGTACTTTACAAGCGATGTAATTCGAGCGACGGTCCAAGATGGGGAGAGGTGGCTGAGCAAGTGTCAAGAACTAAAAAACGAAACGTTACTCGTTAAAATCTGCAAAACTAATACTACAAGGCCTAGTAATGAGGAGTAGGATGGTTTTAACTAGCATGAATGTACGATAAATGTGCCAGTATATGCACTGAGAGAAATTAATTATGTCAAAGAAATTCAACCAAATCGTACTTAAACATTCCGGCCACCTTGCAACATCGAGAGGATGCTGCAACTAAGTACAATTAATTAATTTGTTTTCAAATAATTTTATTGATATGTATAACGTGATCCATTTCGAGGTTCCCTACTTTTTTAAAGAAAAAAACATAGAAAATTCAAATTGAATGGGGAATGTTTATTATCATTTGAAAAAACATTCTTTGGCATTTATTTTTTAAAGATTATGTCTATCAAATGTTAGCCGCTGCTACGTCTCAGATGGTCCATCCGTTGAGTCAAATTTTCGATGACTCGTTCGAGCATTTCGACTGTAACTAATCGTTGTTCAGGCGTAAGTCTTTCCATGATGGAATGCCAAACAATACTTAACAAAAATAACATGACAGCGTGACACGACTCACACGTGATCTGTCAAAAAAAGGCTATTGAAAAAAGTATCTCTACTTGGATCACCCGTTATATATGTGTATGTATGTATATGTAGTATATATATATATATGTATATGGGCCCCGCGAATGGAATGGTCATTAGGGACCCCGCGAAAAGACCGCAAGCGGATGGTCAACAAATATATATATACCACGCGAAATTAATGGTCAAGAGGGACCGCAAACGAACAGGCCATTGTGGACGCTGCGAAATTAATGGTCATTAGGGACCGCAAACGAATGGGCCATTATGGACCACGCGATAGGACAGGACCATTACGGGCCCCTGTGACGGAGCCATTAGAGACTCCGAGTAAAGGCCACAAGAACTCCTACAAAAGGACAGGTCCATTGACGAGCCTGTGACGGGTCATTAGATACCACGAGTGAGGGCCACAAGGACTCCCACAAGAGGACAGGACCATTAAGGGGCTTGTGACTGGTCATTAGAGACCACGAGTGAGGACCATTAGAGGCCCCCATGCAGGAACGAATCTACCACTATAACTAATAATAATAAAACCACTATAATAATAATTAATAAAATGTTTTATGTACATAAGAATGTTAGTAAGGAACGCAAATTCAGTTTCCTAGTGAGCGTTTAAATACAGGGTGGAGCGCGGTAATTTGCTTATTTGGGAATGAATTAAAAATGTTGTGAACCTTAGAAAAATATATTCTATATTTTAATTATTCTATAATTAATTCTAACAAGTATACTGCCAATTTCATCTTCAATACTGTTAATTAGGTCGTCCAAAGTGTTGGGACAGTTGATATACACATTACGAGTATTTACATCCATGTAATTTAAAAATTCCCTTACTGTTCAATATAATTAAAATATAAAATAAATTTTTGTATGGTTCTCGTTAATTTTAATTCCATTCCCAAATAAACAAATTACCGCGATTTCTAATTACTAATTCGAGTTAAAACAAGCAATGTAAGTACTAGATTACCGGACGAGAATCAAACAAATTCGAATCAGCCAAAGAAATATTTGGTAATTGAGCTTTGAAGTCCGAAGTGACCGCAAAGGAAGGTAGGTTTCCCGAAATGAAAGAACGAACTATGGCGGTTGTCTTCAATACAATTTTGGAGTCAACGTAAGAGCTTATATTCAATTGACAACTTTTTCCAGAAGTGGCCGAAACTCCACCGTTTATTCCAGAAATATTATTAGCGATTGTACGATTTGACCGAAGCTTCAACCGATTTTGAAACTGTCGGATATAAAAGAGCTGGGAATCAACGCCCTAGCAGAATACGAAACACCGTGATGAACGATATTCACCATGGCTGTATGACAGGTTTATTCTGCGCGACATGAAAAGATTGACGATATGCACATCCAGCCGATGTGGATGGTTCAAAATGTTTAAGTGAAGGAGCAGAAGGCACATTCGCGTTTGCTGTGCTTGCCACTCGAGTCGAATTATTCTTAGTGGTTTCGTCGCGATGCAACAAAGTATGATGATTCCTATTGCATTTCAAACAACGAAGTCTGCTATCACAATTCTTGACGCAGGTAATTTACACATAAACGGTGGCGTTTGGCTGCAACGAATCGATCCGAAGGCGTAAAACCTAAAAAATGTGGGCACGAGTAAATTTTATGTTTTTGATCTGATCATAGAGTACACCCCGATGGAGAAGAACGAAAAGATCCAGAAGATGCTGCATTAGTTTGAGCATGGACCTTCTTACCATTTGAACGCTTTGGAGATTCTTCTCCCCTCTTACCATGGAGTCACATAAGCGTGCGAATTATCTCAGTCATGAAGGCATCCAACTCTTTCCACAATGAAAGAGACGATTTATCCTTTACACTTTGTTCCCATAACGTTTGCGTATGTTTAGGTAACCATTGTAGGCTAATAAATACTAAAATCGGATCCCAATAATCAGTCGAAATCTCATAAAATTTTCACAGAATGTACATGTGTGGGGCGTAGTGAAAATAGGGTACTTGAATTTTCGATATATCAAGTGGGCGTAGCCCGCCCACATAAGAAAAATTTTAAAATTGAGATATCTTGCACAATTCGTTAGCGAGAGAGATGGAATTTTGTGTATATGTATCTGGTGGCAGTCTACGTGATTGGTCCAAAAATGGGCGGAATCGGGCCAATGGGCGTGGCCCCGCCCATACAAGCCAAATTTTGAATTTGAGATATCTTGCACAATTTGTTAGCGAAAGAGCTGGAATCTTGTATATATATATCCGTAGGCAGTCTTCGTGATTGGCCCAAAAATAGGTGGGATCGGACCAATGGGTGTTGCCCCGCCCATATAAGACAAATTTTGAAATCGAGATATCTTGCACAATTTGTTAGCGAGAGAGCTGTAGTTTTGTGTATATATATCTGGTGTCAGTCTACGTGAGTGGTCCAAAAATGGGCTTTGCAATGCCGATGTCTCTACAATTTGTTAGCGAGAGAGCTGGAATTTTGTATAGACATATGTCTGAAGACAGTTTAAGTGATTGGTCCACAAATGGGCGGGGTCGATCCAATGGGCGTGGCCCCGCCCCTTTAAGGCAAATTTTAAAATCGAGATATCTTGCAATTTTTTAGCGGGAGAGCTGTCATTTTGTGTATATATATCTGGTGGAATAGGTGTGGTGCCGGGATCGGACAAATGGGCGTGGCCCGCCCATATAAGCCAAATTTTGGAAGTGGAGAGCTGGAATTTTGTGTATATGTATCTGGTGGCATTCTACGTGATTGGCCCAAAAATTATCCACATTGGACCAATGGGCGTGGCCCTGCCTATATAAGCCAAATTTTGAAACTGAGATATCTTTCACAATTTGTTAACGAGAGTGCTGTAATTTTGTGTATGTAGTTGATGGCAGTCTACGTGATTGGTCAAAAATGGACGGGATCGGAAACCAGTAATCTGGGGCAACGAAGTGGTCCGGGTCCCGCTATTTTAAAATAAAACAAAATAGTTTGGTCGGCTTTCAAAAACCCTATCGCGTTTTTTGTTAAAATATACAGTTCACATCGTCGTCATTTCGTTGTTAAGTAGCGTTAAAAATCAATTGGGATACTTCTATTCCATATATACAAAATTAATTTCGTTTCCGTTTAAGTTTTTCGCTTTTAATTGTTGTAATAATTCCAAATTAGTTCATTCGTGCAGAGCGTAGTGCCTCCGTGTTGTTCTTTCTGCATTAGAAACTTCAACAACAAAAATACATACCACTACAATAGCAACATTATTTGCATCACAAAAAAACGCGTATTTTGTGCGTCGATCGACATTTGAAAGACTGCAGTTCGTATTGCTTGCTCTCTTTGTATTCGTTTTATTCCTCTACCATCAGCACTCGGTCGAGTGCAGTCACTCTTTGCTTTTACCTACTGCGTTCGCTTGTGTTTAATTCCTCTTTGTGCGACGTTCGTTAACATTGAATGCATTTCGAATTGTGCCGCATACCTGAATATGATCAGGCAGTCCAACGAAAGATGGACAGAAATCGTTTACTCAAAGCTGGACAGTCCTCATGTGACCATAGTTCTTGTACCTCCACATTGATAGGCAGTTTAATCTTATTGCCGCTTTGGTTGCAACTTCTCTCGCCACAATATTAATCGGCAGTATATGGAGTAGGGCTTGTAGAGACTCGGTCGCTGTAGTCCTTAAGGCTCCGCTTATGCTCAGGTAGGCAGTTCTCTGAACCTTTGTTAGTAGGTTGGTAAGGGTTAGTTTGTCAGTTGCCGTCCACAATACCGTATAACAGTATTGGACGAACTACTGCTATATATATCCAGTGGACGATTTTAGGAGAGAGTCCCCACCGCGACCCTACAGCCTTTTTGCAGGAATATAATGCGACGTTGGCCTTCCTTACACGTTCCAGTACGTTAAGTCTAAATAACATTTTCCTATCTAGAATTATTCCTAAAAATTTTGCACTTTCAGAAAAGACTAGATCTGTTCCATTTATCCGAGGTGGAGGGTCCACATGTGGGACATTATTCATCCTAGTAAAGAGAACCAATTCTGTCTTGTTGGGGTTAACGCCCAAACCGCTGCTTCTGGCCCATCTAGCCAACTTGTTCAGAGCCACCTGTAGGATGTCTCTGAGGACGTTTACGAATTTGCCACTCACTGCGATTGCCACGTCGTCCGCATATCCCACGACCTTGCAGCCACAACGTTCTAGATCTAGCAGGATTTCATTCACCGCTAGGTTCCAAATTAGTGGAGACAGTACTCCTCCTTGCGGGGTCCCTCTGTTTACAAACCATGTTAGAGTTGTGGTCCCTAGACATGCTGTTATGCGTCTTCTGGTGAGCAGACTTTGAATTAGTCTAATCAAACTAGTGTTAACTTTTAGATGTGAGAGTGCCGCAATTAATTAGTACGATGCAGACAAAGGATATTTCGAAAAATCAAACATCATCTTCTGCGAAATAGACCAGATCAAATTTGAATTTAAAAAAGAAACTCATGATACCATTAAAAAAGAAGTCAATAATATAAGAACTAAAATTACAAGACTGCAGCCATTAGAAGTAGAAATTGAAGGCCAGGCAATTGAAGTTAACTACCAATTAGTGCTAACGATGATAGATAGAAAAGTTGGCCAGGCTTTGACTGACACAAAGGCTTCATCCAGCTGCATTATATGTCAATCTACATCAATACTGATGCATATGAATTTGGATTATCACCACTACATACAAGAATACGATTTATTGAACACATACTTAAAATCATTTAAGATTTGGATTTTGGACCTACAGGATCAATAAGAAACAGACACCAACAAGGGTTTAAGAAACTTAAAAAAGAAACATGTTCAGGATGAATTTCGCAAACGTGGGTTGATTATTGACCAACCAAATCAAGGATCAGGCAATACCAATGATGGGAATACAGCGAGAAGGTTCTTTTCTGATCCCGAAAAAGCATCTGAAATTATCGATGTACTTGCGTGCCATAAACAAATTGATGCTAAAAAATTTAATGAATATACCAAAGCTGCAGGAATATATAATACCAAATATTCATGGAGAAATATATCTGCAACAGTTCACAACGTCCTTTATCATGGAGGATATGTCATTAAGCATAATTTGGTACCAATCGGAGATCTATCAGAGGAACCCCAGGAAAAAAGAAATAAGGATTACAGGTTTTATAGAGAGCACAATACCAGAAAATATCTCGAAATTGTACAAACGAAGATCTATTTAATATTTTGTTGGCAACGTCAGATCCCCTCATCTCCAGCATTCGAAATCAATGGACAGTAGAACATCGGGACTTAGATGAAGATGCAAGAGGGCTGCTAGAGGACAGAAATAAAACGGAACAAAATATGGAATATTTGCAGGCAATTTTTCAACCGAACGAATAAAAATTATAATTTACTGTTTTTGTTACATATAAATATAAGGAAAAAATAATTGCTTTCCCTTAATGTTGTTCCAATACCAAATATAAAAAAAGTTGTCTATGCAATGTGTTTTTTTAAATACCGAGGACATTTTTTTGTCGAAAATTTTTTTTTTTTGTTTTAAAATCTTTAGTATTAAATTGGTTTGTTTATTAACGTATGACATTCTTTTAATAAATAAAGAAGATGAAAAAACAAAAACAAAACCCCACATTGCGCCGTAGGGGAATTACGTTACTTCCAGATAATAAAAAATCAATTTGTCCTGGGGATTGGAAATGAGGTTCTGCTAAATCTAGGTCATCTAACTCATCAAGTGGGCGATTAGCTTTGGGTACAAAGAAACTTGGTAGGAGACGAGTTACCTTTGGAACTCATATCGCACTGATGTCTATGACACGGTCGTGAGGTTCAGAGAATAGGAAAAGCGCACACAAGGAACTAGAATTCGCTACGATTTGACCCCGATCCCCCAAATTTGAAAAAATTAAGAAACACTTTTAACTGATTGTCTACTAAAATTCTCTTATTTTTATATCGAGATCGAAGAGCCTCCCAGGCGAGAGGAAAATTCTCTCCACATGGAGTATACTTCCTTACTATTCCTGCTGCTGCACAGTGGGAGAAATTCCAAATAAAAAGGAAATAATTCTGCCGTTTCTTAAGCAGACAACCGATTGCGACCAAACTTGGCGTGTTTGTAGAAGAGGTATTAGAGAAGTTAAGTTTTTGGGACCCCTGTGGTATACTGGGGCGGAGCTGCAGGGCCTTAACGTTGGCAACCTCGGGCAAACAAAATGTTTAAGTGTGTGTAACTTTCGTCTTTTTCGTCCGATTCATAAAATCTTGCTACCCTGTGCTAGTATTTTATAGATATCGAAGCAGAATATGCACCAATTGGTTCGATATACCCAATAGGACAAAAGTTATGGCCACTTGAAATTATATTTAAAAAAAAAAATAAGATTTTTTGTCATTTTTTAAGAAAAAAAGTATATGTCGTATTTTCGAGTTTTAGAAGAAGTTAGTTAAAAAAGGTGTAACATATTTACTATCATCTTAAAGGAAACTTTCCAGAGAATGTTCTCAAAGAAAGAACGGGTAAAAAATATTCACGGCTATTGTTACCAAGCTTCTCCAATTTACACCATTTTTTACACAAATTTCAAAAGTAAGCCACATTTTCTCCAATCGCAAAGCTAACATTTTAAAACTTTTGGCATATTTATGTAAATGTGGTAAGGTGTTTTTAGTTGAGCTGCAAAGGGAATCTGAAACGCGGCTTTTAGTATAGTAGATATAGGGGAAAACCCAAAAAATACCATTTTTGGGGATTTTCCAAATTGTTTTGGAAATTGTGGGATTAACTTTTTGAAATATAATGATTCGCGAATTACATTCGCTTTGTGATATCAAGACCTACAAACTACAAAATATTTCATTGAAATATGTTCATTTTAAAAAATTTTATGTCGTTTTTACATTTCTGTCTGCATTGGAAAATTGATTTTTTCACCCTTTTCCTGACCCTGTCCTAGAATTTGCTTAATATAAGTGCAGAATATAAAGCGATTTCTCTCACATTAACTTCTCTAAATTGACAATAATCAATTTATCAATTTATATTTTCAAATTATAGGTAATTTTTGCATTTTATTGTGGAAAGGTATATGTAGTATTGTGAAGATACAGAGCAATTTAAAAAAGAAAGTATAACATATTTATTTTCATCTTAAAGGACACTTTCTGGAGAATATTTCGAGAAAAGAACGTGTCAAAAATTTGTATTAATAGCGTTGCCACGCATCTCCAAATTACACAATTTTTTACGAAAATTTCAAAACATACATTTTCAACAATCGCAAAGCTTGGATATGAAAACCTTTACCAAATATAATAGTGTTATAATTAGCATCGATTTCAGGTGTCAAGACGTACAAATTACAAAAAAAAAATTATTGGGATATATTAATTTTTAAAGATTCTATGGAATTCAGTCAGAATTTAGTTGGTTCGAGACCATATGTTTCATCTACTTTTTGTCTATTGCAAAAAAGTAATAGAAAAAAATACAAAAATTGGTAGAGAGTTTTAGTTGCTTGGTAGAATTGACTGCATTTTCGATAGACACCACTCTATCATCTTCAGAATTCAATAGCAATAATGTATGTCTTTAACTTAAATCAGCTGAAATATCTATGGAAGCATTAAATTGAATTGTACAAGAACTACTAACTAAACCCGTATTTTGCCAAACTAAGTCAACATACTAAAACTCCCATACCAATACATTTTTGTATTTTGCTTGGGTTCGCATCGCGAGCCACGAAAACAAATGTAGTTTTGTCAACGGCTAATGCCGACGTCATCGTACCTCATGTGTTGTTGTTATTTATTGTTGGACTGTGCTTTTGTTATTCAGTCAGAATTTATTTGGTTCGAGACCATATCGAGCCCTAACAGCCAAGAAAACTTAAGCAAAAAAAGTTAATTTTTCAGGAGAAGGTTTTTTTTAGTTTTCTCTATACTCAGTGTAGGTATTAACACGAACTTTTCAAGTTTAGTTTTTTTTAGCAATTAATTAGTACTAATCGTTGCATTAGTCTTTTTAACCAAAAAGATAGATTTTTGTTACTTAAGTTTTTTTCGCTGTCATTGTAGGAAGCTGAAGCGATGTATTTGTGTCGGTTAAGTTAAACACAATTGCATAGAAATATGCGCTAGCATATTTTTTTATACCCTCCACCATAAGATGGGGGGCATATTCATTTTGTCACTACGTTTGTAACAAATGAGACCCTATAAGTATATATATTATTATTCGTCGTAAAATTCTAAGACTGTCTGTCCTTCCGTCCATCTTTTGTAATCACGCTACAATCTATAATACTTGAGCTAGGTAGCTGAAATTTGGTACATATACTTCATACATCTGCAGGTATGTTGGGATTGAAAATAGCCCCTATACATATATGGCATCTCCCCGATTTGACTTCTTAACGTCATAGAGACCACAAATGTCAACGGGCTGAAATAAAAAGTTGTAGCTAATTTAATAATATTAAATTAGGTGGACTTAGAACAATTTATATTATTGGAAATAGCTAATCACTTGTTTTACTCTAAATAATTTACCAAAAATAACTAAAATACATGATGTTGAAGACCACATACTAAAATTTTAATTTCACTAAAATTTTTTACGAAATACACAGCATAGAGAGATTACTCACGATTATTACAGTTTTTGGACACTCGTTTTAATAGATTGTTTTGCGAAACCTGAACCTGAAACCTGAATTATCAATGTACATTTTGTGCGTATATAGATTTTGCCCATACATAGATTTAATATTTCTGTGCTATTTTCAACTAAAATTTATTGTTCATTATTAACAATTCCATCATCTAAACTGTTGTTAAAAATTTTCTGATTATTTTTGTCTGAAAAATCCATTTATAAATCCATTTATCGTATATTATTAAATAATATATAGAAAATTTGTACCAAACATATTCGTAGGATGAACTTCGTAATGGAATCCACATATAAATTTTTCTGTAAGATAAATTGTACTATTTTGCCGTAAATTATCATCATATAATAAAAATCTATTAAAGTAATTTTCTGAAGTGTACAGTTTTTTGAATGGCAGAATAGTGTTAAAATCACAAATGTGTAGCACATTTGCGTTTCTTTGGTATACATGTTTGGTATACATGGTTTACCTTTTGTAACTAACTTCTTCTAAAACTCGAAACTACCACATATACTTTTCTCCTTAAAAGTATATCGGACAAATTAAAGCGGATACAATTGGTGCATATTCTGCTTCGATATCTACACAATACTAGCACCGGGTCGGGGAAAAAATTAAAAATTCAATTTTTAAATGCAGATATATCGGTAACTATAAAAGATAACTGTTACCCTTTTGTAGACCTCAGTTACCAGAATACACGCAAAAATATTTTATGAATCGGACGAAACAGACGAAAGTTACACGCGCTTAAACATTTTGTTTGCCTGAGGTTGCCAACTTTGAGACCCTGCAGCTCTGCTCTGTATACCATAGGGGCCCCAAACTCAAAACATAACATCTCTAGTACCTCTTCTACAAACATGCCAAGTTTGGTCGCAATCGGTTGTCTGGTTAGGAACGGCAGAATTATTTCCCTTTTTTGGAATTCCTCCCACTGTGTGCTGGTCGCTTTACTATCAATCGAAGATGATATAACTTCTGAACTGACTGTTGAAGTCACAACAGCTGATGGTCGTCTTCATCGCCCCGCATCAGATTTGAAGCCGTTAATTGACAGCAGCGCCACAAAACTCACTATGTTGTGGCAACGCCATTAGATTTGCCGCAGTTCACAACTCAACCACACCGCATAGGCACACAGCCAAATAATTAAAATAACAGAAAAATATTATTTTGTGGTTTTCTTTTTTTAACTCCCGCCACTTTGGCGTGGAGTTAAACACTGACAATATCTTGGGATGACTTATGAATACTACCGCACGCTGAAAAAAAATCGCTTCTGTAGTATATTGTGCCAAACATCTTCGGCTTGAAGCATATATATGTTTATGGTACACTCTAAATATATAATAATTGGTACACACAAAAATTATATATTTGGGAAGATGTTGTTCTAAACAAATCCTTGTTTCCACCCTAATACCTTTTATTTGGGATTTTAATTCCGAAATAAAAATGTAATTAAATTTAAGTATTCCGAAAATATTGAACCTTAATTGTGTTAAGTTTTTCAGTAATTTAATGATAATTTTTTAGAAATTTTTAATTGAAATCGTATAATTTTTGATAACATTAATTTACTCGAAGTATTGAAAAAAATGCTGACATGAAATACCCAGAAATTTAAAATGAGTCCCTTAAAACAGAATGCAATGCTGCTAATGGTATTTTTGACTGGGAGAAATAATTCGAAACGAAGGAAAAATTAAAAATGAAATTAGAAAAATTCATCAAAGTTTTGAAAATCTTTCTTATTATAATTATATATATTTGATGATATTCCTAAACAATAATTTTATTTTATTTTATATAAATACATATTTTATTTGAGAAAATTAGTTTGCAAATATATTTTGTTGTAATATATTAATATATGCGTTCCAAGTAAATTTTATTGATTTTCAAATAATATTTATTTACTCAGAAATATAAAACATTTAAAAATTTGTGTTCCAAATATATTTTCTTTCGATTCAAACATATCAAAAAAGGCGATTTTGCCCCGTGCGTAAACATATCCCGGAATGAAGGCCATTCTTCATAGCCGCCAAGAAAATTATCAGTGTCACAGGGAGGGACTTTTATACAACGGAACTTATTTTCAGGGTTGAGAGACTCTTATTGATGAGCTGTCTGAGAGTATTACAAAGGCCCTTTCTAGATCGAGAATGCCTTTGCATCCATGAAAGATTTTAGTGCAAGTGTCATATCTTTCTTGAGCAGAGCCCCTAAATTCGGACTCAATATCATCAGTCTCAGTAGTGAATACCATCCTATACGATTTTTTTGTAAATTTTTCCATCTATCATCTAAATCTTGCAGTGTATCTTCCAATGATGAATCAGTATAGAAAGTTTGTCAATTCTCGAGCAAAACATGATCAAATCATTTGAATCGAAAACAAATTATTCTTGTATGGCAGCCATTTTGATTTCAAACAGTGTTTATTAAACGATCGAGAAGATGTTATGTTTAGGTGTGGCATGGTAAGGAACCAACTGATGTAGAAAAATGAGATGCTTTGGAAAGTTTTGACAGTGATAAAAAGGTTCGAAAGAAAACCCCACCGCTCTTACAAAGCTCGTGGTACCTTTTCGTTGTACTTAGGATATTAATTTTAATAGACTAGTTTAATGGGATGATGTACTTCTAATTTGATGCAACTTCATATCTGTTCATTAAACAAAATTTAATGCATAAGTTTGCTTCAGAATATGAGACACAAGCGCATTATGAACTTGGATCAATTCAACAAAATTGAATTATGTTCAAATGCTGAACCAATGAATGCTTTCTTTAAATCCCAAACTCACTCTCCAGAGCTGAGATTACTTCAGTAAGTATAAGTTGAGAGACAAACTGATGTCCAAATCAAAAGAGTTGATATACGGGAGAAAATTGTGAAATAAACTGAAATTGGAATTTCAAGAGCTGAAATCAAATTCAGAGATGCGAGAGTAAATTGAGATATAAGTTTTAGTTGAAATCTCAAGAGATGAAATCAAATGCAGAAATGAGACTGTAAATTCAATCTCAAGAGATGAGGTTAATAAAATAAGTAGCAATGGAGAGGAAACACTTAGTTTAAAGCTCAAGGAATCAGACAATTTAGAACTATCAACTGAGAGACAAACTGAAGTTTAAATCTCACGAGATCATATCACACCCAAAGAGTAAGGCGAGAAAAATAACATAGGCTTTATTCTCAAGGGCCGAATAGCTTCACCAAGTATCACTTGAGAGAAAAACCGAAGTTTAAGGCTCAATGAATCAGAAAAATTTAAAAATATCAACTAAGACACAAACTGAAGTTTAAATCTCAATAGACGATATCAAACTCAAAGAGTAAATCGAGAAATAAATTGAAGCTTTAATCTCAAGAGATGCGAATGCTTCAAGAAGTATAACTTAGATTCAAGCTGAAGTTTATGTTTCAGGATTAAATCTCAAGAGATGAAATCCAATTCAAAAATGGGACAAAATATAATTTGCATCATTTTGAGATAATTGTGTTAATTTAAGCATAGATTTAAATTAATTTTTCAACGTTTACTAGGGTCCAATGTACACGGTGCAACTTGTCCCTACGACATGAGGCTTGCGACACTAGTTTGTAGACGAAAAATGTATTGAAGCTTCCGGGTTAGAAAAAATTGCTCGAAATTAAAATACAAGGGACATTTCCTTTAAAGAGTGACTGAATACGAAAAACAAATTCAATAAAATAAATTTGAGTGAACGAAGAAAAACATAAACGCAAACTTCTAAATGAGCATGATGTTACGTAGAGAATTCAATAAAGTCGCAGGGACAAGTTGCTCCGTGTACATTGGGTATATGTTCTTGTATGAGATTTTAGCAATATAATTTCTTTTTTGATCCAAATTGGATATTTTCATCATGAAAATATTGCGTTATTTAATTCGAAATTCCAATGTTTAAATTCAATTAAATTGTAAATTTTCACCAACTTCGATGTTTTAAATTGCTTGGGGTTTTTATTCTGGTAAAATACAATTAAATTTTTAATTGTTTATATGTCTTCCAATATATATTTTTGAAGCCGAGTTTGTATTGGTGTATCGGTTTGCTTATAGGGCTTTATAATTTAATAGATTCTTAAATTATATATTATTTTTTTAATGAAACGGCGAAATTTTTTTTATATCTCAATCAAATTTGGTGATTTTTTAATTGGTTGTGAGATATTTGTCATTTGAAATGAATTTCAAATTTAATTGTTGTAGTTGTGGAGAAATTTATCGACGATTTATTTCAATTGTTTCCGTTCTTTATCATTTTAAAATCCTAGCAAACATTTCCCTTTTTTTCTCAAGATTATAAATTGTTGTTTAATTGTATTTTCACACGCTGAAAAAAATCGCTTCTGTAGTATATTATCCCAAACATATTCGGCTTGAAACATATATATGTTTAGGGTACACTCTAAACATATAATATTTGGTACACACAAAAATTATATATTTGGGAAGAAGTTGTTCTAAACAAATCTTTGTTTACATCCCAATATGTGTTTACTTTGAACTATTTTTACCGAAACAAATATTCATTTGCATTTAAGTATTCAGAAACTACCTAAATTGTGTTAACTTTTTTTCATGTCGTAAAAATAATAAATAATAATAACTGAAATCGTATAATCTTGGATCGAAATATATTTATTGGAGGATTGACAATTAATGATGGCTTGGAATACTCAGAAATGTTAGATGATTGATTTAAAACAGAAGATAATGCTGCATTTGGTACCATAACTGGGAGAATCAATTCGAAACCAAAAAAAAATTAAAACTGAAATTCGAAAAATTCAACAAAAGTTTAGAAAATCTTTTTTAAATAAAATATATTTGGAGAAATTCCTAAACAATAATTTTATTTGTATTCAAAGACATATTTTATTTGAGAAAATTAGTTTGCAAATATTGTATGTTGTAACATATTAATATAGGAGTTGCAAATATATTTTATTGATTTTCAAAAAAAAAAATTGCTCAGAAACACATAATATTTAAAAAGTTGTGTTCCAAATATATTTTCTTTCGATTCAAACATATCAAAAAATGCGATTGTGCCCCGTGCATTAATTCATACTTCATATATAATTAGTGTTGTCGTTTTGGGCATTCCGACCAAATTTGGGCGGAAAATGTAAAGAACTTTAGTTTGGGCCGATTTTGTGATATTTTTCGCTAGTCAAGTAATATTTTGAGTCGTGCAATTGTTTCATAAAATATGGTTGATTTAGCAACAGACGATGAGAATGCAATGTCTAACGAACTTAATGATGGGATTGTTTCTTGTGGCTAATAATTTAAACAAGGGATGTCAAAAGGAAAGCTCACGTTTGCCATACCTATATCCATATAAATATATGGAAAGTATGGGGTAATTCCAAAGGAAACCGGCCCACTCTGAATATTTATGAATTTAGATTTGGATGAAATTTTGCACGCGTATACTAGAAGACAATACGGAATTATGACCAAATTCAAAGCAATTTAGATTTTATAGGGTGCCAAATTGGTCTTCTAAACATTTTTTTTACAAATTTAGCTATTTTGAAGTCGATATTACTTTATAACGGAATATAAGATTTGAATGATATACAGTATATACTAGTTAATAAAATATTGGACCCTTTCTACTATAAACGGTCTGTAAATCATGGAGACGGCAATGTCATGGTCTGCGGGTGCTTTCCGGTAACGTACAATAAACGGAATAATGAATAGGTTTATGTACTGCGAAATCTTGGAGAATTCCCTATGCTGAGTGGAATGTTGCTCTATTACGGAAATTTCAACACGACAACCACCCGAATAATACCGCGAAATGATTCAATGATTGAGTTAGACGTTATGGAGTGGCCAGCTCAACCGTAGACTGGGAAATTCTCAACAAAGAGATAAATCGAAAAACCGTAGGTGGAGATAAAAATAAGCTATTTCAGGCTATTGCAGATGCTTATAGCTCCATAGATACAAAGATAACAAGACATCTTATTGATTCCATGCAAAAAGAAGCAACGCCGTCCTTGATAATAAATGGCTTTCCACAAAATCTTAGTAGAAACGCATAGTCCAATATTTTTTGTCGTGCGAATTTTAGATCTTTTTGTTTTTTTGTGAAATAAATTTTTAATTTCAAATAATTTAAGCAACCAAATTGCCATTTTTTTGTTAAATTGATGCAATTTCTTAGATAATAGGTACAATTTCTGGAATATATCATTGATAATTTTTAGATTTTGGCTATTGAACAGCAGTATGAAGATAGGCCAAGATGTGTTGTCCGATACTGTAAGTGCCATTTGAAAGATTTTTTGCAGATTGATAGAAAAATTGTGATTGGACCAAAAATTGTTTCAACGAAAAAGGAATCGAAAAACAGGTGCATATTTTTAATTTTTGTTGCATCGCCTCTAAGAATTATAAATTAGTAACGAATTTTTGTGTATTAAGGACATCAAAAGGACGAAAATGTCCTTAATCCTGGATTATCCTGAAAAGTGCTAACGATAACCCTGGAAAGGAGTGACCGAATTTCGTACGTGGTAGTATTTTATTCAAATCCCGTTTATGTTTGATGGACAACCATATTAGCCTACTCTTTGTGGTACCTCCCCCAAAAATGGCTAACATTTTTGGGCATGTTAAAACTCTTATAACTTCTATACTACTCATGGGAATTCTGTAAAATTTCATACATAGTAATCATTCTACCGTCTCTATAAGCTAGACAAAAAATAACTAAAATGCCACTCACCTATTGATACCCCCACACAAAGTGACCAATTGATACAAAAAAATTAACAGCTTACAACATTTTTACCAGTGCATACAAATACTTAAAATTTTGGGCAGTGTTATGTTTTTTATAATTAGTACCTACAGTCCAGTACAAGTGGGCGTTATTGCAGTGTAATGTTTTTATAGTACTTACAGTACAAAGTGGGCGTTATTGCCACGCCCCTTCTAGTACCTCTCACACAAATTGTAACAAAAAAATGAGAAAATCATTGAAGTAAATATATAAATAAAGAGTTTTAACATTTCACAAAATTGTTACCATTTGTGTGAGAGGTACTAGAAGGGGCGTGGCAATAACGCCCACTTTGTGCTGTAAGTACTATAAAAACATTACACTGCACAAATTTTGTAGGCACCGGTATTAATGTGTCGGGCACGCGCTGCAAAGACCTCATGCTGACCATATGTTCCTTATAGGAAGCAAAAAGGAATCTAAATATGGGTATTTCTTTCTCAAGTGTCACAGGTCAATAATTGGACCTTTCTCAAATTCCCAGAAAATGTTGTCCTAGTATGTGGGAGTAATGACCCATACTATTAAAAAAATTAAATGGAAATTGGAGGCAGGAGCGAGGTCAAAGTTAAAAAAAAATTGATTTTTTTTTTCATCTGTAATGGTTTTTTGAAGTTTATTTTAATGCTACAAAGCGTAAGAATTTAAAAATAGAAAATATAATTTCTTGAAGCTTTTTTCGCGTACTTTTCAAGAAAATGCTAAATTTATATAAAGCAGTATATTTCGGTCACTTTTCACGGAAATTAAAAATATAAATTGAGATATCTCAGAATCGATTTATTTTTTTTTCCTTAAATTTTTTATAAAAAATGGTCCACATGTACTCTACCGATGGTATTAATTTTGGAGTGGGACGACTTTGGTTCAGAAGTTACATTATAATAACTGAAAATCTTCACCAAATTACAAAGAAAAAATATTTGTATGTGTTTTCAACTAAATTTTTTGTTTGTTGATTTTTTTTCAAATATTTTTTCTTTGTAATTTGGTGAAGATTTTCAGTTATTAATTGAACTTCCGAACCAAAGTTGTGCCTACTCCAAAATTTACACCATCGGTAGAGTACATGACCATTTTTTATAAAAAATTTAAGGAAAAAAAATTAGATCGAATCTGAGATATCGCAATTTATATTTCCGTGAAAAGTGACCGAAATAAACTTTTTTAGATAAAGTTAGTATTTTTTATGTAAAGTACATGGAAAAAACTATAAGAAATTATATTTTCTCTTTTCAATTTCTTATGCTTTGTAGCATTAAAATTAACTTACAAAAAACTGTTACAGAGGAAAAAACCAATTTTTCTGAACTTTGACATCGCCCTCTTCCTCCAATTTTCATTTTTTTTTAATATTGTTGGTTATTGCACCCACATACTAGGGAAACATTTTCTGAGAATTTAAGAAAGATCTAGTTTTTGACCTGTGACCCGAAGCAATCGCAAGAGCAAGTAAAGTGATATAGAGTACGCAATGTGGTAGTATATCGCAATTTATATTTTTATTTCCGTGAAAAGTGACCGAAATAAACTGTTTTAGATAAAGATAGTATTTTTTATGTAAAGTACATGGAAAAAACTTTAAGAAATTATATTTTCTCTTTTCAATTTCTTATTCTTTGTACCATTAAAAATAACTTAAATAAACCATTACAGAGGAAACAACAATTTTTCTGAACTTTGACATCGCCCTCTTCCTCCAATTTTCATTTAATTTTTTTAATATTGTGGGTTATTGCTCCCACATACTAGGGAAACATTTTCTGAGAATTTAAGAAAGATCTAGTTTTTGACCTGTGACCCGAAGCAATCACAAGAGCAAGTAAAGTGAGATAGAGTACGCAATTTGCTCTGTTTCGATGTTCTTGAGGAGCTGCCGGGTCCGGCTCCAGATTGTGTCGACGCAGGCTTGTACGAGTATCAGGGCCGCATAAAACTAATACGATGTACGCTCTGTTGAGTGCTACGCTGCGCACTGAACAAAATTGGTGAAATCTGGCCGGATGCGGCGTTGGATGTTGTAAACAAGGAGCACATCCTGTCTCGGCCCAGGGCACATGCGTGGATTTCGGCTGTACCAACCGATGTGGAATCCGTGAATAAAATGCTAACCGTTTGCAATCTCGGGCTCCCAACTAGTAACTGGAAGGTCGGTCGAATGGATGAGGCGGATAGGCATCGGAGACACGCAGTATTTATACTGAATGCCAAGTCTCTACCCCATCTCTTCAAGGCCGAAAGCATGGTTTCATATGGATTTGCAAATACTCCTCCAGATAACACTGGTGTAGTATCTAATGAAGAACCTCCCTATTCGTAAGTATCCGAGCAGCATCTGGCGGGAACTTGCGTTTCACCCTTTACCGATGTGCTTGGATGTGTAGAGAAGTTCGTCATCACGGGATCGGAAGAATCCTGTGGGGATGAATCCGGTGAGGATAAGCTTCTAGCGGATACAGGCGTCGAGGCAAATATAACGGCGGTGGCGAAACTTGACAATGGTTCGGGTCCTACAGATGAACCTCCAACACTATAAGGCAGCTTCAGCTGCCTTTGAAGACCTCCTGATGCAAGGAGGGACTGACCTGGTCCTAATCCAGGAACCATGGTTGAATGTAGATATGGTTTGTGCTATCAAAAGCTTTAAACCTTTTAAGTCGCCATGACCAGACAAAGTCTCGCCGGCGGACTACAGGCAGTGGCTGATACAAGCTATACTAATGCTGTATATACACATGCTGTATAATCAGGCAACCAAGGTTGTATTCATCCCATAGGCGGGAAATCCGTCCCACACTCCTTAAACTCTGGAGAGATTAATAGGCACTAAAATTGATCACAGGCTACTGTCGACTACAGCAAGGTTAAGTCCACAGAAACCTCCTTACATGACCCAGTCAGCTTTATTGAAGGATCCCTCTCTGTTAAGGAGTATACTTTGATAGCTTTCTTAAATATAGAGATGGCTGAACAGTTCAATATTCACTTGATATGAGTGCCGGGCACAGGGATATACCAGGGAACTGCAAGGCAGATTAACTTGCAAGACTAGGAACTACCTTACACGCTCCAGGGTACCTGGAACATGTGGGCCTGTCTCTAGCAACCTGAAAGCTTCTCTTGAGAGATAGTGCACTTACGGCAACAAATAACAGGTGTTCACTAGTCAGGAACTGCATACATTGCAGGCTGATGTGGCTCGACCTAGACTTAAAACGCACCAAAGCACTGCTTTCGTTGTCGAGAACGGGCGTCTCACTTATCGTGTCGGTCATGACATGTCACTCTCTTATTGGACGGCGTGGAGAGAGATTAATGGTCTTGCATAATGACTTTTGCCGATGCTGTGGAGACGAAGAGGAGTAGGAATCAATAGAACACCTTCTTTGTCTGTGCCCCGCTCTCTCCAGAAGGCGGCATACAACTTTGGGCTCTTATTACTTTGAGGAGTTAGCTTACTTGGCTGATGTTGAAATCCGCCAAATTTTTAGCTTTTTAAAGCAATCAAATTGGTTCAACGGGAGGAGCTACGGATAACTTATGTTCTCCCTTACGTCCCTGTGGTAACACAATCGACTGGATAGCCTAAGTGAGTCTGTTTTACAGGCTGCCACTCTTAAACTAACCTAATCGTTTTAATGACAGTTACTTAACTTCAGTTTCCACGTGCAAGTGTCATTATTAAAATTTTGTATGAATTCTAGTTCTTAATTTTTCTAAATTTGTTGCAACAAACTCCGACTGGTCGTTCTCGAGTTATATCAAACAAATGACCCCCAAACGTGACAAATTCCCCTATATGATACTTTTACTAACTTCAAACCGATATATCTCGATTCCTAGATGTGACCCAGCGAAACTCCGGGACACCTATAATTTTTTTAACCGATATAACTTTTCCCGGTAGTCAGAACCCTCGCCGATCACTGACCCCTACCGTTTGTTCACTGTGTTATTGAATGCTGTGTTATTTTAATCGACTCTGAAAGAGGTGACTTTCAGTAGCATTCACTAGTTAATATCTTTAGACTTTAATTTTTAAAACCTATTCTCTGGTTTACCTGATTTAGTAATTTGATATGAATTTACATTGAATTTTACATCTAATTGTTCAGTTTTGTATTAAGTGAGATTGCATATAATTTTCTCCTTTTTATACGAATTCATTAAAAGAACGAAAGAAAAAATTTGTTATGGTTGTTTTTTTTAAATAATTTTCTTTAAAATTCTAATTTTCATGGAAGATACCTTTAGTATTTGGACCATATCTGTTGAAGTGTTAATCCGATAGAGCCAAAATTTTAATTGGGGCAAATTATCAGGGCTACAAGTGCTGTGAATGTAATTTTTAAGTATAAACTGTAGTTTAGTAGTTTTCGATAAAACAATTAGAAGAAAAATATTTTTTGTCAAAAAAATCGATTTTTTCTCGTACGAAAAATTCATAAAAATAGAAAAAAAAATGCAAAAGAAAAAATTAATTCTAAATCGAAAAAACAAAGCTTATTTGAAGAAAATCGAAGGATAAATGAAGAAATTTTAGCACTTTTTGTAGAAGTAAGAGAATTTTATAAAAATGACGATGTTTTAGCACTTTTTGCAGAAGTAAGAAAATTTGATAAAAATGACGATGTTAAGATAGTGTATTCATTTGATACTTTCATTAACATTTTGTTTATTAATATAAATTTTTGTTTTGTTGCTTGCTTGCTTTTATTCGGTCTGCAAATCTTTGTGATTCTAACTAGGATACTCTCCCGGCTTCAAGACCATTTTGTTTCTATATTATTATAGAAACAAGTATTTTATACATGGCGGTGTATAAATATGTATTAAAAATTGGCAGCACACATACTGGATCATGATTTCTGAGCCGTGACACTCGTTATCAACAGTTCTGCTGCAATTGTATGGGAGATACGGAGCTCTATATGGTTGATTTCTAAACACAAGCAAATGAGAACTCTTTGTGAAACCACACTTCTCCACAATCTTCCAAAAACAATTGTTAACCAAAGTTAATACAAAACACCAGTCATGTCCAATGAGAAGCAAATTTTGCTCCATCAAATGGAAAATTACCACACTATGCAGAAAAGCTTTTTATGGTTTTTGACTGCACTAAGTGTATAACGAGTGTCACGGCTCAGAAATCATGATCCAGTATGTGTGCTGCCAATTTTTAATACATATTTATACACCGCCATGTATAAAATACTTGTTTCTATAATAATATAGAAACAAAATGGTCTTGAAACCGGGAGAGTGTCCTAGTTGAATCACAAATTGTTGTTTATCATATGTATAGGTTGGGCCATTTAAAATTTTAAATTTGAACTACCGACTTCAAATGGTCATAACTTTTGTCTCAGTGGGTATACCAAATTGCAATATATTGGCATCAAATAGCAAATTTTGTTGTCTATCCAGAAAAGATAATGAGAAAGGAATCGGTATTTAACCGGCTCTAATATATAGCGAATCGTAGGAAAGGATCGGGAAAAAATAAACAACAAAGGAAATTTTATATTTCCATTGAATCATTAAAAATTAAAATATCTCAATTATTTTTTTTTGAAATGTGTACGCCTTGACACCAGAAATCGAGGCTAATTCTAACATTAATATAATTGTGGACGTAAATCCCACAATTCCCAAAATAAATTCGAAAATCCCCACAAAAGGGATTTTTAGTTTTTCCCAAAACCTGTTATACTAAAAGCCGGGCTCAAAAATCCTTTTGCAGTTTATAGTATAACAGATTACTACATATAAAAATGGTAAAGGTTTTCATAGCCAAGCTTTGCGATTGCCGAAAATGTGGCCTAGCTTTGAAATTTTAGTAAAAAATGGTGTAATTTGGAGAAGCGTGGCAACACTATTAATACAAATTTTTGTTTCGTTCTTTTCTCGAAAATATTCTCCAGGAAGTTTCCTTTAAGACAAATATAAATATGTTATACTTTCCTTTTATAAATTCCTCTGTATGTCCAAAATACTACATATGTATACCTTTTCGCAATAAAATACAAAAATTGTCTATATTTTGAAAGTGTAAATTGACGTGGACATAACTTTTGTATAGGTGGGCACATTTTACCGAAATTTTTTGCATCACACAGAAAAGTTTGTTGTTAATAGAGAAGTTGATGTGAGAGAAATCGGTTCATATTCTGCACTGATATTAAGCAAATGCCACGACAGGGTCCGGAAAAAAGTGAAAAAATCACTTTTCAAATGCAGACAAAAATGTAAAAACGACATAAAATTTTTAAAAATTAAAATTTTTCAATGAAATATTTTGTAGTTTGTAGGTTCTGACATAACAAATAGAATGTAATTCGCGAATCATTATCGGTCCCACAATTCCCAAAATAATTTTGAAAATCCCCAAAAATGGGATTTTTTGGATTTTTCCCTATATCTACTATACTAAAAGCGAGGTTTCAGATTCCCTTTGCAGTTCAACTTACAACACCTTACCACACATAAATATGCCAAAAGTTTTAACATTTTAGCTTTGCGATTGGAGAAAATGTGGATTACTTTTGAAATTTGTCTAAAAAATTGTGTAAATTGGAGAAGCTTGGTAACAATACCAGTAAATATTGTTGACCCGTTCTTTCTTTGAGAGCATACTCTGGAAAGTTTTCTTTAAGACGATAGTAAATATGTTATACATTTTTTAACTAACTTCTTCTAAAACTCAAAAATACGACATCAACTTTTTTCCTAAAAAAATAACAAAAAATCGATTTTTTTTTAAATATGAATTCAAGGGGCCAAAAATGTTGTCCCGTTGGTTATATCGAACCAATTTTTCATCATATAGGAAATTTTTTAGCCAATCCAGACATGCTTAAGTGGATAAAATTGGCGCATATTCTGCTTCGATATTTACAAAATACTAGCACAAGGTCGGGGAAAAATTAAAAATTCAAATTTCAAATGCAGATATTTCGGTAAGTATACAAGATAACTGTTAAGTGCAAAAAGGTAGACCTCGGTTATTAGAATACGCACAAAAAAGGTTTTATGAATCGGCCGGAAAATACGAAAGATACACGCGCTTAAACATTTTGTTCAACCGATGTGGCCAACTTTGAGGCCCTATAGCTCCGCCCATGTATACCACGGGGGCCCAAACTCAAAACTTAACTTCTCTAGTACCTCTTCTACAAACATGCCAAGCTTGGTCGCAATCGGATGTCTGGTTAAGAAACGGCAGAATTATTTTACTTTTTTTGGAATTCCTCCCACTGTGCGCCGCTCGATGGACTTCAATTGGTGAAACCTTTCGCCATGTTCGTCACTTACGTCGCCAAGATTCTCGGGGAAAAGTTTAAATGAGAATGAAATAAATTCATTTTGAGGGACATATTTACACCTGTTGGAATACATAAAGCGAAAAATAAGTTGGAAGAATACATATGTGTTATATACATAAATATAAAAAAATATATTTCTTACCAATTTTTTCATAATTTTTTAACAAATAATTAATCATTGTTTCATATAGCGGGCTTTTATTGGATCCAAGGAAATTTGAAACTACAAGCGTAAATGACCTCCATGCTGCAATTTCATCCGACGTCAAATATGATTCGAAATTCACATATTTCATCAGTTTCCTTATTTTAGGCCCATCAAAAACTCCTTTTTCGATTATTTGAAAAGAAAGACTTTTAAATAAACTTTTTAAATATGAGAGTGAATTGCCATCTTTCCTTAAGGCTTTTACAAAATTTGTATAGAGCCCCAGCTTAATACGCAGTGGTGGCAAAATATCGGCTATCCCAGAGGCATAACATACCAACTACTTTTAAATCGCAACAAATGTTCCAGTCATATTCATATTTTATGTATTTTATCAATTTAGCCATTGTTTCGTATGATTCCTTAGTGTTGACAGCATGAGCAATGGGAATCGACGGTTTCTGATTTCCGTTGTGTAAAAGTACTGCTTTCAAACTTTCTTTACTGCTGTCAACAAGTAACCGACATTCCTTTGAATTGTATGTTTGATTAAGTTCCTCAAACAATCCTGGAATGTCCTTGCAAAAGCATCTGCTATCCACAGTTGCATAAAATTGTTTGTAAGGTATATCACTGACTCTATAATATGATATGTTAACATCTGGGGCCAAAATATTGTACTGTTTCATCCCAGATGCAAGTAGTTCTGCCTTATATTTGGTCAGTTCCAAATCTCTCACTAGATCAATGAGTTGAAACTGAGTTAAAAGCGATGACTTCTGACTCAAACTTGATTCGCTCAGAGTTGAGTACTCAGTTGAACTTGATGATGTTTCCGTTATTAGGCTGTTAGCTATACTTGGACACTTCCTAATCCAATCAATTAACTTAGACAAAAATAGCAGTCCGTATCGTGAATGAATGGTTGCCTCCAAATCATTGGCATTCCAAATTCCACGTGAAGTCTAAAATCAAAATGTTTTATTCCACAAAACATTGTAATACATTAATTGTAAAGTACTTACCGCATGCTTCCACTACTCCATCGAGTAAGATTTACATGGCACGAATTACACAAAGTACTAGGTGTCCACGGTTCGTTCATATTTTTAACTCGTATACCAAAATATTGCACATATGTATATTTCTTCTATTATGAGCAATGGGACAGATGTAGCAGAAATTGTCGGGACCATTTACACATTGAAAAGTTCTTTACCGTTTACTCATACTTCGTAATATTTTTTTCCTCTATAACTTTATAATATTTTTCAGAAAATTGACTTATCTCTTTAAGGCGCTGAATTACACTGACATTGCATATAATGTTTTATGGATGGTTACGAACAACCATAAAACCTCGTCCTCTCTATAATTTTATAATGTCTGACATCAATCCTCATAAAATAAAATGCAAGTGCAATGTCTCTTATATGTCTCTCTCACATATGGCGAAGTCAATATACGCAAAAACATCCTTTAAAAACTAAAAAATATGAAACAAGATTTTTTTGAATTTCCCTAACATTTACAAAATGGCACATAACTTTTACATCTATCCATAGTTTTTTTTCAAATAGACAGTGTTTCCTTTTTTCGATTTTTTTTATATTTTTTATGGTTTTTGTTGTACCAGGAAAAGTGTTTTTTTTTTAAATATTTTTTTTTCATATTTTTGACGACTGTTACTAAACCAAAGATTCTACGTGAAAGCGATATTTGCAGCATATGTAGCCCTCATAATACCCTTTAATTTTAACACGTCTCAATCAGGCTTATACTTGAAAAATTATGGTCCAAATACTGAATGTACATTCCATGAAAGCTGGAATTAAAAAAATGTTTATGGTAAATTTTTTCGTGCTTGTGACACCTAGTTGCGCCAGAAACTGTTATCCACTTCCCTTGGACAAATATTTTGTTGCATAGTGTAATTGATGACTAGAAATTACGTGATAGCAGGAAACGGGGAGGTGTACTGGTGACGGGTGAAGTATAATTTGTGTAAGAACAAGGAATGGCATCTCGATATAAAAGAAAAGGCAGGAGTAAAACAAGGAACAGCAGCAGGGAAACAGAAGATCAGGAACAAACGAATAAGGGAAATATATGGGAGCAGCAGGCGGATTGAAATCGTTGAATAAATGGAATCAGGAACAAACAGAACAGGCGACGACGAACGTATAGAAGCAGGAAACAGCTGGATACTATTAACGACGGGAAGTGTTTGGCAAATTTACCTAATAAACTCAAATTAAGAATTGGCTGTTTAATATTTATAAATGAATCCGATGTCGAAATACGCGAATGTACCGAGTTAAAGTTTCTATAAAGAGTATTAAGTGGGCTACATATTTCATAGTTATACCTCGAAAAATTAATTTTTAAAGGAACAAAATTTCTAGTGGGACGAACGGGTGCATTATACTGGTTAAGTTGTGTGAATCAATTTCTCCATTTATTAACTTTATCATAAATACAGTATCTAGTAAGAATATCCTGTGTTCTAGGGAAGGAAGGTCAATCAATTTGAGACGATCGATAAACGGAGGGAGGTTGAACGGACCATTCCAGCATAAACCCCTAAGAGCAAAGATTAAAAATTGTATTTTAACTGACTCTAATTTATCTATAAGTATATTATCATTATAATTCGGAGTCCATAAAACATGCGTGTATTCAAGAACGGGCCTGACGAGACTGCTATATCAGCGTTTAGACAAATAAGTGTTATTAAACTCTTTTGACCATCTTTTTATAAAACTCAATAAGCCTTTAGCCTTTACGTTTAAGTTTGGGATCAAGTAGAACCTCTACATCATTAAAAGTTTTAACATTTTCTAAGGTATAATTATGAATAACATAGTTAGTTTGCAGGATGGGGTAACGAGAAAATGTCATTTTTGTACATTCCTCTAAATTCAGAGACATGTGATTGAAATCACACCAAGCCACCAATTTATCTAGGTCACATTGTAAAGATGATAAAAACAACTTCACGTCATCGGAATACATTAAGATTTTAGATGAAAGGAACATAAAAGGAATATCGTATATATATATTGAACAAAACAGGACCCAAGTGGCTGCCTTGAGGAACTCCTGCCGCGACTTTTATAATACGGGACAGACTTCTTTTGAAACAAACCATTTGCTTTCTCCCACTAAGATATGAAGAAATCCAATTTAACAAGACGGGGGAAATCCTTGTGGTTTACAGTGTCACAGTCCGTATATACCACATCTATCTGTTGTTTACACGAAAATTATCTAAATGTATGTGATAAAAATTCCATTAAGTTTGTTACTGTAGACCTGCCTTAAATTAATCCGTGCTGGGAAACAGAGATAATATGTCTAAGCGAATGAGAAATTCAATCAATTTCTCAAAAAGTTTCGGTATTAAACTTAATTTAGCTATTCCTCTATAATTATCGATATTAAATCTACTATCTTTCTTATATAATGGAATAATATAACTTTCCTTCCAACAATAAGGGAAACAACCAGAAGCTAGAGACAAGTTAAAGAGGTTAGTTCAACGGATGAGCACATTTGTTTAAAATAAAAAAAGTAACACCACCATCTTCTTTTATGACATCTAGAGATTTTAAAGAATCAAGAACATCTTCATAGGATAATGCAATATGAGAAACAAAAGTATATGAGGAAATGTTATAAGGTTATACGGAAGGTTATAAGGAAGAATTTTCTTGGTAATTACTCTGAAAAAAATTCGGAAAACAAATTAGATATTTAAATATCACTCGAAGACTCATGACCAGTGTTGCCATAACCTTTTTTCGGAAAGGAGGACTTTTGTGCCAGAAAAGGAGGATATTTGTAACATTTACAGAGAGAGTTCTGGTCTTTCGGAGGACATTTAAAAAATACAATTATAATGATTTGTACAACAATTTGTATTTTATAGCCCTTAGATGCCAAATCGGAAGCCTATATCAAAATCTGAACAAATTTTCTTAAAATTTGGCAAGGTTTGCACTTAGGTGCTACATTTAAATCTGAACCGATTTACACCAAATTCGACAATGTGGGTCCTTGGATCAAGATATACAAAAGCCTCTGTAGCGCTAAAAGGCAAATTCGGAAAGAAAATTTATGTAGGGCCTATATCTAAACCTCGGATAAATGAAACAGATCTAGTCTTTTCTGAAAGTGCAAAATTTTTAGGAATAATTCTAGATAGGAAAATGTTATTTAGACTTAACGTATTGGAACGTGTAAGGAAGGCCAACGTCGCCTTATATTCCTGCAAAAAGGCTGTAGGGTCGCGGTGGGGACTCTCTCCTAAAATCGTCCACTGGATATGTATAGTTCGTCCAATACTGTTATACGGTATTGTGGTATGGTGGACGGCAACTGACAAACTAACCATCACCAACCTACTAACAAAGGTTCAGAGAACTGCCTGCCTGAGCATAAGCGGAGCCTTAAGAACTACAGCGACCGAGTCTCTACAAGCCCTACTCCATATACTGCCGATTAATATTGTGGCGAGAGAAGTTGCAACCAAAGCGGCAATAAGATTAAACTGCCTATCAATGTGGAGGTACAAGAACTATGGTCACATGAGGATATCAAAGTGTAGTGCTATGGTAACCGACCGAGTGGACTATATACCAACTGTGTACACCTTCGAGAGAAATTACATCACTATGATTCCCGCCAGAGATGAATGAGTCGGCAGAATACCAGGTAATAGAAACCATTTCCACTTTTACACGGATGGTTCGAAGCTTGATGAAAAGGTTGGCTTCGGAGTACACTGTGAAGAACTTAGTCTGGATATAGCTCACAGACTACCAGATAACTGCAGTGTCTATCAAGCCGAAATAATGGCAATATGGGAAGTCGTCAAGTGGCTGAGTCGCAACATAGTAACCAACACTGGCGTTGTCATTTACTCGGACAGCCAGGCTGCCATCAATTCTCTGGAGGCAACATCCCTAAATTCACAAACAGCCCTCGACTGCCGCAGATCTCTTAACGAGATGGCTGAGCAGTTTAATATACACCTCATATGGGTGCCTAAGTATAGGGATATCCCGGGGAACTGCAAAGCTGATGAACTTGCTAGGAAAGGGACGACATTACAAATTCTCGAAGAATTTGCATATATTGGTGCGCCACTATCCACGTGCAAGCCTTGGCTTAGGCAAGAGGCAATCAGGCAGTCCAACGAAAGATGGACAGAAATCGGCACCTGCAGGGTAGCTAGATAAATCTGGCCAAGGTATGACCTGAGAAGGTCAAAATATCTCCTCGCACTAGAGAGGAAACGATTGTCTACGTTAGTACAGGTTCTGACGGGACATTCCTTGATCGGCGAACACGCCAAAAGATTGGGTATTGACTCCAATGACTTCTGCCGAAGCTGTGGAGATGAGGAAGAAGTGGAGAGCATTGAGCACTTGCTTTGCGACTGTCCCGCTTTGAGTAAACGACGACTGGACATACTGGGGTCGGCCTTTTTAGGCAGCCTAACTGATATTCGTACTATCGATAAATTTATATATCAAACAGGTTGGTTTCGATGAGGGGCATTTCAGCCCGTGGTAACACTAGGGACCTAAACTGGTCTATGTGAGCTTGTAAAAAAAATACGGCTGCCACCCTAACCTAAACCTATCTAAACCTGAACCGATTTTGACCAATATCTTTCCAGGTATGCAAGAGGGCTTATTGCCAAATTTTAGCAAGATCGGAATGAAAATGCGACCTGTACTTAACGAACAATTTTAAATGGACAGGCAGACAATCGGTGTACTTTCAAGTGGGTCTAGCTCCAGTATTTGTAGGTGTTACTTATAGTAAATAAGTGATGCTGCGTTAAGTTCGGCCGTGCCGAATTTTACATACCCTCCACCATACGAGTAGATCGCTTTTCAACTGTTTTTATTCGTTGAAATGTGTGGTGTTTGTTGCGTTAAGAAGTAAAATCTTGAGGTACCTTTGTGTGGGGGCTATATCAAAACATGGACCCATGATGGCCGTTGTTCGTCTGAAGGGTTCTGGATAAAAATACAACCAAATTACTTATTTGCAGCTCGACCAGTTGAAATTTGCAGTCTCTATGGCGTTAGTAAGTCAAGCCAAATCGGACAGATGCTTCAGATTGATCGTTATTGCTCATTTTCAATCCCAAGTCATCTATCCCGCAAAAAAGAGCATCCAAAGAAGCGATAATAATCCCCAACTTATGAACCGGAAGTTTTTCTAATTTGGATTTTTACCAATGAATTTAACAAGGGCTTGTCGCACCGGGGAAGTACTTATTTGTAAGATTTGCTTGTTTGGTGTTGTAAATATTTATTTGATGACAGTATGCCTTTCTTATTAGGATATTTGGGTGCATTGATAATTCTCTTCTTTTAAATTAATACAAACCCATATAACCCATTTTAATGTAATAGAAATATTTATAGTGTTATTCCTTGAATCCGAATATGTTAAAATGAAAATATCCTTCTCTCGTTGTACTTACATTTCAAATTGTCAATTTCAAATATTCATTGTTTGTTTTTTGTTTTATATCGTTTTCTAAGCGTTTCTATTGAAATGTCTGCTTGACGACTTGAACGTAAGAAAAAATATCTCTCGTTGAAATTAATAGGATTAGACGGATTTCCAATTCATAACAGAAGGCTGTCCACGTATTTTTATAAACCTAACAGGGAAGGGAGTGTATACTATATATGTTAGAGGAAATCCGAAGCATATACATATCGATACCTCCATTCTAAAACATGCTAAGTCGACAAAGCATGTTTTTAGGGAATTTGGAATTTTAATTTTTAAATATTCCAAATTAAATTCAGTCAAAATTTGGTGTTTATCCGTCAACCCAATCAGAAGTTATTCACAAAACAGTTAAGGTCATTCGATTTGCATTATAAAGGACTTCCACACAAATTTAAAAAATGCATCAGACTTTAATCGCCTCTCCTGAAAAACTGCCTTTTTGCACTTAGCATAGTTAAAAATGGAGGTATCAATATGTATATTGGTACTATACCTACACGTGAACTGATTTTCGTTGAATAATACGAGTTAAACCTCTGCAATGAATGTCTTGAATGGCCTTTCAAGACATTCAGTTATTTATCAAATACTTACTGCCACACACTCTATTTTGACAAAACAAATGAATGAGTGAAGAGAACAGTAACCGCCAAACAGGTTTCAAAACAAATAAGTAACAAGACAATGGAGAAGTACACTCATTCAAGTACTGTACACAAAAACTGAAATACTCGATTTCAGTGTACACTGCACTACTGTACTCATTGTCATTGCAAAGAGAGACGCAACAACAAAGAGCGACGGACCACCTTAGAAATTTATTGATTTTGAGGGGTAAATACACTAGTGTACATACTGAAGAAATAGAAAACAGCACTGTACTCGCTTCATTATACTCATCGTTTGACGATTTGAAACGAGTATAAAGAATACAACAACCGAACGAGCAGAGTACACGACTAGATTGTAAACATCAAACAGTGTGAAGTGTTTGTTGTTTTGTTTCCGATCATTCTATGGTGGTGTCAATCGAGTAAAATATACAATGTTTCAGTGTGCAGTAAAGTAGTGTACACTACTGTAGACGAAGAAATGAATGTCTTGATGCAGAGGTTTAATACGAGTAATAAACGTTGGTTCTGTTGGAACCAAAGTTTCGCTCCTGATCAGTCGTATTGAACGGGCGTGTTTATCATAGAGCGGATAATTAAAACCTATTACACAGTCGCAAAAAAATCTGTACAAAGTCTGGCAGGCCTACATCGTAGTACCTATTATGGGCTAATACAGACAAAAAATAAATAAATTCCTTGACGAGGATGTCTTCGTGTTCCGATGGAGCGGGGTTCCCCAATCGTCCTACTGTCCGTCCGTTCGTCTTGCCCAAAGCCGACCACACCGAAAATGGTGAAAATTTCGCCCCAGTACTCACAACTGGTGGTACGGTGAGGGGAAACGGAAGCACAATGAGCACCGGATAGCGCTCAGAGTTTTGACGAAGTTGAAGGCTGTTGAGGTTTCGGCTAAAAACAAAAAGAGTCACTTACCTGGGCTAAAGGCGTTATAGATGCTTCTAAGGCCAATGAGCCGGCTGAAAGAGCAACAAATTAAGCTGTGTTAACGGCTAATAAAGTCAAAAGAATCAGATCACCTGATGAACCCCTGCCTTCGAAAACGGCAAGAGGCCCTAATGTCACCATCAACAGGAGACTCACCAAGCCCTTCAATGAAGTGGCGAAGGAGAGTCTAGTGATGGCTCATTACCTCGATGTCCGTAGAGAAATGCCGTGCAAACCACCAATCTGCAACGATGCAGGATGGATCAGTAGACCTGTATAAGGCTGCTCTGAGTCGAGGTAGTGAGGTGTGGCCGGGTGCCCAGTTGGATGTTGTCGAAAAAACAACATCCCTAGTCACCCTAGAGCCATCACCTGGGTTACAGAAGAACCCGGCTGACATATTAGAAATAATAAAAGATTCCAATCCTGGTCTGTCGGCCCATAATTGGAGAATCAGCAAGGTGGGCGAGGCGGATGGTAAAAAGCGGCAGGTCAATTTGATCCTTAACGCTGAATCCACCTCACATATACAACGTGCAAGTGCAACCCTACAATACGGCTTCGACAATATAGTCTTTAAAGTATACAAGCAGGATATAGCTCCCACAATTATTCAACAAGGCTAAATCTATGGGGGTCGCTAATGTTTGGGATGCCTATAAAGAGCAACTCAAGATCTATAAAAGGAGCTTAGGAAGGCGCAAAGACGCTCTTGGTATTCCTTCTGTGGCGAAGTGGAAAAGTTCTCCGACCCCGCAAGGCTGAGGAATATATTATCTGCTTCACCCTGTACAGTGGGATATTTACAGGATGAGGCAAATAACTGGACCAAAATCTGCTAGCAGTCGCTCAATGTACTGCTCGACACACATTTCCCGGGGAACTCTCTAGCAGAATCCGAGGATCAGCTGGACCAACATGAGGGCGAGTGGACTGCAAGCGTCGCTAGCTTGTTGACTGAGATATCCAGAATAAGCTGGGCTATTAGTAGCTTTGAGCCCTTCAAGTCACCTCGACCAGACGGCATCACTCCAACAGAAATGCAGAAAATGTTAAAGTACATTATCCCCTGGCTGGAGAAAATTTATGTATGCTGAATCAGGCTTTCATACATCCCGAATCGATGGAGGGATACCAAAGTGGTATTCATACCCAAAGCGGGGAAGATATCATACACTAGGCCAAAAGACTTTAGACTAATTAGCCTATCCTTCTTCCTATTGAAGGGTCTGGAAAGACTTTTAGATTATTTCATTAGGGTACAAAACTCCTGTTAGGGAACCAACATGCTTACAATTAAAGGAAGTCTACAGAATCAGCCCTGCACGAACTTGTGAGCACTATCGAATCGTCCCTGCATTTGAAGGAATTCACCATGGTGGTCGTGGCATATGCGGACGACGTGGCAATCGCAGTGAGTGCCAATTTCGTAAACGTCCTCAGAGACATCCTACAGGTGGCTCTGAACAAATTTGCTAGATGAGCCAGAAGCAGCGGTTTGGGCCCTACTCCATATACTGTCGATTAATATTGTGGCGAGAGAAGTTGCAACCAAAGCGGCAATAAGATTAAACTGTGTATCAATGTGGAGGTACAAGAACTACGGTCACATGAGGATATCAAAGTGTAGTGCTATGGTAACCGACCGAGTGGACTATATACCAACTGTGTACACCTTCGATAGAAATTACATCACTATGATTCCCGCCAGAGGTGAATGAGTTGGCAGAATACGAGGTAATAGAAACCATCTCCACTTTCACACGTATGGTTCGAAGCTTGATGTAAAGGTTGGCTTCGGACTACACGGTGAATAACTTAGTTTGGACTATCCCTATTAAAATTGGTAAAAATAGGTTCATATTTAGATATAGCTGCCATATATACATATCTACCTCCGATTTGGCATCTATGCTCTATAAGAACATTTTTTAACCGATCTGTATAAAAGTTGGCAGAAATAAGTTTTTGATGTACAAGCTGACAATACTAAATTGGAAGAAAATCGGTTTAGATATATATATATATTTCTTCCGATTTGGTCGTTTAGCACTATAGGAGCTGTATTTCATATTCAATCATTTTCAAATTTAGCAGTGGAGTGGAGTGTCTTAATACCTACATTGCGGAGTTTTTATCACTTCAGAAGCTTTATTTTACATCCAATCGTTTTGATTGTAGGGTTAATAATTTATACTACAAAATTACATTTTGGTAAGTTATTTAGAAGAACTTCATTAAATGCTGAAAAAATTGTCATAGTTATGATATGGAAGTACTTATAATGTTATTCTTTTGGAAGTACTTCTTTTATTTTTTGCTAGGTATAAGATTATCTGTACCAAATTGCAGTCATCAGGCTCAATTATTATAGTACTAAAAGTAGTTGCGAGTATAATTCATGTGGAGGTTTACTGTTTGTGAAAAGATTGAATTTGTAACAAAAAGAGGACAAATCCATCATTTTAGAAAAAGGAGGGAGGACGTAACCCTGCTCATGGCACTTGTACCTCAACGAATTAGGATACCCTTTTGTTTTTCTTTTCGAGTTAAGAAAATCATAAAAGCTCTTAGGACCAGAAATTATTAAACCTACATTTAGCAAACGAATAATTAAATCTAAAGGTACTTACCGCATACTCACCAAACTCCAACGAGTAAGATTTGCAGGACACAAGCCACACAAAGTACTAGGTGTCCACGGTTCGTTCAGATTTTTAACTGGTATATCAAAATATTGTACATAAATTGCTTCTACTGTTTTACATATATTTACGAGTATATGCAAATTTTCCGTAAATATGGCAAAAATTGTTGGGATCATTTACAAATTGAAAAGTTGTTTGCCTTTTATTCATAGTTTATAATTTTTACCAAATCGACTTATCACTTTAAGAAGTTGAATTACGAATGAAACAAAATTCATTCATGGATGCGACTTAAAAGAAAATAGGTACGAAGATTATCTGTATCTGAAATATATTTTGCTTCTAACATAGAAACCTACTTTCCGTTTCGTGGGATTATATAATTTTAATATGTACCTGTGAATACGACAGGGAATTCCTTGGGATTCAACTAATGCCCTTAAAGGGGATAACTGCAAGGAAACCTCATAAAAATAAAAAACACAAATATTGTTTATTGCGTTACTAACTCTGCTGATCTCATTAAATGTATTTCTCATATTGTACATACAGTTCTATGTATATAACAGGTGGCGCAAAAGTAACCTTTCGATGTTATGTTAGACGCGATTGGCGGTCAGCAGCTAACAGCTGATGCACCGTCTGGACTTTGTACGGAAACATCTTCAAATCTTGTACCAAAATTCACTGTAGAGACCGTCGACTGATACCCATTTGAGTGGCACGTCGTCTGGTCGATGTCGACGGCGCTTCCATGACATCCTCGGCTACAGCAGCAATATTCTCTGCAGAACGGCTACGCCTGGCAGCATCTCGTGTTGTGCCAGTCTCTTCGAGGCGAGCGGCTAAACGTCGCAGTGTTCCACCAGTAGGCGTTGGACGGCCAGGAAATCTGTGCCAAAGTCACCGACCGATTATTGGTCAAATAAATAGTCAGCAATATTCCGCGTTCTGGAGCAGTGTAGCGTAACATTGTTTATTAACGTGTATTTCGCATGTATACACAAATGTCAAAACAGAACTGACATTAGGGGCCAATCGCAAAATTTATAGCATTTTCTGATAGGAGGATTACTTTTGCGCCACCTTGTATATTCGAACGATTAAAAAATCTAGTCCCCTCGACAATTTTTTAATGACATCAAATAGCCAATGCTCATAAAATAAAAGTGAGGCACAATGCCGCATTTGAAAATCAATAAACAAAACAAAAACATCATTCGAAAACGGAAAAATATGAAACACTAATGTTTTAATTTTCCTTACTTCTACAAAAAGTGATATAATTTCTTCATTTTTCCATCGATTTGCTTCAAATTTGGCTTTGGTTTTTCGTTAGATTTCTAGCTTTCAGATAAATGAAGAAAATAAGTTTTTGCATTTTTTTTGTTTTTTTTTCTTGGCAGACAAAAAATCAATTTTTTCTGATAGTTTTATCGACAGCTACTAAACTACTATTTACACGTAAAAATGACAATAACACTTGCAGCCCTGATCATTTCCTTCAATTTAAGGGTAATTTCGGTTCTATCGATTTATACTTCAAAAAATATGGACCAAATACTAAACGTACATTCCATGAAAACTTAAATTTAAAAAAAAAATTAACCATAAAATTTTTTTTCGCATTTAGGTTTCCATATTACACCATAAAAATATATGTACAGTCCTTCGACATAAATTGTGTTGCAAGGTGTACTTTGTATTTTCTGAACGGCAAGGCTTATTATCTTGAAATTTATTTAATTTTCCCTTCTAGGCGGCAAATGGTTTATATGGACTAAAGCCCGGTTGTGATGCAGTTTTGGGCAGAATTGAGTGCAGTTCTAGAGCTGTTAATACAAACAGTATACCTTTTGAACAAAGTATTGAGATTCAAAAACTTCGCCCGGGCTCTGGGCACTTGGAAGTTGTAAGCAAAATGGATGGTCCTATAAAATCAATACAAATTCACGACGTGAAGTCTAACCTGGAAGACATAGTTCTAGCACCGGATCCATCATGGAAACATGCGTCTGTGTTCAACCAAATACTGGTAGATAACACCAAAGATTCCAGCTTAAATGAAGTAATGGTAAGTTTTTATTCAGTACGCGGGGAAATGGATTGAAATTATTTTTTCTATTTTAAATAAATAGCTTTCTTGTTGCTATTCGGGAATATATGTATAACCAGTGACTGCTCGCTGACTGCTCACTCTCATTTTGTGAACGACAGGTTTAGGTATTTTTTCAGTGAGTTTGTACTCTACAATGGTGATCCTAGAACGAGTCGTAGTCCAACACATTCCACCCCATAATTTTGTCTGGCAGTAAGCTATGTTAGTTTGAATAGAGGAGACGTTTAAACGTCTCATGTCCATGGACATACACTTAATCCAGTGGTTCGGCCGTTTGTGCGCTCCTTATTTATGATTTTTATAACCCACGGGTTACAGAAAATATATAAATACGTTTCTAGTACCGATCTGGCAGTAAGTCAATAGCGAAGGTGACAGCGAGTACTTCCTGCCTGTCTTTATTTATAAAGGTCGATTTATTGCCTTTGTTACATACAGTTATGTCGTTAGTTATTCAAGAAGTGACTCATCCCTATTGATTGTACTAGATCCAACGTCTGCGCCAACTATCAACACAGATTCATCTAAGATAGCTTCTTTTACTATTCTCCTGAAGATAGCTGACGGTGCTACCACATCTTCATAAGCTAATAACTGGACAATACCCACTAACTCCGATTTCATATCTCTAGACTCCTTCCTGCGTAAAAATGCAGGTTCTTGGAATATTTTCAGAGTTAGCCAGAATCATCTTAAATTTGAGCGTCCTCCTACTACGTATGGTTCCTGTATCAGGACTCAGGGTTGCCAGACGAATTAGGCCCAAAATCGTTAAATTGAGGGCACACAAGTAGTTAAATCGTCAAAATGACATTTTTATTCTCAGTTTAATTGGACTTACTGCGTATGAGGTAAATGTGTATGGTTGAGTGTTGGAAAAACTCACTACAAATTGGACATATACTTATACATAGAAGTGTCATATATGAATCCATAGATAATGATTAACTGAATACATTTATTCTAAAATCCCGAAATCGAAATTTTCTAACATAGGCGGGTATTCCAGAAAACCGCAGATATTATGTATCTTCTATATATGAATACAACAGAGAATGTATGTTTGTTTGTACCCTATGGTTAGGTTATAAGAGGATGACATTAGAGTTTGTATAATGTGTAAAACTGGGCAATGTTTGATCCATTGTTATTCCTCACGTTGGTTTTTGTTTCTTCTCTATTTTGTATTTTCGATTTCCTTTTGTATTTTGAGTTATTTCCGAGGGATGCAATTTAACCTCATGGAAGCTTGGATGTATTCTAATATCATGGGCGCCATTTTGAAGCCCTGTGGGCAGGACACCGACAAAGGAAGTGATAACTGTCTTCCGAATAGTTACCATCCCACATCATCTACGTAAGTCATCATTTCTGATGCAGATTCTTACCATATGCTTTCCTAAGGAGTTATGTCCCGTTACTACACCGATTACGGCCCTTAGTTCATCCGTTCTTCATCATTAATAAGTGTTCAGAATTTCGCGTCCTAAAGTACTTTTCTTTGTTCACCGGCTTGTGTTGCATCGTCTGTGCCATTTCTCCCTGCTCTTTTCTTTGCCATTTCTCCCTGCTCATTCCTCCATTAGTTTGTAGGACTCACGAATGTTTAGCTCCTTACAGAAAATACAACTGCCTGTGCCGTCAATCATTTTTGATCCATCCGTATAGAAGTTTAATTTACCATAGTCTATATTTTGCTCTTTCCAGTCCTCAATTGAGGGAATAATTGTAGTAAAATCCTCTTCTATGAAGGTCTGACACAGTGAGTAGTCCGTGTGTGGAAGGTCAACACCATCTTCAAGTACTCGTATCTTTGCTTGGCGAACAGGTGCCCTGCCGATCTGGTTTAGTTCGTTTAGTCTTAACAAAATCATTTCTGCGGTTTATAGTATAAAGATATTCAGGGGGAGAATGTACGTGATAATTTTCAGAGCTGCAGTCGTTCTCATAGCTCCCGTAAGATGAAGCAGTGACACTCTATTTTTTCTACTTAATTTATTTGTGTACGTTTGGTATTTTGTTATCGGCCACCAGACATGACATCCATAGCTGGCAATTGGTCGAACGATTGCGGTGTATATCCAGTGAAAGAGTTTTGGCTCAATGCCCCATTTGTTATCTACTAATTTCTGGCACATGTACAAAGCCGCGAACAATTTCTTTATTCTTTCATTTGTGTTTTCTATCCAGTTCAACTTTGATTCGAGTATTACTCCAAGAAACTTAACGGATTTTGATAATTGAAGTCTACATCCTTCTAGAGATGGCATGGTGAAGACCGGTATTTTCCTTTGCCTAGTAAAAAGTACGAGTACAATCTCTGTTTTCGTTGGATTAACTCCTAGGCCACACTTGGGTGACCATGTCGCTAGAATATTAATAGCTCTATCCATGATAGCAGATATTGTGTGAAGGAATTTTCCTGAGGTCAAGATAGCAATGTCACCAGCGTAATCTATTAATTTTACTCCAAAGTTTGTTAGAGCTCGTAGAATTTCGTATATAATAAAGGAGATATCACTCCACCTTGTGGCAAGCCTCTTTTTGCTAACGCTATTCATGTGTGACCACTCATTTGAGAGGATATGTTTCTATGAGTCGACATGGCGGAAAGCCAGTAAATATGATTTTACTCTCGCACTGTTTAGTGTTGCTGTTAACGCTTCAAATTTTGGTGTTACTAAAAGATCCTTCAATATCAAGAAAGGTAGCCAGCCTAAACTCACCAAAGGACAAAGCTCTTTATACATAGTATACAACAGAATGGAGTGCCGAGCCTACAGATTTTCTTTTATATATGCGTGCTGGCTATTAGATATGTCATCCATATTAAATTTTTTTCTGATATTCTCATCTATGGTTTTCATTAAGAATGAAGAAAAGCTGATCGGCCGGAAATCATTTGCCTTACAATGTTGAATTTTCCCGGCTTTCGGGATGAACACTACTTTTACCTTTTGCCAAGATGCTGGAACATACGCCTTTTCTAGACAGGCTCTAAATATTGATGTAAGGGTGTTACCTAAGATATCCCATGACTTTTGCAGCAGACATGGGTATATACCATCAGCCCCCTGCGTTTTTTTTACTTTGGACGGCTTATTAATTTCAAGGTTATCATGCTAATTATCCTTTGATGTACCTTTGTTCAGAGCTTTCCCTAACTCGTAGCCTGGAAAGTGCTTGCGTAGTAGGAGGTCGATTGTTTCTTCTGGTGAACTAGTCCATTCACCACCTTCACACCAAAGTGCTGTTGCTTTCATAACATATTCCGCAACCTGGCAGTGTTCTACCTCCGCCTTATAATGGGTCTGGCTATAAAACTGGTTACTCTGACTCTATAGTCTTTCATTTCCAGTTTTTCAATAGTTTCGCTGTTCACTGCTAAAATGATAGATCTTCCGGCTTCATTGGGCGGGTCCTCATTGCCATCATCTACAATGGCAACTCGGATGCAGCCTTCATTATGTTAATTTTTTTGTTTTTTTTTTATAACGGGTTTTCCGCTGACAAAGTGTCGTTAGACCTATTTCTCTTGTGAACTCCATGTTCTTCGGAATCAAGGTTATACGACACATCATCTACCGGAACTGACAACCCATCATTTTTCTCAGCGGGGGTTTGAGCTGAAGTGCTCGGTCTTCCTTTCGTGGCCGCCGATGGGGTGGAAGCCCACAAGGTCATTGAATCTATCATTGCCCTAGCTATAAGATGGATCTGTCTCACCCCTTAGACACTGTGCTTTTCCAGCAGCGGCTAGAGAAACACAGTTGACAGGACAAAAGTTCATTTTAGTGAAATCTACTCTTATAATAATTTTAATTGTTTTCTTATTTATAAACAAACGACTATAGATGTTAACGCGCCTTTACGCTACGCGCAACTATACGTAACGCGCAACTATACGCCTCTATCTAAATAGCGTACACTAATTGCTATTGAATTAAAGAGTGGCCAACTCGGTATATACCAATTAACAACTACTCCATTTGAGGAATTTACACTAGTCCATTCCAGTCCGTTCATATATGTCAAGAACATTTGCATTACAACTTCCAAACACATACAAACTCAACTATATTCTTTTTCTTTTTTTAACTACTACCACACAACGACAAAAATCCAGTTGGAAATAAATAATTTCCAGGCCAACAAATGTCCACCAGCACGCAGATAGAAAAATTTAAAACAATTTTTCTATCAAAAGCGTCGGTAGGATCACCAGAACTTCAACTTACCCGAATACAGCAAATAAATCTCCTACAATTGGCGTGGTTTGGTGCACAAAAAAAAACGCGGGAGACTATATTTGTCTCGAAAAAAGAGGAGCTGATGTAAAACACTTCTTTATCCAAAAACAGAAGAAAAAGACCCTATAGACGTCGTTTTTACAGAATATTCGATACATCAAGAGAAATTAACATGTTTTAAAAAATTTGTTAGCGAGAGAGCTGTAATTTTGTGTATATGGATTTGATCGTAGTCTAAGTGAGAGGCCCAAAAAAGGGCGTGATAGGACCAATGTTTTGAAATTGGGGTATCTTGAACAATTTCTTAGCGAGAGTGGTGTCTTATAGACATTTGGTGACAGGCTACGTGATTAGTCCAAAAATTAGCGGGATCACCCCAATGGGAACCTATACGACCCTATTTCTAAAACAATATATCTAGAGAATGTCCTGAAATTTTGTGTCAATTCATATGACAGCACTGTGCGTGATTCAACACATACATAGGCGAGATATCGTATTCCATACAACCCATTATTGAAAACGAAATATTCACATTTTCACCAATTGCTTTCAAATTTGGTTTGGATGTATTTTACAGAAATTCACCACCCACCAATTCACCATTCACCACCCAAGCAATAACTGGACATTATTAGATGCGTCGTTCCGCCTATACGAGTATGACTAAATCGAAATATCTAGACAACATTTTAATTAATTGTCTTTAAATGTTGTACTTATTTGGCAAAAGTGAGCGTGGCATTTTGGAAGTTATTACATTTTTGTATCTGTGGTTGTCGAGGTTCCCATACGAAACATCGAGTGGATCGGGTTTAGCTAGTATATACATTCGAGGAAAATCAGGCAAAAAATTAAATCTACGGAAAATTTCAAGATATTTCGCCATGAAACCATGGGTCTAAAATTCTTCTTTATTTTTTCTATTAACCGTTTTCGAGTGTCCAACTTTTTTTTGGTTACTATATTTAGGTGATCACATAGCGGATAGTTACCAGTACCTATTACGCAATAGCAAAAATCTGTACAAAGTCTGTAAGGCCTACATCGTAGTACCTATTACGGTCTAATACAGACAAAATAAAAATAAATTCTCTTGACGGGGATGCCTTCGTGTTCCGATGGAGCGCGGTTCCCCAATCGTCCGACTGTCCGTCCGTTGGTCTTGGCCAAAGCCGACCACACCAAAAATGGTGAAAATCTCCCCCAAGTACTCACAACAGGTGATGCGGTGAGGGGAAAACGTCATGTCCGACCGTCAAAACGGAAGCATAATGAACATCGTGTAGCGCTCAGAGTTTTGACGAAGTTGGAGGCTGTTGAGGTTTCGGCTCTTACCGAAAAACAAAAAGAGTCACTTACCTGGGCTAAAGGCGTCATAGATGCTTCTAAGGCCAATGAGTCGGCTGAAAGATCCACAATTTCAGCTGTGTTAACGGCTAATAAAGTAAAACGAATCAGATCACCTGATGAACCCCTGCCTTCGAAAAAGGCAAGAGGCCCTAATGTCACCATCAACAGGACACTAACCAAGCCCTTCAATGAAGTGGCGAAGGAGAGTCTAGTGATGGCTGTTATAGACAGAAGTAGTGAGGATGGATCCATCCTCAAGGACAAATGGAGTCATGTACAATCAGCCATTATGGCTCATTACCTCGATGTCCGTAGAGAAATGCCGGGCAAACCACCAATCTGCAACGATGCAGGATGGCATCAGGGGAGAGTAAAGCTCTTATATTTCGGTGATGCCAGATCAGTAGACCTGTATAAGGCTGCTCTGAGTCGAGCGGGTGAGGTGCGGCCGGGTGCCCAGTTGGATGTTGTCGAAAAAAACAACATCCCTAGTCACACTAGAGCCATCACCTGGGTTACAGAAGAGCCCTCCAACCCGGCTGACATCTTAGAAATAATAAAAGATTCCAATCCTGGTCTGCCGGCCCATAATTGGAGAATCAGCAAGGTGGGTGAGGCGGATGGTAAAAAGCGGCAGTTCAATCTTATCCTAAACGCTGAATCCACCTCCCATATACAAAGTGCGAGTGCAACCCTACAATATGGCTTCGAGACTATAGTCTTGAAGATATACAAGCAGGATATAGCTCCCACTGCAGAAGGTGAGTCGTCCACCGTGGCACTTTCTGGAAGTGCGGAGGTACCCACGCCTATTATTTCTGGTGACTCCAACTCTAACAGAAGATCTGTAACGTCCTTCTCTGAGGACAAAAGCTCTACTTCGGACACAGAGAGGCTGAGGGGAGTCTCCGGACTCTTTGACGCATCTGGCGAGGACATGCTTCTCGACGATACGGACGAAGAGTTCGATAACACCCTTGTCGGGGTGGATGTTAATCTGTCAATTACCAATGATGGTAAGAATTCTACAGATTAACCTCCATCACGCTAAAGCAGCCTCAGCGGCTGTATTGCTGCGCCTGTCCACAGGCGCAGTAGACATCGTCCTGATACAGGAGCCCTACGTAGTGGGAGGAAGGGTGTGTGGTATTAGGACACCCAACTTTAAACTGCTTGTGGCCAACTGTGAAGGCACTCCAAGAACCTGCATTTTGGCCAGGAAAGATCTAAGTATCTTTCTCCTGACTAATTTAAGTGGTAAAGACCAAACAGCTGCTAGCCTGGAAATCGGTAATCGCATATATTGGGTGGTCTCCAGCTACTTGCCTTATGAATCTGTAGTACCGACTGCTCTATTCAGGGAAGTAGTAGAAGAAGCAACGTCTGACGAGCTCGAGCTGATTATTGGCGCAGACACGAACGCTCATCATACTATCTGGGGTAGTACGGATATAAACAATAGGGGTGATTCGCTTCTTGACTTTATTCTAACTACCAACCTTAGTATTTGTAACATAGGTAATAAACCGACCTTCACAATTAAAGACAGACAAGAAGTACTCGACGTAACGTTTGCTACTGACCGGCTGTCAGACAAAATTATTGGGTGGAATGTACTGGACGACCACTCATTCTCAGATCACCATTATATTGAGTTCAAACTCGCGGAAAAAGCGCCTAAACCCGCCGTCCACAGAAATGTAAGGAAGACAAAGTGGCATCTGTATGAGAAGAATTTCAAGAAAGTCCTCAACTCTAAACTTCTGTCCGAACCGAATGACAAAGCCGGTCTGGATAATCTGGTCGATCATTTCACCATATCATTCAATAGATCCCTTGAAGAAGCCTGTCCAAAAACAAGGTACAAGGGTAAAACTAAACCCCAATGGTGGACTTCTGAGCTAACGGCTATGAAAAATACCTGCAACAAGCTATTCAATAAGGCTAAATCTACTGGGGTCGCTAATGATTGGGATGCTTATAAAGAGCAACTCAAGATCTATAAGAAGGAGCTTAGAAAGGCGCAAAGGCGCTCATGGTATACCTTCTGTGGTGAAGTGGAAAAGGTCTCCGACGCCGCTAGGCTGAGGAAGATATTATCTGCTTCACCCTGTACAGTGGGATATTTACAGGATGAGACAAATAACTGGACCAAAAACAGCGAGCAGTCGCTCAATGTACTGCTCGACACACATTTCCCGGGGAACTCTGTAACAGAACCCGAGGATCAGCAGGACCAACAAGAGTGCGAGTGGACTGCGAGCGTCGCTAGCTTCTTGACTGAGAGATCCAGAATAAGCTGGGCTATTAACAGCTTTGAGCCCTTCAAGTCACCTGGACCAGATGGCATCACTCCAGCAGAAATGCAGAAAATGTTAAAGTACATTATCCCCTGGCTGGAGAAAATTTATGTAGGCTGTATCAGGCTTTCATACGTCCCGAATCGATGGAGGGATACCAAAGTGGTATTCATACCTAAAGCGGGAAACATATCACACACTAGGCCAAAAGACTTCAGACCAAGGAAAGACTTTTAGATCATTTCATTAGGGAAAACCTGGATACAAAACTCCTGTCGGGGAACCAACATGCTTACAATAAGGGCAAGTCTACAGAATCAGCCCTGCACGAACTTGTGAGCACTATCGAATCGTCCCTGCATTTCAAGGAATTCACCATGGTGGCATTTCTTGACATAGAAGGGGCTTTTAACAACATTCACTCAGATGCGGTAATTGCGGCACTCTCACATCTAAAAATTAACACTAGTTTGATTAGACTAATTCAAAGTCTGCTCACCAGAAGACGCATAACAGCATGTCTAGGGTCCACAACTCTAACAAGGTATGTAAACAGAGGGACCCCGCAAGGAGGAGTATTGTCTCCACTAATTTGGAACCTAGCGGTGAATGAAATCCTGCTAGATCTAGAACGTTGTGGCTGCAAGGTCGTGGCATATGCGGACGACGTGGCAATCGCAGTGAGTGGCAAATTCGTAAACGTCCTCAGAGACATCCTACAGGTGGCTCTGAACAAGTTGGCTAGATGGGCCAGAAGCAGCGGTTTGGGCGTTAACCCCAACAAGACAGAATTGGTTCTCTTTACTAGGATGAACAATGTCCCACATGTGGACCCTCCACCTCGAAAAAATGGAACAGGTCTAGTCTTTTCTGAAAGTTCAAAATTTTTAGGAATAATTCTAGATAGGAAAATGTTATTTAGACTTAACGTATTGGAACGTGTAAGGAAGGCCAACGTCGCCTTATATTCCTGCAAAAAGGCTGTAGGGTCGCGGTGGGGACTCTCTCCTAAAATCGTCCACTGGATATATATAGCAGTAGTTCGTCCAATACTGTTATACGGTTTTGTGGTATTGTGGACGGCAACTGACAAACTAACCCTTACCAACCTACTAACAAAGGTTCAGAGAACTGCCTGCCTGAGCATAAGCGGAGCCTTAAGGACTACAGCGACCGAGTCTCTACAGGCCCTACTCCATATACTGCCGATTAATATTGTGGCGAGAGAAGTTGCAACCAAAGCGGCAATAAGATTAAACTGCCTATCAATGTGGAGGTACAAGAACTATGGTCACATGAGGATATCAAAGTGTAGTGCTATGGTAACCGACCGAGTGGACTATATACCAACTGTGTACACCTTCGAGAGAAATTACATCACTATGATTCCCGCCAGAGATGAATGGGTCGGCAGAATACCAGGTAATAGAGACCATCTCCACTTTTACACGGATGGTTCGAAGCTTGATGAAAAGGTTGGTTTCGGAGTACACTGTGAAGAACTTAGTCTGGATATAGCTCACAGACTACCAGATACCTGCAGTGTCTATCAAGCCGAAATAATGGCAATATGGGAAGTCGCCAAGTGGCTGAGTCGCAACATAGTAACCAACACTGGCGTTGTCATTTACTCGGACAGCCAGGCTGCCATCAATTCTCTGGAGGCAACATCCCTAAATTCACAAACAGCCCTCGACTGCCGCAGATCTCTTAACGAGATGGCTGAGCAGTTTAATATACACCTCATATGGGTGCCTGGGCATAGGGATATCCCGGGGAACTGCAAAGCCGATGAACTTGCTAGGAAAGGGACGACATTACAAATTCTCGAAGAATTTGCATATATTGGTGCGCCACTATCCACGTGCAAGCTTTGGCTTAGGCAAGAGGCAATCAGGCAGTCCAACGAAAGATGGACAGAAATCGGCACCTGCAGGGTAGCTAGACAAATCTGGCCAAGGTATGACCTGAGAAGGTCAAAATATCTCCTCGCACTAGAGAGGAAACGATTGTCTACGTTAGTACAGGTTCTGACGGGACACTGCTTGATCGGCGAACACGCCAAAAGATTGGGTATTGACTCCAATGACTTCTGCCGAAGCTGTGGAGATGAGGAAGAAGTGGAGAGCATTGAGCACTTGCTTTGCGACTGTCCCGCTTTGAGTAAACGACGACTGGACATGCTGGGGTCGGCCTTTTTAGGCAGCCTAACAGATCTTTCCAGTACTGATATTCGTACTATCGATAAATTTATATATCAAACAGGTTGGTTTCGATGAGGGGCATTTCAGCCCGTGGTAACACTAGGGACCTAAACTGGTCTATGTGAGCTTGTAAAAAAAATACGGCTGCCACCCTAACCTAAACCTAAACCTAATGGGTCTAAAATTAATTCCTAGTCGGCGGAAATCGACTTCAAATTCTAAGACGATATAGTCCGTCTGTCTGTGGAAAGCAGACAACAGGTCAGGTGACTGACTAGGTGACAGAAACATGTGTTATTGTCCCGCAACGGTTGGCATTGCAATTGTTCAAAATCGTTCAAGGATTAAAGATTGTCCCCATACAAGGATTAAAAGTTTTTTAGGTAAAAACTAGTGTTCTAGTACGACTTTATAAAGTTACGGTCATGATGTCATCTCTATTCTTTGCGATAGCGCGTCTGCAAACGTTTGTAGCAGCTGTACATAACGCTCAGTTCCTTGGATATGACATGGAATTCATTGGCCAGGAAGCGGCGGATCATCAGACTCATAACCTGTATGGAATGTTTGCTGTGAATGGAGGCTCAGATAGAATACTGTCATCATCTAAGTCAACCAGATCAAAGTAGTTTGAGCAATGGAATTTAATGCGAGATTTTTATTATAAACCCTAAGTTTGGTTGGATACCAAACTTTTACCCGTAGAATCTTTTGTATGGCTCTTTCGCGAACATATTTTCTTTTATCATAAAGCATTCCCAGTAACACATTTTCAGGATGAGCAAATTACGCATTATTTTATAAATGGTGGTTAAATTGTAATGGCCGATGTTGAACGTGAACCACACCTAAACGTCAAGTTTTTTTCTGCATTTCATTTGACATTTCTCAATTTCAGACTAACTCAATTTGAGCCATGGAAAGATACAGAAACGAGCAACGCGTTAAAGTTTTTTAAGGCTTTTGCGAAAAAGGGCGTTCAAATCAAAATGCATTTCGTGCACTTCGTGATGTTTTTTGATCAGCATAATCGACAAATGTGTCCACAATTGGGAGAATTGTGCGCAAATTTCAGCAAACCGGGTCTGTAGGAAATTTGAAAACACCTGTGCATGCTCGCCCAGTTCGTTTGGTGCGGCTTATGGGCTGGCGACGTCATCGGGCCATACTTCTTCGAAATGAGGCCGGTCAGGCAGTTACTGTGAATGGTGTTCGCTATCGTGAGATGATAACGAACTTTTTATGGCCCGAATTGGAAGATATGGATGTGGACAATATGTGGTTTCAACAGGACGGTGCCACTTGCCACACAGCTAACGAAACAATGGCTCTTTTGCGCAACAAATTCAAGGGCCGTGTTATCTCACGTGATGGCGGTGTCAATTGGCCGCCAAGATCATGTCATTTGACACCGTTGGACTTCTTTCTTTGGGGTTATTTGAAAGAAAAGGTGTAGGTCGATAAACCAGCAACAATTGAAGAGCTAAAGGATGAGATAATTCGGCACATTAACGGCATAGACCCTCAATTATGCCTCAGCGTCATCGAAAATTTGGACCATCGGATAGAGGTGTGCCGCCGAGGTCGCAACGGCCATTTGGCCAATATTTTGTTCCATACATAATTGAACAATACCAATATTATCATAATACAAATAAATGACAATAATTTCCTAAATAATTTGAGTTTTATTCAAAATCATCATCGGCCCTTAAAATTTAACCACTCTTATTACAGTGTTAACAGTTTCTCGAAGCGTTAGTGATAAATATCGCGTTGACTGTATGAATTTTATGCAACTGAATGTAGAACATTATGTTTAAGTACATCGGTACGTAAACTTTCGTCGGGCACGGCCTACACTAACATTTTTTTATTTAGTACAAAAAGGAAAAAATAGATATCTTAGACTCTTTTAAACAATCTTAAATGACACACGCATGTTTCTACTGCATTGATAACACTATGCAACAAAAAATTTTTTTTTGTGTCCGAGACTTTTTTTGTATAGATTTTGTATAGATTGACCAAAACAAAATTTTTTTATGAAAAATTTGTTTTTTTCAAAAAAAATTTTCTTGAATTACATTTTTCATGGAAGGTACCATTAGTATTGGAACCATAGTTTTAAAGTAAAAGCTTGATAAAGCCGACATATCATTTAAATTAAAGGAAATTGTGAGGGCTAAAAATGTTGAATACTTCACTCTAATGTACACGGTGCAAAATCGCATTTTTTGATATGTTTGAATAGAAAGAAAATATATTTGGAAACGAAATTTTTGAAAATTATAGGTTAGGTTAGGATAGGTTGAAGAGAGGAGACGTTTAAACGTCTCATGTCCATGGACATACACTTAAGCCAGTGGTTCGGCCTGTTGTGCGCTCCTTATTTATGATCTTTTTATACCTCACGAGTTACAGAAAATCGGTACTAGACACGAATTTTCTCAGTATCTTCCAGTCATATTCTCTGAGATGAGTCAAGTCTGGTAATATGTCGGACCCGAAATGTTGGGATCTTGCATGTGTGAAAGCCGGGCAGTGACACAGAAAATGTTCCATCGTTTCGATGTTTTCTCTGCATGCCCTGCATTCGTCGTTTCCTCCTAGTCCTATGCGATGAAGATGTGCTTGTAAGCTTGAGTGTCCCGTTAGAACACTCATCATCTTACTAATATCGATCTTGTTTAGTTTCAGAAGACTTCTTGTTTTCTTTTCATTTGGGTCATCCCACAGTATCTTTGCAGTAGCTCCTACTGTTGCGCTATTCCACACAGTTTATGAGCCATCACTGCCCAGTGCTTCAACTCATTTTTCGTGGCTTCGAAAGGTTTCCAATTTTTCAAGTTTATTACTCGAAGTTCTCTGCCTTTTGAAGCCAAGTTGTTTGCCCGTTCATTTCCAATCACTCCGTTGTGTCCTGGTACCCAGCAAATACGCAATTGACCATGGGCTGAGTAATCATTTATCGTTCTTTTACAGTCCAACACAGTTCTGGATTTGACCCTTTCCGATGTTATTGCTTTAATCGCCATTTGGCTATCTGTGAAGATGTTGGCATATTTAGGCTTTGTCGTGTTACTGAGCCAGTTCACACACTCCGTGATTGCTCGAACTTCTGCTTGAAATGCCGTGTTATGATCAGGGAGGCGGAAGTGAAGTTCGACTTCTGGTTCATCAATAAAAAGTCCCAGACCCGTCCTTCCTCCTCAGGAATGCGGTCCGAGATTTCTGGCGTTTGAATGTGACCAACTAGATATTCTAAAATCTTCTGATGGTACGACTTGTGGTCTCGATTTATCCATTCACCCATCACTTGTAGACGTCTTGCTGTGAGGGCTGCCTCATACTTTATACGGATGTCTATTGGTTGGATGTGCAGTATAGTCTCCAACGCTTTTGTTGGTGCAGTTCTAAATGCCCCGCTTATGCCTAGACAGCACATACGTTGAATTTTTTGCAAAGGTATTACGTTGCACTTCTTGTCCATTGATGTCCACCACACTACAGAGGCGTAGGTGATTATTGGTCTAATCACGCTCATGTAAAGCCAGTGAGTCATATTTGGACGTAGTCCCCATTTTAAACCTATAGCTCTTCTGCACAACGACCAACATCTGTGTGCCTTTGTAACTCTTTCTTCAAGATGATCTTTCCAGTACAGTTTCTCATCCAAGATTACTCCCAAGTATTTTACCTTTTTAGTTATAGCAATTGTCTTATTCAGGAATCGAGGCGGGGTAAAACGTGGGATCTTCGTTTTATGTATCTTCAGTCGTTCTCATAGCTCCCGTAAGATGAAGCAGTGACACTCTATTTTTTCTACTTAATTTATTTGTGTACGTTTGGTATTTTGTTATCGGCCACCAGACATGACATCCATAGCTGGCAATTGGTCGAACGATTGCGGTGTATATCCAGTGAAAGAGTTTTGGCTCAATGCCCCATTTGTTATCTACTAATTTCTGGCACATGTACAAAGCCGCGAACAATTTCTTTATTCTTTCATTTGTGTTTTCTATCCAGTTCAACTTTGATTCGAGTATTACTCCAAGAAACTTAACGGATTTTGATAATTGAAGTCTACATCCTTCTAGAGATGGCATGGTGAAGACCGGTATTTTCCTTTGCCTAGTAAAAAGTACGAGTACAATCTCTGTTTTCGTTGGATTAACTCCTAGGCCACACTTGGGTGACCATGTCGCTAGAATATTAATAGCTCTATCCATGATAGCAGATATTGTGTGAAGGAATTTTCCTGAGGTCAAGATAGCAATGTCACCAGCGTAATCTATTAATTTTACTCCAAAGTTTGTTAGAGCTCGTAGAATTTCGTATATAATAAAGGAGATATCACTCCACCTTGTGGCAAGCCTCTTTTTGCTAACGCTATTCATGTGTGACCACTCATTTGAGAGGATATGTTTCTATGAGTCGACATGGCGGAAAGCCAGTAAATATGATTTTACTCTCGCACTGTTTAGTGTTGCTGTTAACGCTTCAAATTTTGGTGTTACTAAAAGATCCTTCAATATCAAGAAAGGTAGCCAGCCTAAACTCACCAAAGGACAAAGCTCTTTATACATAGTATACAACAGAATGGAGTGCCGAGCCTACAGATTTTCTTTTATATATGCGTGCTGGCTATTAGATATGTCATCCATATTAAATTTTTTTCTGATATTCTCATCTATGGTTTTCATTAAGAATGAAGAAAAGCTGATCGGCCGGAAATCATTTGCCTTACAATGTTGAATTTTCCCGGCTTTCGGGATGAACACTACTTTTACCTTTTGCCAAGATGCTGGAACATACGCCTTTTCTAGACAGGCTCTAAATATTGATGTAAGGGTGTTACCTAAGATATCCCATGACTTTTGCAGCAGACATGGGTATATACCATCAGCCCCCTGCGTTTTTTTTACTTTGGACGGCTTATTAATTTCAAGGTTATCATGCTAATTATCCTTTGATGTACCTTTGTTCAGAGCTTTCCCTAACTCGTAGCCTGGAAAGTGCTTGCGTAGTAGGAGGTCGATTGTTTCTTCTGGTGAACTAGTCCATTCACCACCTTCACACCAAAGTGCTGTTGCTTTCATAACATATTCCGCAACCTGGCAGTGTTCTACCTCCGCCTTATAATGGGTCTGGCTATAAAACTGGTTACTCTGACTCTATAGTCTTTCATTTCCAGTTTTTCAATAGTTTCGCTGTTCACTGCTAAAATGATAGATCTTCCGGCTTCATTGGGCGGGTCCTCATTGCCATCATCTACAATGGCAACTCGGATGCAGCCTTCATTATGTTAATTTTTTTGTTTTTTTTTTATAACGGGTTTTCCGCTGACAAAGTGTCGTTAGACCTATTTCTCTTGTGAACTCCATGTTCTTCGGAATCAAGGTTATACGACACATCATCTACCGGAACTGACAACCCATCATTTTTCTCAGCGGGGGTTTGAGCTGAAGTGCTCGGTCTTCCTTTCGTGGCCGCCGATGGGGTGGAAGCCCACAAGGTCATTGAATCTATCATTGCCCTAGCTATAAGATGGATCTGTCTCACCCCTTAGACACTGTGCTTTTCCAGCAGCGGCTAGAGAAACACAGTTGACAGGACAAAAGTTCATTTTAGTGAAATCTACTCTTATAATAATTTTAATTGTTTTCTTATTTATAAACAAACGACTATAGATGTTAACGCGCCTTTACGCTACGCGCAACTATACGTAACGCGCAACTATACGCCTCTATCTAAATAGCGTACACTAATTGCTATTGAATTAAAGAGTGGCCAACTCGGTATATACCAATTAACAACTACTCCATTTGAGGAATTTACACTAGTCCATTCCAGTCCGTTCATATATGTCAAGAACATTTGCATTACAACTTCCAAACACATACAAACTCAACTATATTCTTTTTCTTTTTTTAACTACTACCACACAACGACAAAAATCCAGTTGGAAATAAATAATTTCCAGGCCAACAAATGTCCACCAGCACGCAGATAGAAAAATTTAAAACAATTTTTCTATCAAAAGCGTCGGTAGGATCACCAGAACTTCAACTTACCCGAATACAGCAAATAAATCTCCTACAATTGGCGTGGTTTGGTGCACAAAAAAAAAACGCGGGAGACTATATTTGTCTCGAAAAAAGAGGAGCTGATGTAAAACACTTCTTTATCCAAAAACAGAAGAAAAAGACCCTATAGACGTCGTTTTTACAGAATATTCGATACATCAAGAGAAATTAACATGTTTTAAAAAATTTGTTAGCGAGAGAGCTGTAATTTTGTGTATATGGATTTGATCGTAGTCTAAGTGAGAGGCCCAAAAAAGGGCGTGATAGGACCAATGTTTTGAAATTGGGGTATCTTGAACAATTTCTTAGCGAGAGTGGTGTCTTATAGACATTTGGTGACAGGCTACGTGATTAGTCCAAAAATTAGCGGGATCACCCCAATGGGAACCTATACGACCCTATTTCTAAAACAATATATCTAGAGAATGTCCTGAAATTTTGTGTCAATTCATATGACAGCACTGTGCGTGATTCAACACATACATAGGCGAGATATCGTATTCCATACAACCCATTATTGAAAACGAAATATTCACATTTTCACCAATTGCTTTCAAATTTGGTTTGGATGTATTTTACAGAAATTCACCACCCACCAATTCACCATTCACCACCCAAGCAATAACTGGACATTATTAGATGCGTCGTTCCGCCTATACGAGTATGACTAAATCGAAATATCTAGACAACATTTTAATTAATTGTCTTTAAATGTTGTACTTATTTGGCAAAAGTGAGCGTGGCATTTTGGAAGTTATTACATTTTTGTATCTGTGGTTGTCGAGGTTCCCATACGAAACATCGAGTGGATCGGGTTTAGCTAGTATATACATTCGAGGAAAATCAGGCAAAAAATTAAATCTACGGAAAATTTCAAGATATTTCGCCATGAAACCATGGGTCTAAAATTCTTCTTTATTTTTTCTATTAACCGTTTTCGAGTGTCCAACTTTTTTTTGGTTACTATATTTAGGTGATCACATAGCGGATAGTTACCAGTACCTATTACGCAATAGCAAAAATCTGTACAAAGTCTGTAAGGCCTACATCGTAGTACCTATTACGGTCTAATACAGACAAAATAAAAATAAATTCTCTTGACGGGGATGCCTTCGTGTTCCGATGGAGCGCGGTTCCCCAATCGTCCGACTGTCCGTCCGTTGGTCTTGGCCAAAGCCGACCACACCAAAAATGGTGAAAATCTCCCCCAAGTACTCACAACAGGTGATGCGGTGAGGGGAAAACGTCATGTCCGACCGTCAAAACGGAAGCATAATGAACATCGTGTAGCGCTCAGAGTTTTGACGAAGTTGGAGGCTGTTGAGGTTTCGGCTCTTACCGAAAAACAAAAAGAGTCACTTACCTGGGCTAAAGGCGTCATAGATGCTTCTAAGGCCAATGAGTCGGCTGAAAGATCCACAATTTCAGCTGTGTTAACGGCTAATAAAGTAAAACGAATCAGATCACCTGATGAACCCCTGCCTTCGAAAAAGGCAAGAGGCCCTAATGTCACCATCAACAGGACACTAACCAAGCCCTTCAATGAAGTGGCGAAGGAGAGTCTAGTGATGGCTGTTATAGACAGAAGTAGTGAGGATGGATCCATCCTCAAGGACAAATGGAGTCATGTACAATCAGCCATTATGGCTCATTACCTCGATGTCCGTAGAGAAATGCCGGGCAAACCACCAATCTGCAACGATGCAGGATGGCATCAGGGGAGAGTAAAGCTCTTATATTTCGGTGATGCCAGATCAGTAGACCTGTATAAGGCTGCTCTGAGTCGAGCGGGTGAGGTGCGGCCGGGTGCCCAGTTGGATGTTGTCGAAAAAAACAACATCCCTAGTCACACTAGAGCCATCACCTGGGTTACAGAAGAGCCCTCCAACCCGGCTGACATCTTAGAAATAATAAAAGATTCCAATCCTGGTCTGCCGGCCCATAATTGGAGAATCAGCAAGGTGGGTGAGGCGGATGGTAAAAAGCGGCAGTTCAATCTTATCCTAAACGCTGAATCCACCTCCCATATACAAAGTGCGAGTGCAACCCTACAATATGGCTTCGAGACTATAGTCTTGAAGATATACAAGCAGGATATAGCTCCCACTGCAGAAGGTGAGTCGTCCACCGTGGCACTTTCTGGAAGTGCGGAGGTACCCACGCCTATTATTTCTGGTGACTCCAACTCTAACAGAAGATCTGTAACGTCCTTCTCTGAGGACAAAAGCTCTACTTCGGACACAGAGAGGCTGAGGGGAGTCTCCGGACTCTTTGACGCATCTGGCGAGGACATGCTTCTCGACGATACGGACGAAGAGTTCGATAACACCCTTGTCGGGGTGGATGTTAATCTGTCAATTACCAATGATGGTAAGAATTCTACAGATTAACCTCCATCACGCTAAAGCAGCCTCAGCGGCTGTATTGCTGCGCCTGTCCACAGGCGCAGTAGACATCGTCCTGATACAGGAGCCCTACGTAGTGGGAGGAAGGGTGTGTGGTATTAGGACACCCAACTTTAAACTGCTTGTGGCCAACTGTGAAGGCACTCCAAGAACCTGCATTTTGGCCAGGAAAGATCTAAGTATCTTTCTCCTGACTAATTTAAGTGGTAAAGACCAAACAGCTGCTAGCCTGGAAATCGGTAATCGCATATATTGGGTGGTCTCCAGCTACTTGCCTTATGAATCTGTAGTACCGACTGCTCTATTCAGGGAAGTAGTAGAAGAAGCAACGTCTGACGAGCTCGAGCTGATTATTGGCGCAGACACGAACGCTCATCATACTATCTGGGGTAGTACGGATATAAACAATAGGGGTGATTCGCTTCTTGACTTTATTCTAACTACCAACCTTAGTATTTGTAACATAGGTAATAAACCGACCTTCACAATTAAAGACAGACAAGAAGTACTCGACGTAACGTTTGCTACTGACCGGCTGTCAGACAAAATTATTGGGTGGAATGTACTGGACGACCACTCATTCTCAGATCACCATTATATTGAGTTCAAACTCGCGGAAAAAGCGCCTAAACCCGCCGTCCACAGAAATGTAAGGAAGACAAAGTGGCATCTGTATGAGAAGAATTTCAAGAAAGTCCTCAACTCTAAACTTCTGTCCGAACCGAATGACAAAGCCGGTCTGGATAATCTGGTCGATCATTTCACCATATCATTCAATAGATCCCTTGAAGAAGCCTGTCCAAAAACAAGGTACAAGGGTAAAACTAAACCCCAATGGTGGACTTCTGAGCTAACGGCTATGAAAAATACCTGCAACAAGCTATTCAATAAGGCTAAATCTACTGGGGTCGCTAATGATTGGGATGCTTATAAAGAGCAACTCAAGATCTATAAGAAGGAGCTTAGAAAGGCGCAAAGGCGCTCATGGTATACCTTCTGTGGTGAAGTGGAAAAGGTCTCCGACGCCGCTAGGCTGAGGAAGATATTATCTGCTTCACCCTGTACAGTGGGATATTTACAGGATGAGACAAATAACTGGACCAAAAACAGCGAGCAGTCGCTCAATGTACTGCTCGACACACATTTCCCGGGGAACTCTGTAACAGAACCCGAGGATCAGCAGGACCAACAAGAGTGCGAGTGGACTGCGAGCGTCGCTAGCTTCTTGACTGAGAGATCCAGAATAAGCTGGTCTATTAACAGCTTTGAGCCCTTCAAGTCACCTGGACCAGATGGCATCACTCCAGCAGAAATGCAGAAAATGTTAAAGTACATTATCCCCTGGCTGGAGAAAATTTATGTAGGCTGTATCAGGCTTTCATACGTCCCGAATCGATGGAGGGATACCAAAGTGGTATTCATACCTAAAGCGGGAAACATATCACACACTAGGCCAAAAGACTTCAGACCAAGGAAAGACTTTTAGATCATTTCATTAGGGAAAACCTGGATACAAAACTCCTGTCGGGGAACCAACATGCTTACAATAAGGGCAAGTCTACAGAATCAGCCCTGCACGAACTTGTGAGCACTATCGAATCGTCCCTGCATTTCAAGGAATTCACCATGGTGGCATTTCTTGACATAGAAGGGGCTTTTAACAACATTCACTCAGATGCGGTAATTGCGGCACTCTCACATCTAAAAATTAACACTAGTTTGATTAGACTAATTCAAAGTCTGCTCACCAGAAGACGCATAACAGCATGTCTAGGGTCCACAACTCTAACAAGGTATGTAAACAGAGGGACCCCGCAAGGAGGAGTATTGTCTCCACTAATTTGGAACCTAGCGGTGAATGAAATCCTGCTAGATCTAGAACGTTGTGGCTGCAAGGTCGTGGCATATGCGGACGACGTGGCAATCGCAGTGAGTGGCAAATTCGTAAACGTCCTCAGAGACATCCTACAGGTGGCTCTGAACAAGTTGGCTAGATGGGCCAGAAGCAGCGGTTTGGGCGTTAACCCCAACAAGACAGAATTGGTTCTCTTTACTAGGATGAACAATGTCCCACATGTGGACCCTCCACCTCGAAAAAATGGAACAGGTCTAGTCTTTTCTGAAAGTTCAAAATTTTTAGGAATAATTCTAGATAGGAAAATGTTATTTAGACTTAACGTATTGGAACGTGTAAGGAAGGCCAACGTCGCCTTATATTCCTGCAAAAAGGCTGTAGGGTCGCGGTGGGGACTCTCTCCTAAAATCGTCCACTGGATATATAGCAGTAGTTCGTCCAATACTGTTATACGGTTTTGTGGTATTGTGGACGGCAACTGACAAACTAACCCTTACCAACCTACTAACAAAGGTTCAGAGAACTGCCTGCCTGAGCATAAGCGGAGCCTTAAGGACTACAGCGACCGAGTCTCTACAGGCCCTACTCCATATACTGCCGATTAATATTGTGGCGAGAGAAGTTGCAACCAAAGCGGCAATAAGATTAAACTGCCTATCAATGTGGAGGTACAAGAACTATGGTCACATGAGGATATCAAAGTGTAGTGCTATGGTAACCGACCGAGTGGACTATATACCAACTGTGTACACCTTCGAGAGAAATTACATCACTATGATTCCCGCCAGAGATGAATGGGTCGGCAGAATACCAGGTAATAGAGACCATCTCCACTTTTACACGGATGGTTCGAAGCTTGATGAAAAGGTTGGTTTCGGAGTACACTGTGAAGAACTTAGTCTGGATATAGCTCACAGACTACCAGATACCTGCAGTGTCTATCAAGCCGAAATAATGGCAATATGGGAAGTCGCCAAGTGGCTGAGTCGCAACATAGTAACCAACACTGGCGTTGTCATTTACTCGGACAGCCAGGCTGCCATCAATTCTCTGGAGGCAACATCCCTAAATTCACAAACAGCCCTCGACTGCCGCAGATCTCTTAACGAGATGGCTGAGCAGTTTAATATACACCTCATATGGGTGCCTGGGCATAGGGATATCCCGGGGAACTGCAAAGCCGATGAACTTGCTAGGAAAGGGACGACATTACAAATTCTCGAAGAATTTGCATATATTGGTGCGCCACTATCCACGTGCAAGCTTTGGCTTAGGCAAGAGGCAATCAGGCAGTCCAACGAAAGATGGACAGAAATCGGCACCTGCAGGGTAGCTAGACAAATCTGGCCAAGGTATGACCTGAGAAGGTCAAAATATCTCCTCGCACTAGAGAGGAAACGATTGTCTACGTTAGTACAGGTTCTGACGGGACACTGCTTGATCGGCGAACACGCCAAAAGATTGGGTATTGACTCCAATGACTTCTGCCGAAGCTGTGGAGATGAGGAAGAAGTGGAGAGCATTGAGCACTTGCTTTGCGACTGTCCCGCTTTGAGTAAACGACGACTGGACATGCTGGGGTCGGCCTTTTTAGGCAGCCTAACAGATCTTTCCAGTACTGATATTCGTACTATCGATAAATTTATATATCAAACAGGTTGGTTTCGATGAGGGGCATTTCAGCCCGTGGTAACACTAGGGACCTAAACTGGTCTATGTGAGCTTGTAAAAAAAATACGGCTGCCACCCTAACCTAAACCTAAACCTAATGGGTCTAAAATTAATTCCTAGTCGGCGGAAATCGACTTCAAATTCTAAGACGATATAGTCCGTCTGTCTGTGGAAAGCAGACAACAGGTCAGGTGACTGACTAGGTGACAGAAACATGTGTTATTGTCCCGCAACGGTTGGCATTGCAATTGTTCAAAATCGTTCAAGGATTAAAGATTGTCCCCATACAAGGATTAAAAGTTTTTTAGGTAAAAACTAGTGTTCTAGTACGACTTTATAAAGTTACGGTCATGATGTCATCTCTATTCTTTGCGATAGCGCGTCTGCAAACGTTTGTAGCAGCTGTACATAACGCTCAGTTCCTTGGATATGACATGGAATTCATTGGCCAGGAAGCGGCGGATCATCAGACTCATAACCTGTATGGAATGTTTGCTGTGAATGGAGGCTCAGATAGAATACTGTCATCATCTAAGTCAACCAGATCAAAGTAGTTTGAGCAATGGAATTTAATGCGAGCTTTTTATTATAAACCCTAAGTTTGGTTGGATACCAAACTTTTACCCGTAGAATCTTTTGTATGGCTCTTTCGCGAACATATTTTCTTTTATCATAAAGCATTCCCAGTAACACATTTTCAGGATGAGCAAATTACGCATTATTTTATAAATGGTGGTTAAATTGTAATGGCCGATGTTGAACGTGAACCACACCTAAACGTCAAGTTTTTTTCTGCATTTCATTTGACATTTCTCAATTTCAGACTAACTCAATTTGAGCCATGGAAAGATACAGAAACGAGCAACGCGTTAAAGTTTTTTAAGGCTTTTGCGAAAAAGGGCGTTCAAATCAAAATGCATTTCGTGCACTTCGTGATGTTTTTTGATCAGCATAATCGACAAATGTGTCCACAATTGGGAGAATTGTGCGCAAATTTCAGCAAACCGGGTCTGTAGGAAATTTGAAAACACCTGTGCATGCTCGCCCAGTTCGTTTGGTGCGGCTTATGGGCTGGCGACGTCATCGGGCCATACTTCTTCGAAATGAGGCCGGTCAGGCAGTTACTGTGAATGGTGTTCGCTATCGTGAGATGATAACGAACTTTTTATGGCCCGAATTGGAAGATATGGATGTGGACAATATGTGGTTTCAACAGGACGGTGCCACTTGCCACACAGCTAACGAAACAATGGCTCTTTTGCGCAACAAATTCAAGGGCCGTGTTATCTCACGTGATGGCGGTGTCAATTGGCCGCCAAGATCATGTCATTTGACACCGTTGGACTTCTTTCTTTGGGGTTATTTGAAAGAAAAGGTGTAGGTCGATAAACCAGCAACAATTGAAGAGCTAAAGGATGAGATAATTCGGCACATTAACGGCATAGACCCTCAATTATGCCTCAGCGTCATCGAAAATTTGGACCATCGGATAGAGGTGTGCCGCCGAGGTCGCAACGGCCATTTGGCCAATATTTTGTTCCATACATAATTGAACAATACCAATATTATCATAATACAAATAAATGACAATAATTTCCTAAATAATTTGAGTTTTATTCAAAATCATCATCGGCCCTTAAAATTTAACCACTCTTATTACAGTGTTAACAGTTTCTCGAAGCGTTAGTGATAAATATCGCGTTGACTGTATGAATTTTATGCAACTGAATGTAGAACATTATGTTTAAGTACATCGGTACGTAAACTTTCGTCGGGCACGGCCTACACTAACATTTTTTTATTTAGTACAAAAAGGAAAAAATAGATATCTTAGACTCTTTTAAACAATCTTAAATGACACACGCATGTTTCTACTGCATTGATAACACTATGCAACAAAAAATTTTTTTTTGTGTCCGAGACTTTTTTTGTATAGATTTTGTATAGATTGACCAAAACAAAATTTTTTTATGAAAAATTTGTTTTTTTCAAAAAAAATTTTCTTGAATTACATTTTTCATGGAAGGTACCATTAGTATTGGAACCATAGTTTTAAAGTAAAAGCTTGATAAAGCCGACATATCATTTAAATTAAAGGAAATTGTGAGGGCTAAAAATGTTGAATACTTCACTCTAATGTACACGGTGCAAAATCGCATTTTTTGATATGTTTGAATAGAAAGAAAATATATTTGGAAACGAAATTTTTGAAAATTATAGGTTAGGTTAGGATAGGTTGAAGAGAGGAGACGTTTAAACGTCTCATGTCCATGGACATACACTTAAGCCAGTGGTTCGGCCTGTTGTGCGCTCCTTATTTATGATCTTTTTATACCTCACGAGTTACAGAAAATCGGTACTAGACACGAATTTTCTCAGTATCTTCCAGTCATATTCTCTGAGATGAGTCAAGTCTGGTAATATGTCGGACCCGAAATGTTGGGATCTTGCATGTGTGAAAGCCGGGCAGTGACACAGAAAATGTTCCATCGTTTCGATGTTTTCTCTGCATGCCCTGCATTCGTCGTTTCCTCCTAGTCCTATGCGATGAAGATGTGCTTGTAAGCTTGAGTGTCCCGTTAGAACACTCATCATCTTACTAATATCGATCTTGTTTAGTTTCAGAAGACTTCTTGTTTTCTTTTCATTTGGGTCATCCCACAGTATCTTTGCAGTAGCTCCTACTGTTGCGCTATTCCACACAGTTTATGAGCCATCACTGCCCAGTGCTTCAACTCATTTTTCGTGGCTTCGAAAGGTTTCCAATTTTTCAAGTTTATTACTCGAAGTTCTCTGCCTTTTGAAGCCAAGTTGTTTGCCCGTTCATTTCCAATCACTCCGTTGTGTCCTGGTACCCAGCAAATACGCAATTGACCATGGGCTGAGTAATCATTTATCGTTCTTTTACAGTCCAACACAGTTCTGGATTTGACCCTTTCCGATGTTATTGCTTTAATCGCCATTTGGCTATCTGTGAAGATGTTGGCATATTTAGGCTTTGTCGTGTTACTGAGCCAGTTCACACACTCCGTGATTGCTCGAACTTCTGCTTGAAATGCCGTGTTATGATCAGGGAGGCGGAAGTGAAGTTCGACTTCTGGTTCATCAATAAAAAGTCCCAGACCCGTCCTTCCTCCTCAGGAATGCGGTCCGAGATTTCTGGCGTTTGAATGTGACCAACTAGATATTCTAAAATCTTCTGATGGTACGACTTGTGGTCTCGATTTATCCATTCACCCATCACTTGTAGACGTCTTGCTGTGAGGGCTGCCTCATACTTTATACGGATGTCTATTGGTTGGATGTGCAGTATAGTCTCCAACGCTTTTGTTGGTGCAGTTCTAAATGCCCCGCTTATGCCTAGACAGCACATACGTTGAATTTTTTGCAAAGGTATTACGTTGCACTTCTTGTCCATTGATGTCCACCACACTACAGAGGCGTAGGTGATTATTGGTCTAATCACGCTCATGTAAAGCCAGTGAGTCATATTTGGACGTAGTCCCCATTTTAAACCTATAGCTCTTCTGCACAACGACCAACATCTGTGTGCCTTTGTAACTCTTTCTTCAAGATGATCTTTCCAGTACAGTTTCTCATCCAAGATTACTCCCAAGTATTTTACCTTTTTAGTTATAGCAATTGTCTTATTCAGGAATCGAGGCGGGGTAAAACGTGGGATCTTCGTTTTCCTTGTAAATAGACATATTTCTGTTTTGTCTGGGTTAACATTTAATCCCCTTGGTTGTGCCCAGTTATATGCTATGTTAAGTGCCTCTTCAGCTCTTCTGCATAATAGATTGGGTGAAAGCCCCTTAGAAGTATTACAACGTCGTCTGCACAACAGACTGGTTTAAGTCCTTCATTGTTGAGGGCTTTTAGGAGACTGTGTATCGTCGTAACCCATAGAAGAGGCGATAAAATGCCCCCCTGAGGTATACCACGATTTACCTTGTCTCTAATTTTTACGTCATATGACCCACAAATAATCCACCTATTCCTTAGCATATTGTTGATCCAGTTTTTCAGCGCCCGGTCAACCTGAAACTCGTCTAAGGACTGGATAAGTGTATCGGTCTGTACATTGTTAAATGCGCCCTCAATGTCTATGCAAACAGCAAGTGTATACATTTCTTTACTGAAGGACTCTTCTATGTGGTGCACTACCTCATGCAGAGCTGTTTCCACTGATCTTCCTTTGACATAGGCGTGTTGTTTGAATTTTAGCCTGTCATCCGCTATTTTACCTTTGACCATGTCATCAATTATTCGCTCCATTGTTTTTAACAGGAAAGAAGTAAGGCTAATGGGTCGATAAGCCTTTGGGGTCGTGTAACTCGCCTTGTCAGGCTTTGGTATGAAGACCACCCTTGATTCCTGCCAGTTTTTTGGGGTATACGAATGGGTTAGGCATGCAGTGAACACTCCAGCCAGATGAGTTGATACCAGATCCACCTCATTCTGCAGAAGTGCTGGAAATATTCCATCCGGTCCCGCAGCCTTAAAGGGAGAGAAACTTTTTATCGCTTCTTTAACCATACCATCTGTTATATCCGTAATAGGTACTTGATGCAATACATTTTCATTCTGTAACTGTTCCTCTGTTGGTCCAGCATTACCAGTCGGAAAATGAGTTTTCATCAAGAGCCTTACGGTATCCTCTATAGTTTCCATCCTTTTACCCGTTTCATCCACCAGTGTTTCGGTTTGGACATGAGTTTTTGAGAGGAACTTTTTCATTTTAGACATGCTGTTAACGCTGTCTACCTGTTCACAGAAAAGCCTCCAGGAGTTACGTTTCGCCGATCTAACGATTTAATTGTATTCTTTGAGTCTTCTGTAGTAGTCGTCCCAATATACTGATTGTTTTTTACGTCGAGCTCTATTGTCAAGTCTGCGGACATCTTTGCCAATCGAGCGAATTGGTCCTGTCATCCAGGGTTTCTCAAAGGCAGATTTCCTTTCTCGAAGTGGGCAACTATCTTCGAATGATTTTACAATAGCCTCGGTAATCTTCTTAACATTGATATCAATGTCTTCTGCACATAGATAATCGCGTGTAGGCTGCCCCAATCGATTTCTAAGTAGATTTCCGAATTTAGTCCAGTCGGTCTTAGCCTTATTACGGAAACTTATGGGGTTTGGTGGTGGCCGTGCAATTTTAAACCTTATATAACGGTGGTCTGAATAGGAGTGTTCATCCGAAACCCTCCACTCATGAATCTCATCAATAAGATTTTCTGAACATATCGTTATATCTAATACTTCTTCCCTAATTTTGTTAACAAAGGTTGCAGTGTTTCCTATGTTAAGAGTTATGAGGTCATTTGTATTCAAAAATTCGATAAGGGCGTGTCCCCTTTTATTGGTGTTAGTACTACCCCAAGCGATATGATGGGAGTTGGCGTCACATCCAGCTAATAACTCATTACTTGTGTGTTTGGATTCCCTCACCAGACGTTGTAATTCCGACGTAGGTGGCAATGTCGGCGCATCGAATGGCAGATATATTGACTCTGGAGAGAAAATAAAACATAAGTTTTTATGGCACAGAATACAAGTCCTTGGACGAGTACCTGTGTTAGCGTAGAAAAGGTTATAGTTCACATGGTTTAATCCAGTAACCTTGTTGCTAGTTGTCCATGGTTCCTGGATCAAAGCAATATGAACAATGCCTTTATTTATGATGTCCATCAGAGCGTTGGATGCTGTCTCGCTCCGGTGGAGGTTTATCTGGATGACCTCAATCATTGTCCTTCCAGTAAAAGTTTCTTTTGGGAGTCTATCCTATCTGGTGGCACCCCCTCTTTATTTGGTAGTGGGTCATTCTCCTCCTTTCGTTCACTACCTATTACACCATCTTCCAGTCGACAATTTTGGGAGGCGGTGTTATTTTTTGTCGCTCCCTCATTGGTTTGAATCGTTTTGTGGCTCTTTTTATTTTGATCACCACCTTTGCTGGGAACTTCCTGCAAAAGTGGCGGTACTATTGGTGAACTGGTGGTGTTATTGACTACTTCCACATCAGTTTTTGGCAATGTCTCACTTGTCTCCATCCGTTCAATACCAGTGTTTGCCTCTTCAGACAGTATATTTGGACTCGATTCATTTGTCCTGCCAAATCGGGACCTTTCCAATTTTGAAAAAGACTGTCCAGATCAAGAAGTACGCCATGCCCTTCGCCATGACAAGATTGTTCTTGGATTCTGGGTCTATGCCTAACACGAGGAGAGTACCCTCGGTATCATCCTTCCTATAGAAGACTTCCCACTTTCTCACGGAAAGTTTTGAATTCTGTTTGCCAATGATGTCGAGTATGTACTCTGATGAGAACTTACTGGGACATCCCTTAACATATAGAGTCGTTTTTATGAGTTCAGGAATGTCGCTTTTCCTTACCAATTTTAGCTTTGCGCCGTCCCAAGGTGAGGGGAAGCTATCCACAACTAAATAAGTGAAATAAAGTTGTGAAAACTCAAAAACTCAAATAAAAAAGTGTTTTTTATTAAATTAAAATAAAAATAAGAAACAAAAAAGGCAAACCCGACACCGCCACACACACACATACGCGTGCAAAAAGCCGGCAAAAGCCTAACAAAAGGCCGGCAAGCCACAGGTGGCTCAATTTTCTGGACGAGGAGCTCGTCAACCCGGAGAATCACCCTTTCTTGGTTCCCACGGCCGAGGGAACGTGCCGCACCGCCGAGGGGAAAAGACCAGCCAAGCCAGAGGCTGAGTAAGTTGCGGTGGGGCAGTCTCCGGGTGGACGAGCTCCTCGTCTTTTTGTGGATTTGATTGAAATTTCTTTTAATAATCTTCGAATTGAAACAAAACCTCTTAAAATTGTATCTTTTTATCGCCATGAGTTAATTACTAGGCCGGAATCTATGACTTGTATTGACCATGTTTTCATTAATTTATTTAACAAAATTTCTGTTGAACCAGTTGAATGTGGATTGACAGATCACAATATTGTCAGTTGTATTATTAAAACGAAAAATCGACCAATTAAAAATATAGAAACGCGTAAGACATTCTGTGATGTAATAAAAGTGAAACAGTATTTGGAAAGAAATCAAGAGTCAAGTATTCTGCTAGATAATTGCGATGATTATGCCAAAGAGTTTATAGTGACTACGTACAGGAAAGATTTGAGGTTTGAGCTCATGCCTTGGATAAACAAAAATCTGCAGAAACTTATATTATACAAGGAAAAATTACTTTCTAAAAGGAGAAAACGAAAATTTATTGAAACAAATAAGTAAAGTAGTTAAGTCGGCTTCCCGGGAGGCCAGGAAAAGATACTACTATGATAACACAGAACGAGCAAATAATGACTCAAGGAAAACTTGGAATTTTGTCAATTTGGCCTTAGGACGTAAACAAAAAGTAGGCGTTAACATTGTTTCCCAAACAGATAACAAATCATTAAATGCTCAGGAAATGTCACATTTGTCATTTCACAAACTCTATAAAATATTTAAAGCAACAGATAATTGCTTATCCAGGGGATAACTGTAATCTTTTAAGAACTTTATGCCAGACCCCAAATAGATTTGTTCTTGGTCCCTTTAATATACTTGATTTAGATGAAGTGGTAAGTGCTTTGAAGTACAATGCTTCGCCAGGATATGATAATATTACAGCGAAAATAATTGTAGAATGCAAAGATTATATAATCCCAACGATGTTAAATATTTTCAATAAAATCATGGTTACTGCTAAATATCCCCAAAGCATGAAAATAGAGAAGATTGTGCCAATTCCTAAGGTTTCAAATGCCACGTCTGTGGAACAATTTCGGCCCATTGCATTCTGTCATAGATAAGATATTTGAAAAATTAATTCATCAGAAACTACTAAAATATTTGGATGAGAATAACTTTATGTACAAGTACCAATTTGGGTTTAAAAAAGGATGTGGGACAGAGTAAGCAGTGGTAAATGTTTTGAATTTCATTTGTAGTTGTTTGGATCAAGGCTACTCGGGAGCCGCAGGCATATTTTTGGATTTCTCTAAGGCGTTTGATATTTTGACCATAACATAATGTTAAGGAAACTGTTATATTACGGAATTTGTGGAAAAGAAAGCGTACTCTTTAGAAATTTTCTGTCTGATCGGTTACGATTTGTATCAGTTTCCGGAGAGAATAGTTATATGACTCATGTGGGAAGTGGAGTACCCCAAGGAAGTTGCTTAGGACCCTTATTGTTCTCTATATACATAAATGATTTGGCAAATTTAAACTTGACTGGTCGTTTGTATATGTTCGCTGACGATATATGTTTATTTTATCCATATAAAATTGTTAGGTTAGGTTGAAGAGAGGAGACGTTTATACGTCTCATGACCATGGACATACACTTAAGCCAGTGGTTCGGCCTGCTGTGCGCTCCTTATTTATGATCTTTTTATACCTCACGAGTTACAGAAAATCGGTACTAGACACGAATTTTCTCAGTATCTTCCAGTCATATCCTCTGAGATGAGTCAACTCTGGTAATATGTCGGACCCGAAATGTTGGGATCTTGCATGTGTGAAAGCCGGGCAGTGACACAGAAAATGTTCCATCGTTTCGATGTTTTCTCTGCATGCCCTGCATTCGTCGTTTCCTCCTAGTCCTATGCGATGAAGATGTGCTTGTAAGCTTGAGTGTCCCGTTAGAACACTCATCATCTTACTAATATCGATCTTGTTTAGTTTCAGAAGACTTCTTGTTTTCTTTTCATTTGGGTCATCCCACAGTATCTTTGCAGTAGCTCCTACTGTTGCGCTATTCCACACAGTTTATGAGCCATCACTGCCCAGTGCTTCAACTCATTTTTCGTGGCTTCGAAAGGTTTCCAATTTTTCAAGTTTATTACTCGAAGTTCTCTGCCTTTTGAAGCCAAGTTGTTTGCCCGTTCATTTCCAATCACTCCGTTGTGTCCTGGTACCCAGCAAATACGCAATTGACCATGGGCTGAGTAATCATTTATCGTTCTTTTACAGTCCAACACAGTTCTGGATTTGACCCTTTCCGATGTTATTGCTTTAATCGCCATTTGGCTATCTGTGAAGATGTTGGCATATTTAGGCTTTGTCGTGTTACTGAGCCAGTTCACACACTCCGTGATTGCTCGAACTTCTGCTTGAAATGCCGTGTTATGATCAGGGAGGCGGAAGTGAAGTTCGACTTCTGGTTCATCAATAAAAAGTCCCAGACCCGTCCTTCCTCCTCAGGAATGCGGTCCGAGATTTCTGGCGTTTGAATGTGACCAACTAGATATTCTAAAATCTTCTGATGGTACGACTTGTGGTCTCGATTTATCCATTCACCCATCACTTGTAGACGTCTTGCTGTGAGGGCTGCCTCATACTTTATACGGATGTCTATTGGTTGGATGTGCAGTATAGTCTCCAACGCTTTTGTTGGTGCAGTTCTAAATGCCCCGCTTATGCCTAGACAGCACATACGTTGAATTTTTTGCAAAGGTATTACGTTGCACTTCTTGTCCATTGATGTCCACCACACTACAGAGGCGTAGGTGATTATTGGTCTAATCACGCTCATGTAAAGCCAGTGAGTCATATTTGGACGTAGTCCCCATTTTAAACCTATAGCTCTTCTGCACAACGACCAACATCTGTGTGCCTTTGTAACTCTTTCTTCAAGATGATCTTTCCAGTACAGTTTCTCATCCAAGATTACTCCCAAGTATTTTACCTTTTTAGTTATAGCAATTGTCTTATTCAGGAATCGAGGCGGGGTAAAACGTGGGATCTTCGTTTTCCTTGTAAATAGACATATTTCTGTTTTGTCTGGGTTAACATTTAATCCCCTTGGTTGTGCCCAGTTATATGCTATGTTAAGTGCCTCTTCAGCTCTTCTGCATAATAGATTGGGTGAAAGCCCCTTAGAAGTATTACAACGTCGTCTGCACAACAGACTGGTTTAAGTCCTTCATTGTTGAGGGCTTTTAGGAGACTGTGTATCGTCGTAACCCATAGAAGAGGCGATAAAATGCCCCCCTGAGGTATACCACGATTTACCTTGTCTCTAATTTTTACGTCATATGACCCACAAATAATCCACCTATTCCTTAGCATATTGTTGATCCAGTTTTTCAGCGCCCGGTCAACCTGAAACTCGTCTAAGGACTGGATAAGTGTATCGGTCTGTACATTGTTAAATGCGCCCTCAATGTCTATGCAAACAGCAAGTGTATACATTTCTTTACTGAAGGACTCTTCTATGTGGTGCACTACCTCATGCAGAGCTGTTTCCACTGATCTTCCTTTGACATAGGCGTGTTGTTTGAATTTTAGCCTGTCATCCGCTATTTTACCTTTGACCATGTCATCAATTATTCGCTCCATTGTTTTTAACAGGAAAGAAGTAAGGCTAATGGGTCGATAAGCCTTTGGGGTCGTGTAACTCGCCTTGTCAGGCTTTGGTATGAAGACCACCCTTGATTCCTGCCAGTTTTTTGGGGTATACGAATGGGTTAGGCATGCAGTGAACACTCCAGCCAGATGAGTTGATACCAGATCCACCTCATTCTGCAGAAGTGCTGGAAATATTCCATCCGGTCCCGCAGCCTTAAAGGGAGAGAAACTTTTTATCGCTTCTTTAACCATACCATCTGTTATATCCGTAATAGGTACTTGATGCAATACATTTTCATTCTGTAACTGTTCCTCTGTTGGTCCAGCATTACCAGTCGGAAAATGAGTTTTCATCAAGAGCCTTACGGTATCCTCTATAGTTTCCATCCTTTTACCCGTTTCATCCACCAGTGTTTCGGTTTGGACATGAGTTTTTGAGAGGAACTTTTTCATTTTAGACATGCTGTTAACGCTGTCTACCTGTTCACAGAAAAGCCTCCAGGAGTTACGTTTCGCCGATCTAACGATTTAATTGTATTCTTTGAGTCTTCTGTAGTAGTCGTCCCAATATACTGATTGTTTTTTACGTCGAGCTCTATTGTCAAGTCTGCGGACATCTTTGCCAATCGAGCGAATTGGTCCTGTCATCCAGGGTTTCTCAAAGGCAGATTTCCTTTCTCGAAGTGGGCAACTATCTTCGAATGATTTTACAATAGCCTCGGTAATCTTCTTAACATTGATATCAATGTCTTCTGCACATAGATAATCGCGTGTAGGCTGCCCCAATCGATTTCTAAGTAGATTTCCGAATTTAGTCCAGTCGGTCTTAGCCTTATTACGGAAACTTATGGGGTTTGGTGGTGGCCGTGCAATTTTAAACCTTATATAACGGTGGTCTGAATAGGAGTGTTCATCCGAAACCCTCCACTCATGAATCTCATCAATAAGATTTTCTGAACATATCGTTATATCTAATACTTCTTCCCTAATTTTGTTAACAAAGGTTGCAGTGTTTCCTATGTTAAGAGTTATGAGGTCATTTGTATTCAAAAATTCGATAAGGGCGTGTCCCCTTTTATTGGTGTTAGTACTACCCCAAGCGATATGATGGGAGTTGGCGTCACATCCAGCTAATAACTCATTACATGTGTGTTTGGATTCCCTCACCAGACGTTGTAATTCCGACGTAGGTGGCAATGTCGGCGCATCGAATGGCAGATATATTGACTCTGGAGAGAAAATAAAACATACGTTTTTATGGCACAGAATACAAGTCCTTGGACGAGTACCTGTGTTAGCGTAGAAAAGGTTATAGTTCACATGGTTTAATCCAGTAACCTTGTTGCTAGTTGTCCATGGTTCCTGGATCAAAGCAATATGAACCCTGCCTTTATTTATGATGTCCATCAGAGCGTTGGATGCTGTCTCGCTCCGGTGGAGGTTTATCTGGATGACCTCAATCATTGTCCTTCCAGTAAAAGTTTCTTTTGGGAGTCTATCCTATCTGGTGGCACCCCCTCTTTATTTGGTAGTGGGTCATTCTCCTCCTTTCGTTCACTACCTATTACACCATCTTCCAGTCGACAATTTTGGGAGGCGGTGTTATTTTTTGTCGCTCCCTCATTGGTTTGAATCGTTTTGTGGCTCTTTTTATTTTGATCACCACCTTTGCTGGGAACTTCCTGCAAAAGTGGCGGTACTATTGGTGAACTGGTGGTGTTATTGACTACTTCCACATCAGTTTTTGGCAATGTCTCACTTGTCTCCATCCGTTCAATACCAGTGTTTGCCTCTTCAGACAGTATATTTGGACTCGATTCATTTGTCCTGCCAAATCGGGACCTTTCCAATTTTGAAAAAGACTGTCCAGATCAAGAAGTACGCCATGCCCTTCGCCATGACAAGATTGTTCTTGGATTCTGGGTCTATGCCTAACACGAGGAGAGTACCCTCGGTATCATCCTTCCTGTTGTAGTTTTTACAATTTGCTATGTTTATTTTACCTTTTGCTTTAATGTTTATTTTACTTTCTACTGTTGTACAACTGACTTTGGAATTTATACAAAATTTAAACAATGTATACATAGACTTTAAGATATGTTTGTCAGAAAATATTTTATAATTATTCGAGAGTCTATCTATATATATAAAAATGAAACGGTCCATCTGTGTAATGGCATCACGTCAGAACGGCTGGAGCGATTTGGATGATATTTTTTTTATTCGATTCTAAATTTTCACGAGATGGTTTATATAGAAAAAAAAAATTAATTGGACAAAGGGGCGTGGTACCTCCCATACAAATCGCAGGTTAAAAATCCGATATTTCTGCTGCTATTATAGGTATAGTGCTGAAATTTTGTTTGTATGCATTTAATGGCAGATTATGTGAATTTTCCAAAAATGGGCGGAATCGGACCAATGGGCGTGGCCCCGCCCATATAAGCCAAATTTTGAAATTGAGATATTTTGCACAATTTGTTAGCGAGAGTGCTGGAATTTTGTGTATATGTAAACGGTGGCAGTCTACGTGATTGGTTCAAAAATGGGCGGGATCGGACCAATGGGCGTGGCCCCGCCCACATAGACAAAATTTTGATATCTTGCACAATTTGCTAGCGGGAGTGCTGCAATGTTGCGTGTATGTATCTGGTGGCATTCTACGTAATTGGTGAAAAAATGGGCGGGACCGGACCAATGGGCGTGGCCCCGCCCATATAAGCCAAATTTTGAAATTGAGATATTTTGCACAATTTGTTAGCGAGAGTGCTGGAATTTTGTGTATATGTAAACGGTGGCAGTCTACGTGATTGATCCAAAAACGGGCGGGATCGAACCAATGGGCGTGGCACCGCCCATATAAGCCAAATTTAAAAAATGTGATATCTTGCACAATTTGTTAGCGAGAGACCTGGAATTTTGTGTATATATATCCGTTGGCGATCTACGTGATTGGTCCAAAAATGGGCGGGTTCGGACCAATAGGCGTGGCCCCGCCCACAATGACCAAATTTTGAAATTTTTATATCTTGCACAATTTGCTATCGGGAGTGCTGCAATGTTGTGTATATGTATCTGGTGGCATTCTACGTAATTGGTCAGAAAATGGGCGGGATCGGACCAATGGGCGTGGCCCCGCCCTTATAAGCCAAATTTTGAAATTGATATAACTTGCACAATTTTTTATCTAGAGTGCTGTCATGTTGTAGATATGTATCTGGTGACAGTCCACGTGATTGGTCCAAAAATTGGCGGGATCTGACCAATGGGCGGGCCACCGCCCATATAAGCCAAATTTTGAAATTGAATTATCTTGCTCATTTTGTTAGCGAGAGTGTTGAAATTTTGCGTATATGTATCTGGTAGCAGTCTACGTGATTGGCTTTCAAATGGGCGGAATAGGACCAGTGGGCGTGGCCCAGCCCATATTTTGATATATCTTGCAAGTATTATATAGGAAATACATGAACAAAAATGCTCGGTATGCGATAATTACAGCTGCTCACTCCAATACAATCGCAATATGATAATGTGATGCAATATCAATGAAACAAGAATTTGGAAATTTTATAAGTATACATTTCTATTTTCTGGACTTTCCACTGAATTCGGTATTTTTTCATTCAGTGAATTTATTACTAATACCAGTAAGGAAAGGCAGAAAGTCGGGCGGGGCCGACTATATAATACCCTACACCTCCCTAACAATGCGATAAGGGTCATTGCGATAATAATTTGGAATAATTGGTAAATGTATTTTGAACCGATAATCGCAAAATTAAGCAATATTCGTTCCTAAATTGAGAAAAATCTTTCTGGAGAACTTTGTAATGATCGGAAGTAAAGTACAACTTCTATAGCGCTTTGTAACCAAATCTGGAGGAACATATATATGGAGGTTATATATAAATCTGAATCGATTTTCCTAGAATACTCATTCATGTAAAATAGAAACCTGTTTCTGTCGAATTTCGTACTGATCGGATATAAAACACAGTCTCTACAGCGCTTACATGTCAAATTGGGGGTAACATATATATATGGGGGCTATATCTAAATCTGAACTGATTTTCTCCGAATTTTGCGGCATTCCTTCATGTAATAAGAAACCTCTTTCTGCCGAATTTCTTACTGATCGGATATAAAATACAGTTTCTACAGCGCTTGAATTTCAAATCGGGGGTAACATATATATGGGGACTATATCTAAATCTGAACCGATTTTTTCCGAATTTGGCAGTATTCCTTCATGTAATAACAAACCTCTTTCTGCCGAATTTCGTACTGATCGGATATAAAATACAGTTTCTACAGCGCGAATTTTGACATGGGCAGCGAAGCGCACCGGGCTCAGCTAGTTTGAAATAAAGGAACGAACAACAGTTTTAATTTTTTTTCCGAAGTTAGTTGGAATTTTTCAGTCGATTTTTTTGAACTGTGTTCAGCTATTTCCCGTAATTGTGTGCGAATTTGAGATATTGTACGCAACGCTGAACAATTTTGGATGAAGAATTATATTCGCTGGAGAGAATAATTAATTGGTTTATCTTTGTGGCCACTTTTCCGTTATTGGGAACGGATTTGAATATACATACATATTCATTTTCTGAATTGTGTCAGATTTGTTTCTGCTATTTGTGTGCAGATTGCAAGATTTAGAAGATATTTTTCGACATGCCACGTCCTAACTTGCGTTCCAATGCAAATGAACCTGAATCTCCGATCCAGCTATCAACTGATGAATTGAATACGACAATGATGGAACAGCCACCATCTGTTGAAGATAAACTGATGGAAGTACTCTCTGGCCTCCGAGAATTAACAAGAGCGGTGGTGGAGAGCCGTAGTGATATTAACGTTTTGAAGCTGCAGATTCAGCAGGTACAGTCCAGGATGTCCACAAATATCAGTGAAGAGGTGTCGACAGCAGCAGCTTCTGGTGGAATATTGCCCCCTCCTATTAGCCATATGAATAGAGCCCAGCAATGCGAAACGACGCAAGCAGAGGCTTCCTCGGACGTTTTACGGTCTTCATCTAACAACAGTAATGAAGATATTCGAAGGAATTCGGACCCTGCTGGAACATCGAGAGAAAATTTGTCCCGCCCTTCAGGTCAGAATTCTTCACCAAATTTACCAAATCAGCAGACTGTTATATTTGCTGATTCGGTATGTAAACTCTATGATTTGCCATCATTCTCTGGCAATGCAGACGAATGGCCTTTGTTTATTGCAAACTTTAAGGATACAACTGATGCGTTTAAATACAGTTGTCGTCAAAATTTAATGCGTCTCCAGAAGTGCCTCCATGGAGCTGCGAAAGAGGCAGTATCATCTCTATTAATTTTCCCTAATGACGTTCCAAAGGTCATAGAAGAATTGGAGTTCCGGTTTGGACGTCCAGATATACTAGTACGTTCACAGATACAGAGGGTGAAACAGTTTCCAGTTATTAGCAGGAAAAGAATGGATCAAATAGTGGTATTTTCAACAACTGTCAGAAATGTTGTTTCATTTCTAAGTTCTGCCGGATGCCACCAACACCTTATGAGCACCACATTACTAGAAGAAATGGTATCAAAGCTTCCAATTGACCAACAATTTGAATGGGTAAAAATGGCTGCTAACATAAAACCATTCCCCACAGTTGAGGACTTTTCAAAATGGCTTGGAAATTTGGCCAAAGTTATAAGTATGATGCCAAATATTCCAAAACCACAAGTGCGGCCTTCAAATCAGGTTATGGTGATTAACAAGGAAAAGAAATCGAAAATTAAGTGTGAAATTTGTGGCGAAGAACACTCTGTCTCAAAATGCAAGATTTTTGCTGAAGAAATGCCTGTATCATCTCGATGGGAAAAAGCTAAGCAATTGAAATTGTGTTTATGTTGTTTACATAAAGGACACAGTTCAATGAGATGTCGCTTCAAAAACGTATGTGGTTCTAACAATTGCAGGCTCTACCATCACAAAACGCTGCATGAAGATAAAGTTGAAGTAGATCAGAATACTCATACATCAACCCCGTTGCTGAATTGCAGACAGCAACTCATACAGGCGAGTAAAATGTTTAAAATACTGCCAATAAAGTTGTACGGCCCTTCTGGTTTTCTTAAAGCGTACGCAATGTTTGACGAAGGATCATCTATTTCTTTGCTGGAAGAAAACACGGCTCGTCTCTTGGGACTAAAGGGAAAATCGTTAGAATTAAATCTACAATGGTATGGAGACAAACTTGTCAAGGAGAAATCATCCATAGTACATTTCCAAATCGAAGGAGTGGGGGACAATGCCGCCAAATACGACCTGAAAAATGTACATACAGTGAAAACTCTAAATCTGCCAAAGCAATCGTTTTCCAAAGCCAACCATTCCGAATTTCATTCGTTGCCCATTGAAGACTATGCGAACGTCACGCCGATATTGCTTCTAGGTCTGGACAATGTATTTCTTGGAACGCCATCCGTTGTTAAAGAAGCAGGCGATTTGATAGCTATGCAATGCAAGCTTGGTTGGTTTGCATATGGTATCACGAAAAATCCTTGTGATCAACCGACCGTTTTACACATTAAGGAGGATCCCCTACATAATATCGTACAAGAATTTCTTGCGACAGAAAATTTCGGTATAAACCCTAATATTGAACCTCTGATATCGGATGATGATCAAGCTGCTACGGAAATTATGGAAAAAACTATTAAACGTGTGGGTAACCGTTTTGAGATTGGTCTGCTGTGGAAGAAGTATCCCCCGAACATGCCACCTAGTTACGATATGGCTCACAAACGTCTATTGAGCATTGAGAAAAAGATGTCACAAGATTCTAAATACGCCGAAAAGTATATCCTGGAAATAGAAAAATATATCAAAAAAGGATACGCTCGGAAACTAACCGACGATGAAGTAAACGAGGCTCGATTTCCGGTTTGGTATCTACCACATTTTGGAGTAGTAAATCCCCACAAGCCCGAGAAACTACGAGTAGTTTTCGATGCTGCAGCCAAGAGTTCGGGAATTTCCCTAAATTCGTTACTATTAAAAGGTGCGGAGCAAGCAAAGCCACTTCTTGGAATATTATTGAAATTTCGGCAAGGAATTGTCGCAGTTGCGGCTGATATCCGTGAAATGTTTTCTCAAGTGAGAATTCGCCCTGAAGATCAACATTCTCAGAGATTTTTATGGAGAGGTGGAAGTACGAACCAACGAGTGCAGCATTTTGTAATGATTTCAATGACATTCGGAGCCGTGTGCTCACCATGCTGCGCGGAGTATATAAAGAATTTCAATGCAAAGGAATATGTCGACAAATATCCAGAAGCTGCGTCAGCAATCATTGATAAACATTATGTTGATGACTTCGTATGTAGCTTCCGAAGTGAAAACCACGCAATTCAAATTTGTGATCGTGTTGTTAAAATCCATTACGAAGCTGGGTTTGAACTAAGAGGATTTGTTTCGAATAGTAGGAATTTAGAAACGATTATGAATCAGAACTCCAGTACTGTTGGAAATAATATTGATATGGAGAAGCAGTCATCGGCAGATAAAATATTGGGCATGTATTGGAATAAGACTGAAGATGTTTTCGAGTTCAAAACGAAATTTTACTCTCTTGCCCAAGAAGTCGCGGATGGCAATCGTGTTCCCACAAAACGTGAACTTTTAATAGCTATGTCTGTTTTTGACCCATATGGATTGATAGCGAATTTTCTGTTATATACTAAAATTTTGGTACAAAATACGTGGAAATATAAACTAGAGTGGGATGATCCTATACCGTCTGAACTACACAATAAATGGATTCGGTGGTGGAAAGAATTCAAGAACATTGAATCCTTTAAAATCGGGCGATGCTTATCCCGGAAGCTTTTTGATTTTGAAGTACAATTACATGTCTTTGTTGATGCCAGTCAAGAAGCATTTGCTGCCGTTTGTTACTTCAGAATAGGGCGAGAAGTTGTATTCGTAATGGGAAAGATAAGATGTGCTCCACTAAAACTTATGAGCATTCCTCGTTTGGAGCTTCAAGCCGCTGTGTTGGGAACAAGATTAAGCAAGGTAATTGTTGAAAATCATGAGTTCAAGATATCGTCTGTAACATTTTGGTCTGACTCTCAAACTGTAATTCATTGGATAAATTCGACCGAGAGACGATTTAAGGCATTTGTAAGTCACCGTATTGCAGAAATGTTGAATATTTCGAAACCACATCAATGGAGATATATTCCGACAAATCAGAATCCAGCAGATGCAGGAACAAGAACAATTCATACTCCGAAATTCGGCAACAACAGTATCTGGATTCAAGGCCCACAATTTTTACGAGAAGATGAATGTCGCTGGCCATGCCAAAATATAGTATCACCGACATGCCCATTAGAGGAAGAAATAAAACACAATTTATTTATGTGTACGTCTTAACCCTCTAATTGACTATTATCGATTTTCATCAATTACCAAACTTAAAAGGACCTTGGCGTGGGTAGTGCGTTTTGCAAAAATAATTCCTAAAACGTCAATTAATTTAAACGTAAAAGAAATTGATTATGCTGACAAGCTAATTTGTAAAAGAGTACAAATGGAACGGTTCCAGGAAGAAATAACTTCTTTAAAAACTGCTAATTCTATTTCTAAAAGAAGTTCAATAAAGAGTCTCGTACCGTATTTGGATGAAGATGGTATACTACGTGTTCAAGGAAGATTGGACGAAGCTCTTTATCTGCCATTCGATGCTCGAAGACCAATTATTTTGCCACACGATCATTGGGTTTCGGAGTTGATAATGGCACACTACCACAATAAAAATCATCATCAGAACATGAATTTGACTATTAATGAACTACGTCAACGATATTGGATTCCGAAAATAAAATCACTATTCAAGAAAATAAAACGTAATTGTCCCACATGTAAAATGGATTCAATCAAAACGATTACACCTCAAATGGGTCAGTTGCCAGAAGATCGGATAACTCCATATGTACGTCCATTCACATATACTGGAGTGGATCTGTGTGGCCCATTTAATGTAACGATTGGTCGCCGAAGAGAGAAAAGATGGGCAGTCATATTCACATGTCTAACGACAAGAGCCGCGCATATAGAGATGGCTCATGACTTATCAACCGACGCTGTTATTTTGTGCCTCAGAAACTTTGTCAATCGCCGAGGTGTTCCGATACGCATTAGAAGTGACAACGGCACAAATTTCATCGGGGCACAGAAGCTATTGCGTAGAGAAGATCGACTTATAAACGAAGATAAACTTCAAGAGGAGGTAGCCAATAATAATATAGAGTGGATTTTCAACTGTCCAGAAAATCCAAGTTCAGGTGGTGAATGGGAACGCCTGATTCAAATAATAAAGAGACTGTTAAACAAAACGTTGAAAGAGTCGTCTCCGAGATTGGAAACACTTCACTCTTTGCTTATTGAAGCAGAGAACATTATAAATTCAAGACCTCTTACTGAAATCCCTATTTCTACAGAAGATGATGAACCACTCACCCCAAACCACTTCCTTCTTGGTTGTTTAAACTCCACACAAACTCCAAGTAATGCTGAAGAATATGTTTGCCTACGCAAACAATGGAAGATTGCACAAAATTTGAAAGATCGTCTATGGAAGCGTTGGGTGACGGAATATCTTCCACAGTTAATTCACATGACAAAATGGAGACGAAAATCAAAAAAAGTTCAAATAGGAGATATCGTTATTATTCTTGACTCATCACAGCCTAGAAGTCATTGGTTAAAAGGCCGTATTGTAAATGTTTTCCCTGCTAAAGATGGACAAATACGAGTAGCTGAAATCAAAACCACGTGTGGTGTTAAACGCAGACCAGTCTCGAAGTTAGCTGTATTCGCAGAAGAAAGTGGTGAATCAACTTGATTCACAGGAGGCAGAATGTTGTAGTTTTTACAATTTGCTATGTTTATTTTACCTTTTGCTTTAATGTTTATTTTACTTTCTACTGTTGTACAACTGACTTTGGAATTTATACAAAATTTAAACAATGTATACATAGACTTTAAGATATGTTTGTCAGAAAATATTTTATAATTATTCGAGAGTCTATCTATATATATAAAAATGAAACGGTCCATCTGTGTAATGGCATCACGTCAGAACGGCTGGAGCGATTTGGATGATATTTTTTTTATTCGATTCTAAATTTTCAAGAGATGGTTTATATAGAAAAAAAAAAATTAATTGGACAAAGGGGCGTGGTACCTCCCATACAAATCGCAGGTTAAAAATCCGATATTTCTGCTCCTATTATAGGTATAGTGCTGAAATTTTGTTTGTATGCATTTAATGGCAGATTATGTGAATTTTCCAAAAATGGGCGGAATCGGACCAATGGGCGTGGCCCCGCCCATATAAGCCAAATTTTGAAATTGAGATATTTTGCACAATTTGTTAGCGAGAGTGCTGGAATTTTGTGTATATGTAAACGGTGGCAGTCTACGTGATTGGTTCAAAAATGGGCGGGATCGGACCAATGGGCGTGGCCCCGCCCACATAGACAAAATTTTGATATCTTGCACAATTTGCTAGCGGGAGTGCTGCAATGTTGCGTGTATGTATCTGGTGGCATTCTACGTAATTGGTGAAAAAATGGGCGGGACCGGACCAATGGGCGTGGCCCCGCCCATATAAGCCAAATTTTGAAATTGAGATATTTTGCACAATTTGTTAGCGAGAGTGCTGGAATTTTGTGTATATGTAAACGGTGGCAGTCTACGTGATTGATCCAAAAACGGGCGGGATCGAACCAATGGGCGTGGCACCGCCCATATAAGCCAAATTTAAAAAATGTGATATCTTGCACAATTTGTTAGCGAGAGACCTGGAATTTTGTGTATATATATCCGTTGGCGATCTACGTGATTGGTCCAAAAATGGGCGGGTTCGGACCAATAGGCGTGGCCCCGCCCACAATGACCAAATTTTGAAATTTTTATATCTTGCACAATTTGCTATCGGGAGTGCTGCAATGTTGTGTATATGTATCTGGTGGCATTCTACGTAATTGGTCAGAAAATGGGCGGGATCGGACCAATGGGCGTGGCCCCGCCCTTATAAGCCAAATTTTGAAATTGATATAACTTGCACAATTTTTTATCTAGAGTGCTGTCATGTTGTAGATATGTATCTGGTGACAGTCCACGTGATTGGTCCAAAAATTGGCGGGATCTGACCAATGGGCGGGCCACCGCCCATATAAGCCAAATTTTGAAATTGAATTATCTTGCTCATTTTGTTAGCGAGAGTGTTGAAATTTTGCGTATATGTATCTGGTAGCAGTCTACGTGATTGGCTTTCAAATGGGCGGAATAGGACCAGTGGGCGTGGCCCAGCCCATATTTTGATATATCTTGCAAGTATTATATAGGAAATACATGAACAAAAATGCTCGGTATGCGATAATTACAGCTGCTCACTCCAATACAATCGCAATATGATAATGTGATGCAATATCAATGAAACAAGAATTTGGAAATTTTATAAGTATACATTTCTATTTTCTGGACTTTCCACTGAATTCGGTATTTTTTCATTCAGTGAATTTATTACTAATACCAGTAAGGAAAGGCAGAAAGTCGGGCGGGGCCGACTATATAATACCCTACACCTCCCTAACAATGCGATAAGGGTCATTGCGATAATAATTTGGAATAATTGGTAAATGTATTTTGAACCGATAATCGCAAAATTAAGCAATATTCGTTCCTAAATTGAGAAAAATCTTTCTGGAGAACTTTGTAATGATCGGAAGTAAAGTACAACTTCTATAGCGCTTTGTAACCAAATCTGGAGGAACATATATATGGAGGTTATATATAAATCTGAATCGATTTTCCTAGAATACTCATTCATGTAAAATAGAAACCTGTTTCTGTCGAATTTCGTACTGATCGGATATAAAACACAGTCTCTACAGCGCTTACATGTCAAATTGGGGGTAACATATATATATGGGGGCTATGTCGGTTGCCCGTTATTATTTCGGTCTGTAATCGTTATGATTTAAACTGAGATACTCTCTCGGCTATAGACCAACCTGCTTCTATACAGTGATAGAAAGCAAGTATTTTACATGGCAAAATATATTGCAAGTATTTCATTGCGTGCCCACAGACTATATCATGATTTCTGGGGCGTGACCCCCGTCATCAGTAGTCTACATGGCAGGCTTTTCAAAAAAGCCTTTGATTGATGATTCGATAACCAAACTCTCAAAGCCTATCACGGGGCGACTCACACGAGCAAATGAGAATTGCACCCAAAGACTCACTTTTCGGCTATCGATCAAACAATCAAACACAATGAAATACTAGCACTTTGCCATGTCCACAAGAAATTCAATTAGAATTTACTTGTAGAAATCACTCACACATTAAGAGTAAAGCTTTATAGTAAAAAGCTTTTTTCTTATTGCTTTACGTGTTTTGTTGTAATATTTATTTTACAACAAGTCAGCTGTGCCGTGCTTTTGTCCATGTCGGTTGCCCGTTATTATTTCGGTCTGTAATCGTTATGATTTAAACTGAGATACTCTCTCGGCTATAGACCAACCTGCTTCTATACAGTGATAGAAAGCAAGTATTTTACATGGCAAAATATATTGCAAGTATTTCATTGCGTGCCCACAGACTATATCATGATTTCTGGGGCGTGACCCCCGTCATCAGTAGTCTACATGGCAGGCTTTTCTACATGGCAGGCTTTTCAAAGTCTGTGGGCACGCAATGAAATACTTGCAATATATTTTGCCATGTAAAATACTTGCTTTCTATCACTGTATAGAAGCAGGTTGGTCTATAGCCGAGAGAGTATCTCAGTTTAAATCATAACGATTACAGACCGAAATAATAACGGGCAACCGACATGGACAAAAGCACGGCACAGCTGACTTGTTGTAAAATAAATATTACAACAAAACACTTAAAGCAATAAGAAAAAAGCTTTTTACTATAAAGCTTTACTCTTAATGTGTGAGTGATTTCTACAAGTAAATTCTAATTGAATTTCTTGTGGACATGGCAAAGTGCTAGTATTTCATTGTGTTTGATTGTTTGATCGATAGCCGAAAAGTGAGTCTTTGGGTGCAATTCTCATTTGCTCGTGTGAGTCGCCCCGTGATAGGCTTTGAGAGTTTGGTTATCGAATCATCAATCAAAGGCTTTTTTGAAAAGCCTGCCATGTAGACTACTGATGACGGGGGTCACGCCCCAGAAATCATGATATAGTCTGTGGGCACGCAATGAAATACTTGCAATATATTTTGCCATGTAAAATACTTGCTTTCTATCACTGTATAGAAGCAGGTTGGTCTATAGCCGAGAGAGTATCTCAGTTTAAATCATATGGGGGCTATATCTAAATCTGAACTGATTTTCTCCGAATTTTGCGGCATTCCTTCATGTAATAAGAAACCTCTTTCTGCCGAATTTCTTACTGATCGGATATAAAATACAGTTTCTACAGCGCTTGAATTTCAAATCGGGGGTAACATATATATGGGGACTATATCTAAATCTGAACCGATTTTTTCCGAATTTGGCAGTATTCCTTCATGTAATAACAAACCTCTTTCTGCCGAATTTCGTACTGATCGGATATAAAATACAGTTTCTACAGCGCGAATTTTGACATGGGCAGCGAAGCGCACCGGGCTCAGCTAGTTTGAAATAAAGGAACGAACAACAGTTTTAAATTTTTTTCCGAAGTTAGTTGGAATTTTTCAGTCGATTTTTTTGAACTGTGTTCAGCTATTTCCCGTAATTGTGTGCGAATTTGAGATATTGTACGCAACGCTGAACAATTTTGGATGAAGAATTATATTCGCTGGAGAGAATAATTAATTGGTTTATCTTTGTGGCCACTTTTCCGTTATTGGGAACGGATTTGAATATACATACATATTCATTTTCTGAATTGTGTCAGATTTGTTTCTGCTATTTGTGTGCAGATTGCAAGATTTAGAAGATATTTTTCGACATGCCACGTCCTAACTTGCGTTCCAATGCAAATGAACCTGAATCTCCGATCCAGCTATCAACTGATGAATTGAATACGACAATGATGGAACAGCCACCATCTGTTGAAGATAAACTGATGGAAGTACTCTCTGGCCTCCGAGAATTAACAAGAGCGGTGGTGGAGAGCCGTAGTGATATTAACGTTTTGAAGCTGCAGATTCAGCAGGTACAGTCCAGGATGTCCACAAATATCAGTGAAGAGGTGTCGACAGCAGCAGCTTCTGGTGGAATATTGCCCCCTCCTATTAGCCATATGAATAGAGCCCAGCAATGCGAAACGACGCAAGCAGAGGCTTCCTCGGACGTTTTACGGTCTTCATCTAACAACAGTAATGAAGATATTCGAAGGAATTCGGACCCTGCTGGAACATCGAGAGAAAATTTGTCCCGCCCTTCAGGTCAGAATTCTTCACCAAATTTACCAAATCAGCAGACTGTTATATTTGCTGATTCGGTATGTAAACTCTATGATTTGCCATCATTCTCTGGCAATGCAGACGAATGGCCTTTGTTTATTGCAAACTTTAAGGATACAACTGATGCGTTTAAATACAGTTGTCGTCAAAATTTAATGCGTCTCCAGAAGTGCCTCCATGGAGCTGCGAAAGAGGCAGTATCATCTCTATTAATTTTCCCTAATGACGTTCCAAAGGTCATAGAAGAATTGGAGTTCCGGTTTGGACGTCCAGATATACTAGTACGTTAACAGATACAGAGGGTGAAACAGTTTCCAGTTATTAGCAGGAAAAGAATGGATCAAATAGTGGTATTTTCAACAACTGTCAGAAATGTTGTTTCATTTCTAAGTTCTGCCGGATGCCACCAACACCTTATGAGCACCACATTACTAGAAGAAATGGTATCAAAGCTTCCAATTGACCAACAATTTGAATGGGTAAAAATGGCTGCTAACATAAAACCATTCCCCACAGTTGAGGACTTTTCAAAATGGCTTGGAAATTTGGCCAAAGTTATAAGTATGATGCCAAATATTCCAATACCACAAGTGCGGCCTTCAAATCAGGTTATGGTGATTAACAAGGAAAAGAAATCGAAAATTAAGTGTGAAATTTGTGGCGAAGAACACTCTGTCTCAAAATGCAAGATTTTTGCTGAAGAAATGCCTGTATCATCTCGATGGGAAAAATCTAAGCAATTGAAATTGTGTTTATGTTGTTTACATAAAGGACACAGTTCAATGAGATGTCGCTTCAAAAACGTATGTGGTTCTAACAATTGCAGGCTCTACCATCACAAAACGCTGCATGAAGATAAAGTTGAAGTAGATCAGAATACTCATACATCAACCCCGTTGCTGAATTGCAGACAGCAACTCATACAGGCGAGTAAAATGTTTAAAATACTGCCAATAAAGTTGTACGGCCCTTCTGGTTTTCTTAAAGCGTACGCAATGTTTGACGAAGGATCATCTATTTCTTTGCTGGAAGAAAACACGGCTCGTCTCTTGGGACTAAAGGGAAAATCGTTAGAATTAAATCTACAATGGTATGGAGACAAACTTGTCAAGGAGAAATCATCCATAGTACATTTCCAAATCGAAGGAGTGGGGGACAATGCCGCCAAATACGACCTGAAAAATGTACATACAGTGAAAACTCTAAATCTGCCAAAGCAATCGTTTTCCAAAGCCAACCATTCCGAATTTCATTCGTTGCCCATTGAAGACTATGCGAACGTCACGCCGATATTGCTTCTAGGTCTGGACAATGTATTTCTTGGAACGCCATCCGTTGTTAAAGAAGCAGGCGATTTGATAGCTATGCAATGCAAGCTTGGTTGGTTTGCATATGGTATCACGAAAAATCCTTGTGATCAACCGACCGTTTTACACATTAAGGAGGATCCCCTACATAATATCGTACAAGAATTTCTTGCGACAGAAAATTTCGGTATAAACCCTAATATTGAACCTCTGATATCGGATGATGATCAAGCTGCTACGGAAATTATGGAAAAAACTATTAAACGTGTGGGTAACCGTTTTGAGATTGGTCTGCTGTGGAAGAAGTATCCCCCGAACATGCCACCTAGTTACGATATGGCTCACAAACGTCTATTGAGCATTGAGAAAAAGATGTCACAAGATTCTAAATACGCCGAAAAGTATATCCTGGAAATAGAAAAATATATCAAAAAAGGATACGCTCGGAAACTAACCGACGATGAAGTAAACGAGGCTCGATTTTCGGTTTGGTATCTACCACATTTTGGAGTAGTAAATCCCCACAAGCCCGAGAAACTACGAGTAGTTTTCGATGCTGCAGCCAAGAGTTCGGGAATTTCCCTAAATTCGTTACTATTAAAAGGTGCGGAGCAAGCAAAGCCACTTCTTGGAATATTATTGAAATTTCGGCAAGGAATTGTCGCAGTTGCGGCTGATATCCGTGAAATGTTTTCTCAAGTGAGAATTCGCCCTGAAGATCAACATTCTCAGAGATTTTTATGGAGAGGTGGAAGTACGAACCAACGAGTGCAGCATTTTGTAATGATTTCAATGACATTCGGAGCCGTGTGCTCACCATGCTGCGCGGAGTATATAAAGAATTTCAATGCAAAGGAATATGTCGACAAATATCCAGAAGCTTCGTCAGCAATCATTGATAAACATTATGTTGATGACTTCGTATGTAGCTTCCGAAGTGAAAACCACGCAATTCAAATTTGTGATCGTGTTGTTAAAATCCATTACGAAGCTGGGTTTGAACTAAGAGGATTTGTTTCGAATAGTAGGAATTTAGAAACGATTATGAATCAGAACTCCAGTACTGTTGGAAATAATATTGATATGGAGAAGCAGTCATCGGCAGATAAAATATTGGGCATGTATTGGAATAAGACTGAAGATGTTTTCGAGTTCAAAACGAAATTTTACTCTCTTGCCCAAGAAGTCGCGGATGGCAATCGTGTTCCCACAAAACGTGAACTTTTAAAAATAGCTATGTCTGTTTTTGACCCATATGGATTGATAGCGAATTTTCTGTTATATACTAAAATTTTGGTACAAAATACGTGGAAATATAAACTAGAGTGGGATGATCCTATACCGTCTGAACTACACAATAAATGGATTCGGTGGTGGAAAGAATTCAAGAACATTGAATCCTTTAAAATCGGGCGATGCTTATCCCGGAAGCTTTTTGATTTTGAAGTACAATTACATGTCTTTGTTGATGCCAGTCAAGAAGCATTTGCTGCCGTTTGTTACTTCAGAATAGGGCGAGAAGTTGTATTCGTAATGGGAAAGATAAGATGTGCTCCACTAAAACTTATGAGCATTCCTCGTTTGGAGCTTCAAGCCGCTGTGTTGGGAACAAGATTAAGCAAGGTAATTGTTGAAAATCATGAGTTCAAGATATCGTCTGTAACATTTTGGTCAGACTCTCAAACTGTAATTCATTGGATAAATTCGACCGAGAGACGATTTAAGGCATTTGTAAGTCACCGTATTGCAGAAATGTTGAATATTTCGAAACCACATCAATGGAGATATATTCCGACAAATCAGAATCCAGCAGATGCAGGAACAAGAACAATTCATACTCCGAAATTCGGCAACAACAGTATCTGGATTCAAGGCCCACAATTTTTACGAGAAGATGAATGTCGCTGGCCATGCCAAAATATAGTATCACCGACATGCCCATTAGAGGAAGAAATAAAACACAATTTATTTATGTGTACGTCTTAACCCTCTAATTGACTATTATCGATTTTCATCAATTACCAAACTTAAAAGGACCTTGGCGTGGGTAGTGCGTTTTGCAAAAATAATTCCTAAAACGTCAATTAATTTAAACGTAAAAGAAATTGATTATGCTGACAAGCTAATTTGTAAAAGAGTACAAATGGAACGGTTCCAGGAAGAAATAACTTCTTTAAAAACTGCTAATTCTATTTCTAAAAGAAGTTCAATAAAGAGTCTCGTACCGTATTTGGATGAAGATGGTATACTACGTGTTCAAGGAAGATTGGACGAAGCTCTTTATCTGCCATTCGATGCTCGAAGACCAATTATTTTGCCACACGATCATTGGGTTTCGGAGTTGATAATGGCACACTACCACAATAAAAATCATCATCAGAACATGAATTTGACTATTAATGAACTACGTCAACGATATTGGATTCCGAAAATAAAATCACTATTCAAGAAAATAAAACGTAATTGTCCCACATGTAAAATGGATTCAATCAAACCGATTACACCTCAAATGGGTCAGTTGCCAGAAGATCGGATAACTCCATATGTACGTCCATTCACATATACTGGAGTGGATCTGTGTGGCCCATTTAATGTAACGATTGGTCGCCGAAGAGAGAAAAGATGGGCAGTCATATTCACATGTCTAACGACAAGACCCGCGCATATAGAGATGGCTCATGACTTATCAACCGACGCTGTTATTTTGTGCCTCAGAAACTTTGTCAATCGCCGAGGTGTTCCGATACGCATTAGAAGTGACAACGGCACAAATTTCATCGGGGCACAGAAGCTATTGCGTAGAGAAGATCGACTTATAAACGAAGATAAACTTCAAGAGGAGGTAGCCAATAATAATATAGAGTGGATTTTCAACTGTCCAGAAAATCCAAGTTCAGGTGGTGAATGGGAACGCCTGATTCAAATAATAAAGAGACTGTTAAACAAAACGTTGAAAGAGTCGTCTCCGAGATTGGAAACACTTCACTCTTTGCTTATTGAAGCAGAGAACATTATAAATTCAAGACCTCTTACTGAAATCCCTATTTCTACAGAAGATGATGAACCACTCACCCCAAACCACTTCCTTCTTGGTTGTTTAAACTCCACACAAACTCCAAGTAATGCTGAAGAATATGTTTGCCTACGCAAACAATGGAAGATTGCACAAAATTTGAAAGATCGTCTATGGAAGCGTTGGGTGACGGAATATCTTCCACAGTTAATTCACATGACAAAATGGAGACGAAAATCAAAAAAAGTTCAAATAGGAGATATCGTTATTATTCTTGACTCATCACAGCCTAGAAGTCATTGGTTAAAAGGCCGTATTGTAAATGTTTTCCCTGCTAAAGATGGACAAATACGAGTAGCTGAAATCAAAACCACGTGTGGTGTTAAACGCAGACCAGTCTCGAAGTTAGCTGTATTCGCAGAAGAAAGTGGTGAATCAACTTGATTCACAGGAGGGAGAATGTTGTAGTTTTTACAATTTGCTATGTTTATTTTACCTTTTGCTTTAATGTTTATTTTACTTTCTACTGTTGTACAACTGACTTTGGAATTTATACAAAATTTAAACAATGTATACATAGACTTTAAGATATGTTTGTCAGAAAATATTTTATAATTATTCGAGAGTCTATTTGAAATAAAGGAACGAACAACACTTCCTATAGAAGACTTCACACTTTCTCACGGAAAGTTTTGAATTCTGTTTGCCAATGATGTCGAGTATGTACTCTGATGAGAACTTACTGGGACATCCCTTAACATATAGGGTCGTTTTTATGAGTTCAGGAATGTCGCTTTTCCTTACCAATTTTAGCTTTGCGCCGTCCCAAGGTGAGGGGAAGCTATCCACAAGTTTTACGAGGACACCAGCGCAGCGTTGTGATGCCAGCCATAGCATCAAAACACCCCTCTCAAACTTGCAACTCATTACTTCGATTGGTGGTTCATCCTTAGATTCGAGGACGTATTCCGCTACCCTCGTATAGACCAAATCTTCGAAGTTACTCCTTTGGTCTTCGGGGATTCTGCCAGATGCACTACTGCTATCAATTATGGCGTAGCATAGATCGTCTCGAAAATGTTGTTTAGCTATATTAGAATAAGACGGTGGCTTCTTACCCTTCTTTATGGCCAATTGATTTTTCCGTGTCTGTAGAGTCTTTTTGGTTAAAGCCTCATCCTTAACGGATGATTTGGTTGACTTGAACTGCGTTATTGGGTCAACTTTACCGCCCACAATCGAAGGACCCAGACTAGATACCTCCTTTTGTGTGGTTACGTTAGGCTTATCCGAATTACTGGAAGACTCGAGCCCTTTTCTTCTTAGTCACTTTCACAGCGCTATGTTCTTCGGGAGACCTGACTCTTTTAGCGGCCTCCATGTTTGTATTGGAGGTAGAATTGTCAGGTTCATCCCGTAATTATATATTTTTGTAAAAATAATTTTTACTTAAAAATCAATAACATTTATTTGGAACGCATATATTAATATAGTCCAACAATATATAACGGGGTTTCCAATAGGGATGATATGATTTTGAAGTGACGTTTCGGCCATTTGTAATATGTCATTATCTGTCATTTGTTTTTCATTGTTTTCAGTAGTGTTTACAATTTCTTCATGGGGAGATATACGCAAGAACAACGTTTACAAATTATTCAGTTTTATTATCAAAATAATCGTTCTCGTTAAGAGCTATCTTTTTACCATTGACCGATTGTGGCTACGTGCCACACAACAAATGAAACAATTGAATTGTTGCGGGAAAAGTTTGGAGATTCGATTATTTCAAGAAATTGTGATATTGAATGACCTCCAAGAAGTTGTTTTAAAGCGCCCATTTTTAATTTCTATATAATCTAAGTCATAATCTGTTGTCAATCCGTTAAGCAGTTTATCGTTTTGCAAAATTGTACGATTTATAGGAATTTTAGAAAAATTTAAATTTAAATTTTGAATGAGTTTAAACTGATAAATTTAAAACTATGATTAAAATTATTGTATTGACACATTTTCCAAACAAACAAATATTTATTTTGAACAACATATTCCAAAACATTTGGGTTTGCCAAATATTATATATTTGGAGTGTACTCCAAACATATATATATTTCAAGCAGAATATGTTTGGGACAATTACTACAGATGCGAGTTTTTTTCAGCGTTTAGAGATTGAAGTTTAGTAACTGTCGTTAAAATAATTGGAAATCTGGCTAGAAAAAAACCATAAAAAATAGAAAAAAATTTGAAATATGTTTAAAGCTAGCATCTTAACGAAGAAAATAATGTCTATTTGAAAAATATCTATGGATAAATGTATAAATGAAAAAATGGGAAATTCAAAAAAAATATTTTCTTAATTTTTATTTTGGCAATTTTGTTTGGGAGGTACCAAAAGGGGTGTGGCAATAACGACCATTTTTAGATATACCCGTTAAATATTCTAAGAATTTTCCGTAGATTACGTTTCTGACTGACGCTTTTTGCGAAAAAAAATTGACCACCCCTAATATTTATATATACATATGTATATGTAGGTACCATTTGAAAGATTTTAACATCCTCTCTAAGAATTATAACCAACTTTTGTGTATTAAGAACATCAAAAGGACGAAAATGTCCTTAATCCATGATTATCCTGAAAAGCGTATCTTAAATTTTTTCGTTTTATTTTTAAAAATGAACCACATATTTTCCCAAAAAAATTTAAAATGTCCATGGGATAAAAAAATATGAATGAATTAATGTCCGTCTGTATGTTGACTGAATGGTGTTAACGATAACTCTGGAAAGGAGTAACCGGATGACTTAAAAATTCGACTTGAATCCCGTTGAACATCTTTGGAAAATTGTTAACAAAGATATAAATCGAGAAAGTGTAGGTGGAGATAAAAATATGCTATTACAGATGCTTGGAACTCCATAGATACGAAGATAATAGACAATATTATTGCTTCCATGCAAGAAGAAGCAAAATCGTCCTTGAAGTAAAGGTTTTTCCAAAACTCTTAGTAGAAATGCATAGTCCAATATGTATTGTCGTGCGAATGTTCGACTTTTTTGTTGTTTGTGAAATAAATTTTAAATAGTAAAACACGCCAGTGTTTTACTAAGTTGCTACTCAGTCACTTGGCGACTTTCCCATATTGCCATTACTTCGGCGTGATAGACACTGCAGGTATCTGGTAGTCTGTGAGCTATATCCCACTAAGTTCTTCACAGTGTACTCCAAAGCCAACCTTTTCTCCAAGCTTCGAGCCATCTGTATAGAAGTGGAGATGGTTTCTATTACCTGGTATTCTTCCAACCCATTCATCTCTGGCGGGAATCATAGTGATGTAATTTCTCTCGAAGGTGTACACAGTTGGTATATAGTCCACTCATATCCCCCACTAAGTGGGGGTGATACTACGTTTGGGTCACTGGAAGCTGTAGAGTTTGATGTATGTAGTTGGCTTTCCTTATTTTTATCTGAATTTTTATTATGCTTGTCTAAAAAATATATTTATATATTATTAAATAATATAAAGAACATTTTTATCAAACATATGATGAACTTCGTAATGGAATCCACATACATATTAATTTTTTTTATAAGATAAATTATTCTATTTTGTCGTAAATTATATTTTTCATCATATACTACAAATCTATTACTATATATCTATAATTTCTGAAGTGTACAGTTTTTTTAATGCCACCCACACACTGATAGAAAAACCGTTCGTCATCATGATGAATCAGTTTCGTCAATATATCTTCGTACTGGTGACGAAAAGTTTCGTACATGCGATGTTTTTGTACGTCAATAGAACGAACATGTTTTTGGTGATTTCGAAATTCGTCGAGGGAACGATAAGGTTTCATTCCCACGACGAAAAGATTTATTTGACCATCTTGCTGAAAATATGATAAAACGAAGCAATCAATTTATAGTTTGTGCTTAATTGTACTGTTATACGTTCTGATTACATTAGTTAAATAATTTGTTGTAAAATTTTATTTAAAAAATGTAATAATAAATGACGAACACCGTTCGTCAATAAGATTATCTAATCATCATGAGAATGATCGACTTATTCACCCTTTACGGCAACGTCGACGCCTACAGCAAAACAATGTAAGACATGCGACGCTGTTATGTTCGTCCATGCGTGTCTCTCACGCAGCACCAATTGGTTCAAACAAATCGCACTGGCACGGCGCAACTGATGTTGGGTTTAACAAAACATCAAACACAAGCATATACGAGCTGTAGTAGTAGTAGTATCTTTATTCATTATTATTTTCTCGTTTTATACAGTTATTTCCACGCTTAATATGATAAAGAAAATTATTTAAATAAATAAATTTGATTATATTAAAAATGTATTAATAATGAGATTTAATACGAGTTAAATTCATTGAAATAAAGATTTACGGCTATGACGTCATGTCGTCAGCCGGACTTGAAATATATATATATTCTGAACATTTTCTTTTTGTTAAGGGATGTATTTGTTATTGAACATTATAATTATTATGCGTACTCTGTTAGTATTAGCTTGCGATATTGTAGGGCAAGTATTCGTCATATTGTTCCATTCGCTATCAGCCATATTTTCCATCAATGGTTGCTCACCCACCTCATTAATTATGCCGTTTAAAGCTTTCACCCAAAATAGCTTTTTCCGAATCAGTATTTGGGTTAGTTGGTGTGGTAACCTCTCTCTTTTATATCGGAACAGGGTTCTGGAAATGTACCTCATATGAAGTTGTAGCGTATATAAATGACTTTCTTCCAGTTCAGTCTCTATATTAAGAGCGTAATTTGGCGTGGACTCTGGCAAACTTAGAACCCGCTTCAAAAAGAAGCGTTGTAATTGGTCGACTTCTTCGAAATACCCATAGCCCCAGACTTGAGCAGCGTATGACTGGACCGATCTGCATACTGCCATGTATACATTCAATCTTTGCTGCAGAGAAATGTCGTCTTTTTTCAAAAAGTTTTCCACGTCGCAGTAATCGCGCTTTTAGCTTGGGTATTCCGGGTCTGAATGTGCTTCAAAAACTTCATTTGAGGGGATAATACTACTCCCAAGTACGTATAATTCGCTACCACTTCAAGTTGTTCTTCAAGGAAGAACCATTTATCCTGCTGAAACAGTCTCCCCCCGTTTCTAAATACCATTATCTTCGACTTGCTTGTGTTGACTACTAGGCTCCATCTCCTACAATATTCTTCCAAGTTAGATATCATTCGCTGCAGAGTCTTTGGATCATCGGCCAAGAGGACTATATCGTCTGCATACAGTAAGACCTTTACTTTCATTCCTTCTATTTCCAGGCCTCCTTCCAGTGAGTCGCTTAGGTCGTTGATATACAGAGAGAATAGCAAAGGTGATAATAAGCACCCCTGTTTTACACCTGCTTCTGTATCAAAATAGTCGGACAATTCTTCACCAGTCCACACCGCCGACTGTGTGGTTCGATACACTGCTTCAATCATCTTTACAAATTTTAAAGAAATGCCCAACTGATGCAGTTTGAAAATGAGCAAGCTTCGAGAGATTTTGTCGAAAGCAGCTCTGAAATCTACAAAAAATGCATATACTTTCTTCTTTTCTGACAGCTTAATATTGACGATCGAAGCGAGGTTATATATATTGTCCGTCGTAGAGTAGTTTTTCCGAAATCCAGCCTGGTATTCCACCAATGTATTATTTTCTTCAGCCCATTGCCCCAGTCTTTCGTTTAGTATACCCATGAAGATTTTAGCTACCGTGTTCATAAAGGATATACCTCTATAGTTGGCTGCATCGTCCAAACTTCCTTTTTTATGGATAGGGAATATTACTGTCCTCTGAAATTCTTCATCAATCTTGCTCTCAGTATACATTTTGTTGTAAACTCTCACCAGTTGCACCAAGTAGTCATCCGTAGCATTTATAAAGAATTCATATGGAATTCTATATTCACCCGGCGCCTTGTTCGGTTTGGTCTTGCTCAAAATCTGCCTAATTGCCGCTAAAGTTATATCTTTATCTAATGTATCGTTTACTATTAGAGCCGGTGCATATTGTACATTAATCGATGTTTGTTCAATACTGAGTAGTTCCATGAAATGTTGTTTAAGTATATCCGCTGATAGTGTATGACTTATGCGGAAGTCTTGTTCATTTATTACTCTCACTAAACTCCACCATTCTCTGGAATTTGAAGTGTTATTGAGCTTATCGGAGATCTTGGCGTAATATAATTGTTTGCTAGTTTCACAAACCTCCTTATATTTGTTTTTTGCATTCCAATATGCTTGTCTATTAGATTCCGAGCAAGATTTCCGAAATTTAGCTAAGCATTGAAATGATTTCTTCCTTGCCCAGTAGCATCTATCATTGAACCACTTTCTATGTGGCACGTAGTGATGGGCTGCAGTTTGTTGGGTTATCGATGTAACAATTATATCCGTCATGTCTTTGAGGCAAGATATGTTATTTTTGATTATTCCTAGACTCAGATTAGTGGTGAGCTTATTCTGATATTGCATTTTGTGAGTATCGTTCCAATGTAGTTTTGGTAATAATTTGAGTTTGTTTTCTGGAACTACCGAATTATTTAGCTTTAAATTCAGTGTTATTGGTAGATGATCTGACCAAATTTTTCCTTCAGCACTAAAGTTTTCAACATATTGAAGCATGCTGACAGAAACTGAACATATATCATTAACCGATGTTCCAACATTACTCACATATGTGAAATTTCCATCCCCATCTCCCAAAGTTTGGCCATTTAGAATTATGAGGTTTTGTTCATTACAGAAGTCGATATATCTTCGACCATTCGCATTCACTTCCTTATCTTGGGACTTTCTCATCCCCGTACATGCTTGAAACGAATCTCTGTAAAGCTGAACAATATCTTGTTGTGTTTCCCCTATTCTTACGTTTATATCTCCCATCAGTACTAAATTTTCGCATTTATTTTCTTCTATAAACAATTTTGCAAGTGCAAATTCCCTTGTCCAATCTACGCTTCTTATGTAAAGTGGCAATATCAGCATTTGGAAACTTTCTATTTTGATATATACACCACAGAATTCTTCGTTGTAACAAAATTCGTACTTTATGCCAGATCTACATAGCGATTTCCTCAATCCTAAAAATATACCACCGCTAGCACGACCAAATCTGCAAACTTTTTTTGGCGTTAATCCAATGTATTTTGTACTCGGGGAAGTATTTTTCAGTTTGATTTCTGTTTTGGCCTGTAATATGCGTTTCTATTAGAATAACTACATCAAACTCCTTAAGGTACGTAAACAAATTTGGATACAAATATTTATTTGATACTCCATTTACATTATATGATATTATTTTAAGTTGTATTTTATTATTATTTTCTGTTGACACTTATAAATAGCAGAAGCAATGAATACTTCTCGTTCGTTTGATTTCAGCCTTTCCTGATAAGAACTGCGTTTCGAACCGAATAATCACAACTGAACCTAGCAAAGCATTCAAGTAATTTTATTTTCCATACCGTTTTTAATGGTCTAAAACCAGAAGAATATTTATTGAACCCCTAACCTACCCACCTGCGCACGGGTTTGGTAATATAAGTGTATTTGCACCCCAAACAATTGACACGCGATCCATGGTGTAGGTTTAGGTTAGGGTGGCAGACGTTTTCTTTTTTTTTTTTCTTCAGCTCACATAGACCAGTTTAGGTCCCTAGTGTTTGATATACAAATGTATCGATAGCACGAATATTGGTACTGGAAAGATCTGTTAGGCTGCCTAGAAAGGCCGACCCCAGTAGGTCGTTTACTCAAAGCGGGACAGTCGCATAGCAAGTGCTCAATGCTCTCCACTTCTTCCTCATCTCCACAGCTTCTGCAGAATACCCAATCTTTTGGCGGATTCGCCGATCAAGCAGTGTCCCGTCAGAACTGATACTAACGTAGACAATATTTGCCTCTCTAGTGCGAGGAGATATTTTGATCTTCTCAGGTCATACCTTAGCCAGATTTGTCTAGCTACCCTGCAGGTGCCGATTTCTGCCCATCTTTCGTTGGACTGGCTGATTGCCTCTTGCCTAAGCCAAAGCTTGTACGTGGATAGTGGAGCATGGTGTAGGGTATATAAGATTCGGCATGCCTAGACGAATCGATTTAACCTTGTCCGTCCTTCTGTCCATACACAGTTGATCGTTAAGTACAGGCCGCATTTTCACTCCGATCTTGCTGAAATTTGCCAATAAGGACTCCTTCTTGGTAGAAATTGGTCAAATCGGTTCAGATTTTGATATATGCCCCATACATATTTTCTTTCCGAATTGGTCTTTTAGCGCTACAGAAGCTGTTATATTCCAAGACATCCAATCACTTTGAAATTATGCAGGATGGAATTTCTTGATCCAAGGACCCACATTGTCGAATTTGGTGTAAATCGGTTCAAATTTAGCATCCGCGTACAATCCTTGAAAATTTGAATAAAGTCTATTCAGATTTAGATATAGCCTTCATATATATATACCTCCGATTTGGCATATAAACGCTCATTAGAAAAATAACATACATATATAAAACTTAACAATATTTCTACTTATTCTGCTTCGAGAGGAGGGGTGTACGGTAGGGCGGGTCGATTTAAAAATCGCCCATTGCTCAGTGAAAATCGTATTCTAGGGATAAAAATAAGAAACTTTGCCGAAGGAACCATACCTCTAAAACGAATTCTGATGTCCCGGAAAAAATCCCACTTTGACCCATTTAGAGTGCTCCAATCGAGTCCAAATGTATGACTGACACCCACTCAGTGAAGTGCTCAGTGAAAATCGTATTCTAGGGATCAAAATATGAAACTTTGCCGAAGGAACCATACCTCTAAAACGAATTCTGATGTCCCGGAAAAAATCCCACTTTGACCCATTTAGAGTGCTCCAATCGAGTCCAAATGTATGGAACCCCCAGGGGGTTCCAGGGGGTGTGCCACTGGCATGGGTGGGTCGGGCCTCCAAAGTTAGGGGGGGTCGGTCATACATTTGGACTCGATTGGAGCACTTTAAATGGGTCAAAGTGGGATTTTTCAAAATTTGCCCCTACCCAAAAGTTTGACCCAAATTCCGGGACATCAGAATTAGTTTTAGAGGTATGGTTCCTTCGGCAAAGTTTCTTATTTTGATCCCTAGAATACGATTTTCACTGAGCAATGGCGACTTTTTTTGCCTCCCCACAAATCGACCCGACTGTAGACCTTACGGGTCATCCTTTCCAATTACTGAATTTTTTAAATGTCCTCTGAAAGTTGCAAACTCTCTTTGTGAATTTCACAAATGTCCTTTTCTGGCACAAAATCCTTCATTCCGAAAAACGTTTATGGCATCCCTGGTTTTGCCTATCTTTCCCTTTCAAGGCGAGTGAAATTACCAACGAGAAGGCTTAAGTTCCGCACACTTTTTAATATTTAAGAAGTCGACTGCACTATGCAACAAAAATTTGTGTCGAAGGGCTGTACATAACATTTTCTATAAATACATTGTATATTATTAAAATATTTAGTATAAATATGTGAATGGACACACATATGAATGAATATGTTTGGTCCGGAATATAATTGATTCAGTACATTATATAAAATCGATGTCGGAGTCGTAGCCGGAGTCGCAGTCGGAGTCGACTCCGAGATGAATTTTGCAAAATTATCTAATTTAACTATTTTCGCAATCAAAAATTTCGATTGGGATGTATGTACATAAACATATTTATACAAAATAAGTAAAAAAAATAAAATTTATGAATTTGAAAGTATAATTTCATGAAAATTGCAAAACAACGTTGACTCCGACTCCACAGCCCTGTTTAGTATTTATACCATATTTGAAGTAAGCGTTCGATAAAGCCGTGATATAATTTAAATTAAAGAATTAGGAGGACTACAAATGTTAACAATGACACTTTCACGTGGAAACAGAATTTTAGTAATTCTCGTTAAAACAATTAGAAAATTCTTGTTTTTTTCCACAAAAAACTGTTTTTGGTTGGCACGAAAAAAGCATAATAATTTAAAAAATCGCCAAAATATTTTTTGCATCTTAACGAAGAAAACAATGCCTATTTGATAGAAATTAGAGAACTTCAACATAATCCGGTTTTTATACCCCTATTGAGAACGAGGGTATACACCAGTTGCTGCGGACCAAAAGTGTAGCACATCGAAGGAGTGACCTACGAGTCCCCCAGAATAATTGGGAAAACCGTTTTAGGCCTTTTTAAGTAATTTGAACAATATCCGTCTGCCTGGTGCGCACGATAACTTTCGACAGGAGTAACCGATTGACTCCATATTTGGAATGTATTAATATTTTTTTCTATCTCAGGTAGAGTGATCAAAACCGGTTTAAAATAAACCGGCCCACCGGTTTTTTGCTTCCACCGTCCCCGGTTTTTCTCAAAATCATGAATTTCGAACAACCGGTGCAACCGGTTTTTTTCGTTTGTTTCCACCGGTTTTCCGGTTTTTTTATTATCAATAAAATATTAAAAATTATTTACAACTTTATATACAAAATATCACAAATTAAGATAATAATATGAAAGATCTCCTTATATGGCCTACAAAGACTCGGCAACTTTGCTAGAATACGAAGCCATTCACCAATTTCTATACAAATTACAAAAATTTTAAGAAAATAAATGATTTATACGCGCAGAAGTTATGTGAAAAGTAAACGCATTCCCCCACTTCCAAACCGAAGCAAAAACAAGTAAGAAAATTTCATTTGGGTATACCGGCTAGTGTATACTCTTATATATTTATATGTATACTCGTATATACCCACCTGCACTAAAGTGTGTATATAAAATATATATGTATAAAGATTTAATACCTCTATTAAATATTCTATTTAATATCCCGAAATATTAATATTTTCTTGACTGAACTACATAAGGGGAATTTCATGTCAAGTGAGTTAATTTTTAAAGTGATGTCTTCCAACGAGATCAGTTAAGGACTTTCCGAGTTGGAGGGTGTCAAATATTGACATTTTTGTCAAACGGTTGTTTTTCCCATCTGAAATGCTAAAATGTTTGGTTGAACGTAAATTTTTTTTTTCAGAGGTTTATATTTATTTTGATAGATCAACAGGTCCCATCCCATTAATAGGTCACAAAGCTTTTAAAGGAAATTATCTAAGCTTTCTTTTGAGCAAAAAAATAAAAAATTAAAACATAGGTTTTTACCAAAATTTCAAAAAAGTTTAATTTTGCAAAAAAGTAATGAAAATATATTTGCTAATTTTTTTAAAGGTTAAAGAAAAGACTATCGATAACACTTTTGGAAAATGTTTCTAAATACAATAGCTAATTAGTTATAAGTATGAGATAAAAGGACCGTTTGACTCAAATGACAATATTCATCACAATCCAACTCATAACTACTATCCAACAGGACTAAATTTGGTGCAAGATTCCTGATCAGAAGACATCGCTTTTAAAAATTTAATATAAAAAAATCGCCTTTTTGTTATTAAAAAGGAAAATGTTTTTCAAACGGCAATTTTCATACTGTTTTGTTATGCAGAAAAAAACCGGTTCTACCGGTTTCCCCGGTTTTCTTCGAAGAAAAAAACCGTCCACCGGTTTTTTTATAACTTAAATAAACCATCCACCGGTTTTTTATTTTTTCAAAAAAACCGGTTTTTTGATCACTCTAATCTCAGGCTAAGATCAAAGATGGACTTCATTGGTCCACTCCTTCGAATAGCTCCCCCGCAAAGGGTCAAAATTTAGTGAAGTATAGATTATCTCATAACTTCTATACTACTACCCAGAATCGTTCACAATTCCAAACATGGTGATAAAGCCGTGACTACAAATTTTAACAATGACACTTTCACGTGGAAACAGAAGTTTAGTAACTGTCGTTAAAACAATTAGAAAATGCTTGTTTTTTCCACAAAAATTTTTTTTGGTTGGCACGAACAAAGCATAATAATATAAAAAAAAACACAAAAAAATGTTTGCATCATAACGAAGAAAACAATGGCTATTTGATAGAAATTAGAGAATTCCATTTGGGACCATTTTGCACACAAAAATAAGGTCTTATAACTTTGATTCCTGCACATATAAACACTTGACATTTTGTACAGTGTAATGCGTTTATAGTACCCTGGGGTCATAATTTATACGTTTATTAACAGTACCTGTTAATGATAATGCATAAAAAGAAATTAGAAATACAACACAATATAGAGACGCTTTATTTAATCGGTTTGGTGTAGTTGGTAACAAGTTTACCTTTTTGTATGTACAACAAGTTATACCAATAAGCAACGATATGCGATGAGAGAGATGGCGAACAAGTGTTTTTTTATGGAGAAAGGCGGCGGCAAAAAGTAAACGAAGTTACAACTAGTTACTCGTTAAAATCTGTAAAGCTACTCTTACAATCTTGCATTAAAAGGGAATAGAAAGATTTTAACTACGGCAACTACACGTAGCAAAATTAACGAATAGAAATAAAATTGTTTCAGGTTTAAACATGCCGGCCACCTTGCAACATCAAAGAATTTTGCTACCAAAAATTATTAATTCTAATAAACCTAATGTACAGTGCAGCAGCTATGTGAGCTTTTCGATTAAAATTCAAACTTAATCTATTTAAAAGTAGGCCAGTAGGGACCCAGTTGAAGCCAGTAGGAACTTCTTGATCTTGACTAATCGTGAATGTGTCAGTTGTTGTTGTTGTAGCAGCATGGAGACACTGAGCTGATAATCCTTAAGACTATTTCTATTACAGACTTCGTTCCGGCATATATCCGATTATCGCGGGAACCTTATGTTGATTTCATCCACTCAATGTTGTCCGGTTGTAAATTAACATTCGTCTGTTAATTTCAGGGAATGGATGTTATTTTGAGTGTTTGCCTTTTCTATTCTCCACTAGAAGCGCTGCATTTCTGTTATGTCATGATGTTATGTCTATTTTTAGCTTCCCTGTTGACTTGGGTAATCAGATGTTATTGTAGTGGTAGCGACCGGTGAGTTATTTTTAGCTGCAGAAACTCGAATTATGATGAAAACATGAAATGTTGATGTTAAATTTTTCCGGTGCCCTGGCTGGGAGTTGAACCCAGCACCTGCGGGATCCAAGTCTAATGCACTAACCACTAAGCTGTCAGTAGGGACCCTTGGGAGAACGAACGCGATGGGCAGTAGGGACCCTTGCAACTCAATTAAGCCAGTAGGGACCCTAGCAGTTGCATACGTTACATCGATTGCGGAGTTTGATCGGTCAGAATGACCAATTTGGTGATAGATCGTCTTACAACGGTTTTGTATACGAGCGTCAGCAACGCGAACACGACCTAATTTCCACGAGGTAGGATCTAAAGTTTCATTACGACCGCCTGATCGCATTCTGGAAATTTCAATTTGTACAGCATATGCAAACGATACAGATATCCTCTTTCCTACTCAGACAATACTGATGTGTCAGTGCCTGAACTTTTCTAAACCGATTCACATTAGAAAGTGGTTGTTCAGTAACGACTGGTTCGGGAGGAGCAAGCAGCGCGACGGTTTCATGCGGACTATCGGACTTTGGACACAAAGGTCGAGTAACATATCTATCATCCGAATCCCTATGGGTTGTACGTATGGATTTTTCCTCACAAAATTTATCCGAAAGTGACAAAATACTTTGTTTTGGAGATTTAGTATTAATACTACCTTCTTCAGAGATATTCAATCGTGTTGCGAAAGTCTGCAATTGGCTGGACGGGACAGGACCCGTAATGAGCCAACCGAAGATAGTGTTCTGTGCGAGAAATGATCCAGACGAAATCTGAAAAAAATCCTTCTAAGAGAATGCTAGGGTATAAGTCCGCTCCTACTAAGAGTTCTACGGGTCGCGATTCAAATAAATTTGAATCAGCCAGAGGAAGAGTAGGCATATTTTTCTTAAAATCAGAAGCGACCGTAGGTTTAGGTTTAGGTTAGGGCAGCCGTATTTTTTATACAAGCTCACATAGACCAGTTTAGGTCCCTAGTGTTACCACGGGCTGAAATGCCCCTCATCGAAACCAACCTGTTTGATATACAAATTTGTCGATATTACGAATATCGGTACTGGAAAGATCTGTTAGGCTGCCTAGAAAAGCCGACCCCAGTATGTCCAGTCGTCGTTTACTCAGAGCGGGACAGTCGCATAGCAAGTGCTCAATGCTCTCCACTTCTTCCTCATCTCCACAGCTTCTGCAGTAGTCATTAGAGTCAATACCCAATCTTTTGGCGTGTTCGCCAGAGGAGTTCTCAGTCCATCTATCAGACGGACAGACTATTGGGTGGCTGGTTGCTAGGGGAATTTCATCTCCTCAGTCCGACTTTCGGACGGACAGACTATTGGGTGTCTGGTTGCTAGGAAAATGTCATAATATGATGAAATTCATGGTGGTTTAGTGCGGTCGGGGGAGATATGTATGTATAACTGTGCTGTGATTCACAACAAACTTCAAGCGTGGTAATTTTGTTGTAATTTTGATTATGTTGCTTTATTTTTAAAACGGTATAGTGTCTTAGATCATTGATATGCCTATTTTGTGTGTGGATTGGGTTGTTCCTGTGTTAAGCCTTAAGAACACAAATTGTATTAATATATATATTTTCGAGCAAATAAAATTTTATTTGAATAACATATATTTGGAAAACCTATATTAACGAATTACTACAAAATATGCTTGCGTAATAATTTTCTCAAATAAAATATGTGTTTAAATACAAATAAAAGTATTGTTTGGGATTTCTCCAAATATTTTTTAATTAAAAACAATTGCAAAACATTGCAGATGTTTCGAATTTAATTTTTAATTTTTCATTGATTTCGGGTTATACCTTAAAATTTAAAATGACATAAGTGGGAATAAAATTTGTTTTAAAGCACTAATTATAAATTTCTATTTATTCCAAGTCATCATTTTCTGTCATACGATTTAAATAACAAAAAAAATTACGAACATTTAACAAACAAAAACATTTTATGAACAAAAAAAGCGTACTTTGAGTTCCTGAAAACCTAAAACTTGGCTGACAACTAATGTATCGTTATACTTATTTTCTGATTACGAAAATGCAAATAAATCTTTGTTTCAGAAATAAAAGCCAAAATAATATAATATTTGGATTGAAAGAATGATTTGTTTAGAGCAACACCTTCCCAAATATATAATTTTTTGTGTGCAAAAAATAATATATTTCGAATGTACCCTAAACATATGTATATTTCCAGCAGAATATGTTTGGTACAATATACTATAGAAGCGATTTTTTTCAGCTTGTATATATTTATTTATTGACAAACTTTGCAAAGTAATTTGAACATCATCGCATGTTTTCTTATTATCTATGGGTGGCATGTTTGTTGTCTAATATTTATGATCTTTCAAATTCAATCACAAACATTTTTCTAAGTCTTTATGAGTGGAGTGAATTGAGATCCTGTGTGGAAGACTGCTTTCGAAGAGAATCATATGGTAATGATCTCTCAATCAATTTAAATAAATAGCGTCAAATTTTGTGTCGATAACACACTTTAAAAAGTACCCAGCAAAATCTTGATAAGTACCTGTCATTATTCCCTGCATTACCAAATAATGACATCTCATTATTCGCTGCATTACTTTCGGCTGATTAATAATGACTTACCAATAATAAATAAATCATTTTGGCAAATTTTAATATAATGCAATTTTGGCTATATGTATGTGCACACGATTTATTTATTTATTATTTTATATGTTTTTAAATAATACGTGCAGTTTTGAATGAAAATACCAAAAATATTTACGTATATCGTATTATGTTAAATCATTGAAGAATTTTGCACATGGGGGTTTGGGTTCAGAAATTTGCATTTGGAATGAGGAAATTGAAATGCGCGAATATATGGAAAAAATCAGTTTAAATGGCCATTTCTACATATTTACTACATATTTTATAACTTATTGGTAATGCATTATTCAAGTACTTAAAATTGTGAAAATATAAGCACATATGTATGTAGTATGCCTATGCTAGAAAAAAGTACTTATTATGCCACTTTATTGTATGCTTTTGGAAAGTACATTCCTCCAATGACATGTCCATGTTAAAATAATGAGAAAAGTGGCTAAATAATAAGTACTTACCATTATAGAACTTTGCTTACTCGTCGGATTATTTGGTAATCATAAATTTTGCTGAGTAATGTGAATATCATGAAATCTAAGACGGAGATTATAGGATCTTTCAACAAACTGAATTTTAAAAAATTCTTAGTTTGAAGGAAATGAAACTTAATACAGAATATCCCATCAAGATAGCATATCGATGGCTTATATCCATAGATTTTGATGACAAATGCGTCTGCTTTACATGATTGAGCTACATTGTACATTTTAAAACACGCCTTTTCAACGTTTTGTTGTTTTGCTATGTTGTTTTATGTATTTTTACCAAAACAACTAGGCTATACTTACATTTTTTATTTGATTTCCAAATTGCTAACAATAAATTTTTCGATGTAGTATGAACTTTTCCTGTTGATCTGATGACAATTCTGTATTCAAAATTTTTGCAAAATAAATACATTTGAAGAAAACCGCGGAAGAACATTTCAAATTTGATGTATTTCGCAATTCCGTGTAAAACTCATTAACCTTCTTAAACGAAGTTTAAGATGCCCACTATGAAGAATGGACTCTACTTCTTAAAGTATATTGCAAAATATCGATAATATTGTGCTTTTGACTGCAGAATCCATTACTAATCCACATTACCTAAATGCTCTATAACACGAGGAAATGATTTAATTTTCAAAATATTTAAATCTGAAAATACTTAGAGTAAAAGCTTTCTTATGAATTCCAGTTAAAAAGTTATAACTCTGAATGCATTTCTAATGCACACAGGAGAAAAACTATTTTATGTGTGATATCTAGATAAATCAAATAAACCATTTTCCTTGTTATGGATTTTGCAGAAAAAATAGAAAAAACTGTGTACAAAAAAAAATTCACAAAATCGCAAAATGCAATTTTTTTAAATAACTTGAAGTGTATAACGCGTAAAAGGTAGAAAACACTATGTCCATACATTGAAATATTTGCAAAAAATCGCGAAATGCAAATTGTTAAAAGAAGATGATGTGGGTAACGCAGAAACACTATGTTCAATTAACATTAAAATATTTGCAAAATCATTGCAAAAATCGCGAAATGCAATTTCTTTAAAAGCACATGGTGTGGGCAACATAGAAAAGATAGACAACTATATGTTTAAATAACATTAAAATATAAAAAAAATTAAAACAAATAGCGAAATTCAATATTTTCGAAGAGCAACCTCTACATCACGGTCAGATTATAATTTCTAAGACTATATGGATGCATTTACAAGAATTAAAATCTGTGATTTCATCCAATTATTATTACAATTATCATATATAGGCATTTGAATTACGTATACTATTTGCAAGTATACAAAAATTGTAGATAGCGTCATACATTTTTTTCTACACAGTGTATCTAGGAACACCCACGTTCTTTTCAACGCATGTAAGTCTTGTATACAGAATCGCGACAAAATCTTCTTTAATTTGGCTACACACACTTAAAATTTCTGCGAATATAACCCTAGCCGTTTTTTTACTATTTAACCATAGACAGATTGGCGTTTATTTTCAATATATCTTTTAAATTGAATTGTGTTTAACATTTCTATTTGCAATATAAACTAGCTGACCCCAGCAGACGTTGTCCTGCCCGTTCTTTTCGGGATGTATTAGGTTAGGTTAGGTTAGCTTGAAGAGAGGAGACGTTTAAACGTCTCATGTCCATGGACATACACTTATTAGTTTGTTATTAAATGATATTTCATTCAAAAAACGCATACATTCCTAGTTTCAGGAAAAAATCACCAAAAAATGTATTTTGGACATAAGTACACTACAGCGCATTTCAGTTAAATCGCTCTGCAAATGCGGATTTTGCAAAAACTTGACCACTCCGGCATTTATCACTGATTAAATAATTCTTAAACACAGATGACCCCGAACCGAACCCAATGTGCAAATTTTAGCCAATTCGCTTTATAGTTTCGGAGATCATGAGTTAGTAACAAACATACAAGGATTTTATATATAAAGATTTAAATTTGAACAATAGCTGCTATACTTACCAATTCAACAAAACATAGACAATTTACGAAGGAAAAGGGGTTTAATACAGAACATCGCGTATAATGGATTATATAAAATTTTTTTGTTTGTAGCACATTGTAGCAATATGTAGAATAAAAATTTACTGAATCTCAAAAATTTCACAATAAAACAGTTTTTCCCTTGCTCTCCTGAAAAATTGTTTTTTTTAATATAGCTACAACTGAATATAAGCCATCGATATACGTCTTCAGTTAGTTAATTTTCTTAATAAAAGAATGGCACTGTTCTTGAAGTAGTCACATTTAGAAGATCTAATTTAAAACCTCGATATATTATGGACGATCGATTTTATCGAGAAGAGCGCTTACGAACTTTCTAACTTTAAAATTTTTTTTAAAACTTGTTAGATTTATGTTGTTCTCTAAATTAATAACAGTGGTTTCCACATACTTATAGTTGTTCGCCCTCAAATAATTTGTTATTTTCCAAATTGTCGATTTCCAAAACTGTCGAAATACTCATTTTGCTGTTTATTTTTATAGTATGCTTCCCAATGAGTCCATCTCCCCTTATATGAGTCAAGATTAACTACCTCAGACTCTATTGTGCGTGGTTTTCTTGGGAGTTTATCGCTCATGAATACCCTTCTAAAATGAGGAATCAAAATTCCTTTAAACCGACATCAGTGAGAGATTCCGTAGGTAGCTGTTTTATTATTTTTTTGGAAACATATCCAAATTTACCCCAACCTAACGTAACCAAACCTACCCAGACCAAACCAAACCTAACCTAATCTAACCTAACCTAACCTAACCTAACCTAACCTAACCTAACCTAACCTAACCTAACCTAACCTAACCTAACCTAACCTAACCTAACCTAACCTAACCTAACCTAACCTAACCTAACCTAACCTAACCTAACCTAACCTAACCTAACCTAACCTAACCTAACCTAACCTAACGCCGTGTTTTCTTTCTAACCACTTTTCCACATAGGTTACTATGTATCCATCTTCCCTTGTCGTCATTGTTCCATTTGTGTTGCCAGCTTTGATATAGGCGAAGTCTTGCTTGCCTTTTAATGTTTTTTATATCACTTTTGTTATGTTCTTCTAACATCTTCTTTTCACTGTAGATCTCCTTAATTTCTCTTAATGCAAGGTGAGCTGGAGGGATACCGCTGAGTATGGATGCCGCAGATGTTGATACGGTGCGATACGCCGATGTGACCCTTAGGGTTGACATTCTGTGTACTTTGTCCATTCTTTTTAATAGAGTCATATTTGTTCGCACGCTATCGCTGAAAACCGGAGCGCCATAGAACAACTGGGCATACGCAACGCTACCTATCAATTTTCGAGTTGTTTGACCAGGTCCTCGTATGTTTGGCATAATGTGCGCCAGTTTGAGGCTTTTTTTAGTGGCTTATCCGTCACGAGTTTCACGTGCTCACTGAAAGACATCCGCCTGTCCAGTTCTAGTCCTAGATATCGCAGACTCCTACTAAACCTTACCTCATGTCCGTCTAACTTCAATTTTGGTAATATGAATGAGCGTTTACCTGTTACCAGTATAGCCTCTGTCTTTTCAGCTGCCAGCTTTAGGTGTTTGGATTTCAACCATGCACTTATTCGACTGAGGCAATCGTTCGTTTTAATTTCAGCTACGGCTGCCGATGATTGTGTCACGACTAGGGCTACGTCGTCTGCATATCCCACTAGTTTGCAGTTGTCGGGAAGCTGCAAGTTCAGGAGACCATCATACATGAGGTTCCAAAAGAAAGGTCCCAATATTGACCCTTGAGGGACCCCAGCAGATACTTCATGATGTTGCATACCTTCGTCAGTTTCGTATTCTAGTACTCTATCTTGTAAATAATTATCAATTATTCGAATGAGGTAGCTCGAAAAGTGTTTTTCTCTTGTCGCCTGTTTTATAACCTCCCAACTATTCGTATTAAACGCATTTTTTATATCCAGTGTCACAATCACGCAGAATTCTTTGTTAGATCTGCATTCCTCCGCAGTCCTTACTACTTCAAAGATTGCATCTAAGGTTGACTTCTTTTTAACAAACCCAAACTGCATCGACGAAAAACCTCCTTTTTCGCTCAGCTCAGCTTCCAGTCTGTTCAGAATAAGTTTCTCCAGAAGTTTTCCCACAGTATCGAGCAAACAGAGTGGTCTGTAGGATGATGCATTGTCCAGAGGCTTGTCACCTTTTCGCAATAAAACCAGTAACTGTTTTTTCCATGCTTTTGGGAATATACCCTTCAACAAGCACCTGTTGAAAATACTGCAAAATAAGTTCGGCCAGTTCTCTCCGATTATTGCTATAATTTCATTTGGAATACCATTTGGGCCTGGAGCTTTGCGCCGTTTTAATTGTTAACACGTTTGTTTAATTTCCTCGTCTGAAATGGGCTTATTCAATACAACAATCGACGATGTGTAAAAAGTTTCACTGGATTCTTCCGCCTTTGGAAAGAGAGTATCCACAATAGTTTTTGACCAAAGTGGATTTGTTATTCCAGGTATCTGCTTATTTTTTCCAACCTTTTTCATGATAATACGGTATGGTAAGCCCCACGGATCATCATTTATCTGTTGACAAAGATCTTCCCAAGCTTTCACCTTGGAGTTTTCGATAGCAAGCCTCAACGTTTTTCTAGCCTGCCTGTATAACTCCATATAGAGATCTTCGCCTCTTCTCCTTGTAGCTAGACGTTTTGATTTATGACATTCTTTCCTCAAATTTGCAATTTCGTCGCTCCACCAATAAGCAGCTTTCCTTGTATTTTTTCTCGGTCCGATTTTACTCATTCCGGAATTACAAGTTTCGCATAGAATACTATTAAGACATGATGTGACTGCATCCAAGTCGTTGCTTTCGATTGTTTCGGCAATTTGGGGCCTTGACTGTATGTCTCGTAGTATCTCCCTACATGCGTCAATATTTAGGTTGTTTGTGTTCCACCGTTGTCTTGTTGGTCTGGATCTTTGATGCAGAGTGTCTTTATCAATAATAATCATAATATATTGATGATCACTTAGTGTTTCTTCTTCCAAAACCTCCCAACGTTGAATTTTCCTTGCTATTGGTGTAGATGCAAAAGTCAAATCTATTATGGAGCCAGCTGTTCCTCTTCTAAAAGTCATTAAGGTACCCCTATTAATGGTGATCAGTCCCAGGCCTGAGATCATCTCCCCGACAGCTTCTCCTCTTCTGTCTAGCAAGTTTGATTCCCATTCGGGTGATTTTGCGTTAAAATCTCCACCTATTAGGACTGGCGTATTAAATCTTTTTATACTCTCATATAGCCTGTCAAGTGCAATTCTGAAGTCAGCGATTTCGATACTAGGCGAAAAATAGCAACTGTATATTCTCAGTCCATTAATATGTATTACCACAAAATTGTCATGATCTTCTTCTACTTTGTTGACATTTATATCCGGATTGCGTATATAAATCGCCGATTTTCCTAACTTATCCTGGTACCAAGAACCAGTGTTAACTTTTTTATACTGCTCACTGACCAGTACTATGTCAGTTTTCTTTAGTGATGCACTGTTAATCATCATGTCTTGAGCTTCGCGTCCCCTGCCAAGATTTATTTGTAACAATCTAAGAACCATTTTGACTGTTGCATAGCGTTTTGCTACCAATGTAAGGGTTAACCTCTCGTCGGCCAGCGTCTATACATATAATGCACCTTGTAGCATTTTTACATTCTTTGGCCTTATGTTCCTTTGCATGTGTTGGCCATACGTCCTGTCTCCATACATCTAAAGCAGCGCCTGCTAGGCGTTTTCCTCTTTACTCTGCAGTTTACCCATCCTATTTTTATTCTCTTCTTCTTAAGGATGATTGTAGCTGCACGCGATGATACCTCTACAAGGGCTTGTTTAGTACGACCATAAGACTCGCGTATGTTATAAACTTTAATGAGTCCCTGTTCATTCTCTCCTACTATACGTAATATGTCATTGACTATGTCTTTAGCATCTGTTGATTCATCCATATCTTTTATTTCAAGGATATACTTTTCCTTAAGGGATTTTACTTGGATATTTTATCCCATCGACAGTTTAATAGCATCTTCTAGTTTTCGAGCCTGGCCATCACCCTTTGCCATCTCTACTAACAAATCTCCTTCCCTGGTTCGGCGAATATATTTTATGTTTACTTCAACCTCCTCAGGATTTATCTTTGTCTTCATATCCTTTAGGATTTCGGCATATGTAGAATCAGTAGCCTTAATAGTTATGGCTTCCCCCTGGTTCTAAGAGGTTTTCTATCAGTATTTTCTCTCTTCTTGCTCGTGTTGTTCTTATTCCTACTCTGTACTGTGGTCCATGTCGTTTCTTCTACATTTCTATCGTTGGTTTCGGTACCAGAAGACCCAGGTTTCTTACTGGATGTTGGAATCACTGCAGTTTCCTCGGTTTTTTTGGGATTCTCCTTAACCGAAACCTTCTTATTTTCGGTTTGAACGGCCTTACAAGAAGTTTCACCTTTCTCCTTTATTGGCCGTGGGCAATGAATGATATTGGCAATAGCGATGGTTTCCCTGCAGGCTTTTACTTTTTGGTATAGTGCTACAGCTTGGGCGAGTTGATCTCTGATCGCTCTATGGACATTTTTTGCTTCCGCAACAACAGTGTCCATAGCATTTAATCGATCTCCCAAATCAACAAATGCTTGCTCCTCTTCATATTTCAGTTGCAATATATGATTTTCTTCGTCATCGAAACTGTTGGGTTGCTTCGATACATGACTAATATCCGCTTTGATGGGCGATCTAAGCGTTTTCTCACTCCTTTGGAAGGGATTTTCCTGGTCCAATCGGTTGTTATCGTTATTTTTTTCATTTTTATTTTTGTTATACTTGTTATCGGGTTTATGAAGGTTATCGTTGTTTATATTCATTTCTCTAGGGTCTCAACTCAAGGCCGCTATCTCCACTCGTTGTGCAGTCGCGTTTTTATGATCCCATGGTTATCTTTGCAAGCAGGGAGGCCATGCAAGGGTTGACGTAAGGTCCTCATGAGTCCTTACGTTCAGAGCCAGATCCGCGTTAATCAGGACAGTGTCAACTGAACCTGCACCACCAACTTAATGGTGACGAATTTTGAGCGCACTTTGAGACTTGCCAAGTTTTACCGAGACGGAGGCGACTTCGACATTAGCCTGAAAGCCATTTCCGCAAAATTTCACTTCTGCGTAATCAGGTTTCAGAATGCCAGAGTCGTCAGGCCAGAAGTTCGTCTTGCCGTGTACGTGTTTTCCAGTATACCATAATTGAGATCTTACTGGTCTCGACCTCAATGTCTTACGACCGCATCGCATCTATTACTGCCGCCCCTCCTGGAGTCAGACGCAGACCAGGGAGCCGCCCAATATGGGACAGACGCATCTGGGTTTATAAATTCGGGGATCCACGCAGGCATTACTCTCCCAACTGCTCCTCTTATGAGGGCACCCTATGTGGAGGAACACTTAGTTACTGGCGGTGTTCATTCACCATGTCACAAAGTCGTTATCGGGACATGTACCTTTTTTAGTACGCCCCCGGACTCTGTCGCTCTTGGTCGGGGGCTGCTTATTTTTCACAGCTAGCCTGCATATCTGCAGGCCGTACAGCTATCCGCCACCTGCTGACCCCGGTAGTAGCCTGAGCTTAGCCCTACCACCTAACCTAACCTAACCTAACCTAACATAACCTAACCTAACCTAACCTAACCTAACCTAACCTAACCTAACGTAACCTAACCTAACCTAACCTAACCTAACCTAACCTAACCTAACCTAACCTAACCTAACCTAACCTAACCTAACCTAACCTAACCTAAACAGAATCCCAGGGCGTACTATAAATGTGTACAGATGCCTGATACGGATTCTGTGACATGGCGAACGGATGCCGCCATAAAAATATCCTCCCACATGGGTGCCCTCATGAGAGGCGCAAATAGGAGTGTGATGCCTCCGTGGAATCCCCAATCAAAAATCCAGAAGTGTCTGTCCCATATTGGGCGGCTTCCTGGTCTGCGTCTGATCTCAAGAGAGGCGGCAGAATCCACAACTACACGTCTTCATTTCAATAGGATCGAGACCAGTAAGATCCCAATTTACGGCATACTGGAAAAATGGATATGAATATACGAACCCTTGGCCTGACGACTGCGGTATTCTAGAACCTGAGTATGTTGGGGTGAAACCCAACAGAAACGGCTTCTGGGTTAATATTGCAGCTGCCTCCGTCCCAATAAAACCGGGCAAGTCTCTGAGCACGCTCTAAGTTTCGTCGCCATTAAGTTGGTGGTGTAGGTTCAGTTGACATAGTCCTGATTTGTACGAGTCTGGCTCTGAACTCAAAATCTCATAAGGACTTTGCGTCAACCCTCGCATGGCCTCCCTGCTCTGCATAGATAACCATGAGACGAAAACAAATCGTAACTACACATCGAGCCTAGATAACGGCTCTGAGTTGGGACCCAGTGAAGATATGAGTACCGAAAATATTAACGACAATATAAAAAACGATAACATAAACAACATAAAAAATACAAAAAAAAATAAACAACTCACTGAAGTAAGTGAAGAGAATCTCTTGGGACCCTCTTCGAAAACGCAGAGATCTCCCTGTAGTAGTGTTGCTTTTCCAATAGCGAAAACAGCCAAAGTACAAAGTGATATGGACCTCTCTCCCTCCCCCTCTCAAGCTAGTGGAAGGATTCAAAGAATACCTTTGAAAAGTGTTCCACCGAAGAATAATACGTCCACGACGATAAATGATGAGATCCACCTCATTCGGTTACGAAATGAGGAAGAACAAGCATTCGTGAACCTTGGAAACAAGCTCTGCGCAATGAACGCAGTAGTAGCGGATGCAAAAAACGTGCACAAACCAATTAGAGATAACCTTGCACAAGCTTTTGCATTGTACCAACAGCTCCGCGAGAATCGAGAAGCCATCGCGTTGATTGCTGTTCAAAGTACAAACCAAGATAAATATGCGGTAACTACCGTCGATAGGGAAATGCAAACGGAGACAAAGATACCCGTCCAAGATACTTTCAAAAGGGCCGCTTCTCCTACTCCAGATGCAGACAGAACCAATAAAAAGGTTCGGACGGCAGATCAGTTGCAAAGTAGCGAAAACACGGAAAGTGAACAGCAATGGTCAACCGTCGAAAACAAGAAGAGGAGACTCAATAGGAAAAAAAGAAGAAACCTATAAAAGTAAGAAACGAAGCAATTACGACAGCTCTAGCTATGCTGAAATTTTGAAGAAGATGAAAACAGCAATAAAGCCCGAAGAAAGTGGCATTAACATAAAGAAAATACGAAAAACAAAAGATGGAAACGTATTCGTAGAGATGATGAAAGGAGATGGGCAGGCTAAGAAACTTGAGACCGCATTAAAAAGCTCGCTAGGAACGGACTTACAAGTGAAAACCCTGGCAGATAAATTTCATATCGACATAAGGGACATGGAGGAGTCAACAGATGCAGATGAAATAATCCAAAGTATCCTAAGTGTTACTAAAGAAACTGATGCAACCAAATTTAAAGTCAAGAATATACGCGATTCATATGGAGGGACAAAATAGGCCTTAGTAGAACTTCCTGCCAACCACGCAATCGCTATATTGAAGAATAAAAAGATTAGAATCGGACTAGTAGTATGCAGGGTAAGGGAGAAAACCTTTGCCAAACGATGTTTTAGGTGTTTGAACTAGGCCACTTAGCTCGGCTTTGCCAGGGAAAAGATCGCAGTCAGATCTGCATGAGATGTGGAATTAATGGACACAAGGTCAGAGAGTGTAGAAATAACCCACGATGTGTAATATGCCTAGAGGCTGGCTCTCGGAACGTGAATCACTATACATATTAGCAGCGAAGCCGCGGGTGGTAACAATAATGCGTCTTAAATATCTACAAATTAATCTGGGAAGAGGACGTGAAGCTCAAGAACTGATGCTGAACAACGCTATACAAATGGACGTAGATGTAGTTCTCATAAGTGAACAATACAAAAAACAAGACAACAAACAGTGGTACCAGGATAAATTGGGAAGGGCTTCAATTTTCATTCGAAATCAGGATCTGACAACAGACAAAATTGAAGAAAATCACGAAAACTTCGTAGTAGTTCATACTATGGGCATCCGCATATACAGTTGCTACTTCTCTCCAAATATGGAGCTTTCGGATTTCCTCATAAGGCTCTCTAAATTGGAAGAAAATGTGAAAACAGGAAAGACTGCAGTTATAATAGTAGGAGATGTTAATAGTAAATCTCCCGAATGTCGGATAGATTGGATAGAAGAGGAGCAGCGGTTAGTGAATTGATGTCTTCTCTCGATCTCTTAGTACTGAATCAGGGAAATTCTCCAACATTCCGGAGAGGGGATTCCGGCACAATTATAGACATTTCGGCTGCGTCGATATGTGTAGCTGAAAAATGTAAAAAATGGGAAGTACTAGAGGACGAAACACTTAGCGACCATCAATACATCCTTATAGAAATGGATCGCTCTAGCCAAGAGATGCCAAATATTCCCTCAAGACGTCGCTGGAATACTCGTAAGCTTAACACCGAAGCATGCGAAGCAGCGTTAACAAGACTAAAAGAAATTCACTCTACAACGAATAGTGTTAATATTCACCAAGTCGTACAAGAGTTTAATGGAATATTGACTGAAATATGTAACGCAGCAATGCCAAAAATTAAGATGCCTCAAAATTGTCATAAACCAGCCTATTGGTGGACGAAAGAAATTGCACTACTGAGGAAAGAGTGTCTTAAAGCAAAAAGAATGGCCACACGAAAAAAGGGCGACCCCTTCTATATGGATCAATACAGAGAAGCAAGGAAGAAATTCAAAGAAGCTATCAAACACTCTAAAAGAAAGTCATGGGAAGCGCTCTGCGATGAAATAAATAACGATCCCTGGGGACTCCCATATCGTATTGTAATGAAGAAGATGGGAAACCGCAACAAGATCCCTGGTATAACAAACCCAGATTGGGCGCGAACTATTGTAGAGACACTGTTCCCAAAAGCAACGTCCCCAAGTATTTACTTCCCAACTGTAGAACCAGCAGGAGAATACGAGCCCTTCTCAAATGAAGAAATATTATGTACCGCAAGAAAGCTGAAAAAACTAAGGCACCTGGTCCAGATGGTGCCTTAGCCAAACGAAATCATAACACTAACGGCACAATGCTGGCCGGAATTGTTTACCGATACATTTAATATGTGTTTGAAGACAGGCATATTCCCAAATATTTGGAAAAAGCAGAAGTTAGTTCTCCTACGTAAGGGAGATAAACCCCTAGATAATCCTTCCGGCCGTTGTGCCTACTGGACAATTCGGGAAAATTTTTGGAGAGATTACTCTTGAATAGATTAGAAGCTGAGCTATATGCAAACGGAGGGTTCTCCCCAATGCAATTCGGATTTGTGAAAAAGAAATCAACTCTAGACGTCATTTCCCAAGTAGTGAACACAGCCCAGAATTCGATGGAGGGAAAACGATTCTGTGCCATAGTTACTTTGGATATTAGAAATGCTTTTAATACCGCAAATTGGAATGTTATTCGAACAGAAATCAGGAAGAGGAACTTTTCGAACTATTTAGTCAAAATGATTGATAATTATCTAAATGAGCGAACACTAGAATATCAAACCAACCAGGGGGCAAAACATTTCAGTGTGTCGGCAGGTGTACCACAAGGATCGATTCTAGGACCTTTCCTTTGGAATCTTATGTATGACGGTCTCTTAAACCTTAAATTACCAGATGGGGCTTCACGGGTGGGTTATGCAGACGATGTCGCCCTTATAGTGGACAAGTCAGACTCAGCTTTGACTGAAATTGTAACAAATTACTTTTTAGGTAGAGTAAATAGGTGGTTAAAATCCAAACATCTACAACTTACAGCGTCAAAAACTGAGGAAATCCTGGTTACCAAGCGATCTCCGCTTATCCCCAATTCCACGTTGACGGATACAACATTAAAATAAACAAGAGTTTAAAATATCTTGGTGTCTACATTGATGGGGGAATCACTTTTGCTGAACATGTAAAAGTGGTATCAGAGAAGGCCCTAGGAACAGCTAGAAAGCTGGCGCGGATAATGCCAAACATACGAGGACCGAGGCAAACGACCAGGAAATTGATCGCAGGTGTCTCATATGCACAGATGCTCTACGCGGCTCCTGTTATAAGTAACAAAGTACGAGAACGCTTGTCACTAACAAGTAGACTTGAAAAAGTTCAACGAATGGCTACAATTCGAGTTACGTCTGCGTATCGCACAATTTCGACTTCAGCAGCGGCTGTACTAGTTAGTATACCTCCCGTAGATTTACTTCTGGAAGAGAGGAGAGAAATATACGAGAAGACTAAATCAATAGCAAATGTAGGAATGCTGCACGACCTTAACCGTAAGTCCATAAAGTTAAATGCAAGAAAAAGATTGTATCAGAAGTGGCAACTGAGATGGGATACAGAACAAACTGGCAGATGGACTCACAAATTGATCCCAAATATTGAAAAATGGGTGGAAAGAAAGCATGGTGAAATAAATTTCTTCCTAACACAAGCATTAAGCGGGCATGGAAACTTTGCGACATAACTGGAGAAATTTAAAATAAGAAAACATGGAATATGTGACATGTGCGGAGAAATAAACGATACTGTCGAACACACAATAAGTGTCTGTTGTGCCTGGGAACAGTTAAGACGCGATATCAACCGATCCATAAGAGCCAACATTACAGCGGAGAATTTTGTTAACATAATGATGGAGAAGGGAGAAAATTGGACGGCGTGCTCATCATTTATAGAACATATTCTACGAGCGAAATCTGAGGTACAGAATAACAGATTGCCGAACCCCTAATCTATATATAATCGTATATAGGATGAGGGAGTAGGATAAGATACCAACTGCGTTAAGCAGTAAAGAACCCACCCCGAAGTAATGCGAAAGCGGTCCCAGGGTGGTCGTTCAAGTGTAGGACCACTAGTTGATAGCGCGCTATCACTACGTCCCAAAAAAAAACCTAACCTATCCTATCCTATCCTAACCTAACCTAACCTTACCTAACCTAACCTAACCTAACCTAACCTAACCTAACCTAACCTAACCTAACCTAACCTAACCTAATCTAATCTAACCTAACCTAACCTAACCTAACCTAACCTAACCTAACCTAACCTAACCTAACCTAACCTAACCTAACCTAACCTAACCTAACCTAACCTAACCTAACCTAACCTAAACCTAAACTTATTTCATTTGGGGGTGAAAATTTAGTTTTGGACGTGGGGCACATGGTATCACTTTTAATTTTATTATTAGTTTTTTACTATTTACAGTTTTTGGAATTAACAAATTATTTGGGGGCGAGCATAAATTACAACTATAAGAGAAGGCAACAATTTGATACTGCAAATTGTGGTCATTTATGTTTAAGATTCTTATTACATTTAAATAAATAAATAAGTTAACACAATTTTTTTTTTTTAGAAAATAATTTGAAAATTTTAAATATCTTGTTTACTAAATTTTCCATTTTTACCAAACTCGAACCATACTCGTAGACGAGTTAAGTATTTTTCAACATCTCTCTCATAGAATTCCTTTATATCGGCTACTTGGACATGGGTTTTGCTCATATTCGCACAAGTGGGTATATTAAAATTATAGTAGAAGAGTGAAATTTGTTTTTTGTAGTATAGTCGTATTATTTCAACACACAAATGTCGTGAGAATATAACGTTATATTCATGAAATAGATGGCATATATGATCGGTTTCTCTTTTGCGCTGAATTACTTTGTTTTCAAACAACCTGAAATCCGATAACTAAGCAGAGAGGGACGGAGAAAATGACTTTTGTAAACAAATATGTAAATGGGTTAGAATGGTCGATGAGTTCCATTGACTACTGCAGTATGGAACATATTCTTTCGCCTGTAAATTATTTTAAGTACGTTTTGTTGTTAGACAGACAAAAAACAGATATCTTACCAAAATATGTGGAAACCGCTGTAAGAATTTTATTATTACTGTTATTATTTATATTGGATCCAATTGTAATATTGTTTTTCATGTTCATTGATTATAAAACTTAATCCGATTCTTATGTACTATTTGTTCTTTATTTGTTGATACATCTATTATATTAACATTATCTCTTAAAAGTAGTTTTTTAATTTTAAAAGGGCCAATGTATTTTTGGTCTAATTTATGCCCTGATTCATTTTTCAATAATACTAAATCTCCTACATTAAAATTGAAACTTATGCTATTCTTATCATAAATTTGTTTTTGCCTTAATTTATTCTTATCCAATAATTGTTGTGCTCTTTTATGAGCGACCTCCATTCTAAATTTTGCCTCTTTGGCATAATTGTCAACATTATATAGTGGTGTTATATGATCAACTTCATTAAATTCATGAAAACCGTTAGGGAGTTTCGCATACACTAATTCGTACGGGCAATAATTATGTACCGTTGAGGGCGTTGTATTGAAACAATACGTAAAATACTTTAACCACTCATCCCAGTCGCTCCTATCCACAGATATGTAAGATCGTACGTACTCATTGAAAGTTCGGTGGCCCCTTTCAATGGTACCAAGTGTCTGGTGATGGTATGCCGTTGATGTTAGTTTTCGAATTTTGAGTATATCACATAGTTCAGTAATTATGGCATTTTTGTACTCCGTTCCCATGTCCGAAATGAACGTCTTCATTGGACCATAGGTTAGGATGAAGTTTTCGAAAATTGCCCTAGCGACTGTTTTAGCGCTTTTGTCGGGTATTGGTATGGTGACTAAATACTTAGTCAGGTCACATATTATGGTAATGGCGTATTCGTTTCCGTAGATAGATCTTGGAAATGGGCCAATGGTATCTACAAAAACCGTATCAAAAGCTCCTACTGGTGTTGGAGTTATTATCAATGGACTTTTCAAATGTTTAGTAATCTTAGCTGTCTGACATTTATGACATGTTTTGACATATCTAGTTATGTCCTTTGTCATATTTTTCCAGAAATAATATCGTCTAATCTTCTGTATTGTCCTAAAGATTCCACAGTGACCACCTTGAATGGGGTCATCATGGTACTTCTTCATAATGTCTTGAATATTCTCAGCATCTTTGCAATCAATGTGGGTCACCTTATTTAGTAGCGCTACTTTAATATTCATCAATTCTTTATTGCCCATATTTTTAAATTCATCAATTGAGACAAATTCGAAAATCTGCTCACTAGGTGCCACTTGTAAATTATCAATTCCATGTTTACAGGCCACTTCATCGAGCCTTGGGAAAAATTGTCCTAAGTCAAATTTCCCATTTATAAACAAGTCATTGATTTGTATATATGCAATTATAGATTTTCCTCGTTTTATGTAACATTTACCGGGGAAAATCTTTAATTTATAATATTTCCTGACGTCAGTGTTATTCAAAGGAACATATATACTGGGCCTTTCCATATTATTTGATTCATGCTGGCTATTCAAGGTATTATTTCCATTTGTACCCTTATCCTGTCGCGTCATCGACCTCGTCGTGACTTTAAGTACGCAGGTTATCTCCCTGTTCATGTCCATAAGGTCTTCTATCGTTATACGCGATAGCGCGTCAGCTACATAGTTGTCCTTACCCCTAAGATATTCTACAGTAAAGTTGTATTCTTCTAAATCGAGTCTCATCCTCGTCAATTTAGAACTTGGGTTTCTCATAGAAAATAAATACGAAAGTGGTCTATGGTCACTACGAACAAGGAAATGTTCTCCATATATATATGGTCTGAAATGTGCAATGGCCCAATGTATTGCAGTTAACTCTTGCTCAATAGTGGACTTGTTGCTTTCACCTTTTGTAAAAGTTTTTGACGCATATGCCACGGGTAGATGTTTCCCGTTGTATTCCTGAGTCAGCACCGCGCCGCAGGCATATTTGCTTGCGTCTGTGGTAATACAAAATTGTTTACCGAAGTCCGGGTATTGCAGTAATGTGGGACTCATTAGTGCCTTCTTTAGATATTTGAACGCAATATCACAGTCTTCTGTCCACTCGAATGGCACACCTTTCCTCGATAATCTCGTAAGATGTCTTGAGTATTCGGAAAAGTTCCTTATGAACCTGCGATAATAGTTACAGAAAGCTACAAATCTCTTTGCAGCGTCTGCGTCTTTAGGTGTTGGGTAATTCTCAATCACCGAATATTTGCTATCGTCCGGTAATATCCCTCTATCCGTGCATTTATGTCCGAGATATGTTACCTCTCGCATAAAGAATGAACATTTTCCGGGATGTAATTTGAGATTATTCCTTCGACATATTTTAAAAACATCAGTCAAATTCGAAAGCATATGTTTTTCTGAGCAACCCAAAATAACCAAGTCATCCATGTACAAGAATGCTTGTTCTGGTTTTAAACCACTAAAAGCTAAAGTCATCATTCTTTGAAAAGAATTAGGCGCTATTTTCAGTCCGTATGGTAATCTAGTGAATCTGTAATAACCATTGCCCGTTGAAAATGACGTGAGATCCCTAGACTTCTCCCTCAATGGGATTTGGTGGAATCCTGACATTAAGTCAAGACAAGAAAAATACTTAGCCCTTCCAAGTTGGTCTAGGATGTCATCTATCCTTGGTAATGGAAATTTATCCGCTACCAATTTCTTATTTATTTGTCTATAATCTATTACTAGTCTCCATCTCTTTTTATCAGAATTAGGCAGAGATTTCTTTGGTACTAGTAGAATTGGACTATTATATTCCGATTGCGATGGTTCAACTATTCCATCGTTTAGAAGTTTCTCTACTTGTTTGTCTATTTCGTCCTTATGTGTATGTGGTATACGGTAGTTCTTAATGTATACTGGGTTTTTATCCTTAACTCTTAGCTCTTGCTCATAAAAGTTGTTAGTTGTGATTGTTTCCGATTCTAAGCCAAAGATATCACTATATTCTGAACAAAGATCAGATAGCGTATTTTCAAAGGTTTTTGGAAAATTTTCCCTCAAAATTCGTAAAATTTCTGATTTTCTATTATCGCTATTAGTGTTGTTTTTTAAAACATCATAATTATTGATATCTTCGGTTTGGATGTCGGGTTTTGTAAGTGTAACAGGATGTATGTTTGTGTTTACAATTCGAATAAATGCTCTGTCAGATTTTACTAATGTACTTGCCACAAAAACTCCAGGTTGAAGTTCTTGATTTGGTACTAATACTTCTCTATGTGAGGTTAAAAATTTCACTTGACGAATGACTTCAGACCTTGCCGGCAGCGTTATGTTGTCATTGCATGTATTCGATATTGGTATTTCGATGTGCTGTGGGAAATTAAAGGGGCGTAGGATAAGGTAATCGTGATCCTCATTGAATTCCAGTACACAATTGTACTTTTTAATGAAATCCATACCTATGATTCCATCACAAGGTATTGGGAAATCATCAGATACCACATGAAAAGTATGAGGAATTAAGAAATTTTTGAATTTCAGGTCGAAAAATGTTGTTCCAATTGATCTTATTTTACCTTGTCCTATTCCGCTTAATGTTGTTATCCTATTTGTGTTAATTTGGTCGTTAGTGAAGTGTATTAATTTTATTAACGAGACGTCCGCTCCTGTATCTACCAGTAATGTTAGTGTTGTATTGGTTTGGTCTATTTTCACATGTATGAAAGAGCTTAAGTTGAGGTTAAGGTTATACACTTTTCCATCTATCTTAGGGGTGTATTCGGGTTTTCCGAACTAGTTTCGTCCGTGTGAGTCGTTCTTACATTATTATCATTGTTATTGTTCCAGGCGCCGCGATTGTACGAATTTCGGCCGCGCCCTTGTCGACCTCTACCATTGTTTTCATTGTACCCGCGATTGTTCTGATTCCTGTAGCTTCCACCTCTACCACGGAATCTTTTGTCATTCCTGCGATTGCGGTTATTATTGGGTCTCTGCCCGTAATATAATACAGTATTTTGCTGGCCTGTGGCAGCAGTACAGCTGCTTATGAACTTGCCTACTGCCTCGTTCATATTGTCAAATTTACCTGCTTCCATGATAAGTTTAACCTTCTCAAGGTTGCAATTTGTTGACATTGCCTTTACTGCGACTTGCGTTGAATATTTCGCCGCGAGTTCACAAGGCAGGCCATCCGATATATATGCGCCTTCTAGTGACTTTGTCAGCGACTCAATTTCACTACAATATGCGTTAGCGGATTTGTTATTTTGCCTAACATTTTGAATCTTAGCGGATAATACATCCACTGATTCACCTTTTACTGATTTGTTCAACGTATTTATTATCTGATTTATAGTCGTTTCCTCATTAACGAGGTTTCTCGCATGACCCTTTAATTTTGTCTTTATTAGGCTCACCGCCACTGTTTCGTGGGTGCCTTTGAGAGAATCCAGTAATCTCAGAGAATCTGTGAATGATCGCAAATTCTCGGGTTTCCCGTCAAATTCCGGTACTAACCTTGAAGCGGTGTTTAAAAACTCAATCGGAGTTTGAGACATGATCGGTTCATTTGTAACGAGAAAAGAAGGTAATTTTATCTCTATCTGATGAGTTGTTGGTAACTCAATGTCTATTCCCCGTCTCGCCGCAACGCTTATCAGTCTTCCTCTTACATCGGAGAAGAAACTTTCCGCTGCAGTTTTATGTGCTGTGCTGAATTTTCCGTAATTTACATTCAGCAAGACCCTAATTTCCTCTAGGCTCTGGAAAAGGTTTATTAGATGTTTATTTACCGTCTCATCACTAGTCGGTCTGTCGGTGTTGAGACATTTGTGTGACCTATCAAATTTTTCCCTTATATATCTACAGTGGGTAACTATTTCATCCCAATCCATAAATTGTCCCGTGGTGCTTAGATTTTGTCTAAGTTATCCGCACGACTCGTGTATCTTTTCCTTAGAGATCTCCTATGCAGGAGGTATAGTTTCAGTAATAAGTCTACTGCACTCAATGTTGTCGAGGCCAATAGGATATACCATAATGAATCTATTTGTGTAGTGTGATCGACCACTTCCACATTATTAACGACATTTGCAGTCGGGTTACTTATTTTTGAGTTTCTATGACCCATAATTAAAATTATTCTACAAATTATTATTAGTTTCTACGGTTTTTCCTTTTATATTTTCCTTTTCATACAATTAATAAAAAAATGTATTTATTTCTATTTTCTACCTATATTTTTCATTGCCGGCGCTTAAAAACGCCTTGTGGCCGTATCTATCTTGTCGGCGCTCAAAAGTGCCAAGACAAGACAAATTTACATATATTATTTTAAAATATTATAATATTTATTCTAAATTTTCTGCTTGCCCGGATGTAATTCTTTTTCAATTGCTTCAACCTCTAACCACATCTCGCCTGATAGGTACCATGGTGGTGGTGGATCCGCGTTTATAATGCTTTTCAGGAAAGCCAATCTCCTCCTTAGCCGCACAGTTTTACCTCCTCTTCGATGTTTTGGTTTTCCTGTAGGCGGTATTGCCGTCAATTTTTGTTCAGTCGCTAGTTGCTGGCGTAGTCGATACTGCTGGATCGTCAACGGCTGTGGTCCGGGTAGATGCGTCTTCTGTTGTCCTGGCATTATCTTTTAGGCAAGACAATTTTTCCTTTTTTCCACAATCCACGGCTTGGATTGGACTGAGGTTTTATCAGTATCTTCAAAAATTTATTCTTTATCAGCTCAGCAGGGAGCTGTTTGTGGTTATGTTCGTAGCTCAACCAGGAGCTAATAACCTGGCAGGATCGCCATGTAAATGATTGGACGTAGTAAATGAATGGTTTGTATTTTTTTTGAGGGCAACTTTAGTCGCCCGTTTTTATTACTTGATGATATCTTGACAATTGACAATTGATTTTTGGGAAGCGAAATGCCTCCCTTTTATACCATATTCAAATGGATTTACTTAACGCTGATTAACGTATTAATATATATATATGTATGTACATACTATTCTTATGGATTTACTTAATGTTAATTTACATATTAATATATTTACTTATATATGTATGTATGTACTATTCCTATTCAAAATATGCATTTATGTTGGCGTCGTCAAATTCCAACGTCAATGAACAACCTTCACATGGGACAGTGACTGTCTGCATGTCGAGGTAATTTGATATCCTCTTTTAGTTAACTGTGTGTCGGTATCAGTGACATTAGATTTGCGCTACATTAGAGAACAAAATAAATCTAACAAGTTTAAAAAAAAAATTAAAGTTAGAAAGTTCGTAAGCGCTCTTCTCGATAAAATCGATCGTCCATAACATATCGAGGTTTTAAATTAGATCTTCTAAATGTGACTACTTCAAGCACAGTGCCATTCTTTTATTAAGAAAATTAACTAACTGAAGACGTATATCGATGGCTTATATTCAGTTGTAGCTATATTAAAAAAAAAACATTTTTTCAGGAGAGCAAGGAAAAAACTGTTTTATTGTGAAATTTTTGAGATTCAGTAAATTTTTGTTCTACATATTGCTACAATGTGCTACAAACAAAAAAAAAAAATTATATAATCCATTATACGCGATGTTCTGTAATAAACCCCTTTTCCTTCGTAAATTGTCTATGTTTTGTTGAATTGGTAAGTATAGCAGCTATTGTTCAAATTTAAATCTTTATATATAAAATCCTTGTATGTTTGTTACTAACTCATGATCTCCGAAACTATAAAGCGAATTGGCTAAAATTTGCGCATTGGGTTCGGTTCGGGGTCATCTGTGTTTAAGAATTATTTAATCTGTGATAAATGCCGGAGTGGTCAAGTTTTTGCAAAATCCGTATTTGCAGAGCGATTTAACTGAAATGCGCTGTAGTGTACTTATGTCCAAAATACATTTTTTGGTGATTTTTTCCTGAAACTAGGAATGTATGCGTTTTTTGAATGAAATATCATTTAATAACAAACTAATAAGTGTATGTCCATGGACATGAGACGTTTAAACGTCTCCTCTCTTCAAGCTAACCTAACCTAACCTAATACATCCCGAAAAGAACGGGCAGGACAACGTCTGCTGGGGTCAGCTAGTTTATATTGCAAATAGAAATGTTAAACACAATTCAATTTAAAAGATTTAGGTTAGGTTAGGTTAGGTTTGAGGAGGTTTTGGGATCGCAAGCACAGGTACGGGTGTTGACACACGAAACTTATATTGAAATTAAGGATATAGAGGAGACCACTGTCAAGGATAAGATTCACAGTGATCTAATAAAAGCCTTCCCGGAACTGAAAACATTGCATGTAACAGCAATAAAATCTGTGCGGAAAGCTTACGATGGAACCCAAACGGCTACACGTTAAATGCTGCCTTGGCAAGGCCATTGCTAAAAGCTACGAAAGTCCGTATAGAATGGTCAATATGTAGAATTAGAGAGAAGAAAATTGCAAGAAAATGTCTGAGATGTTTTGATTTTGGACATTTCGCTTCAAAATGTAACAGCGTGAATGACTACTCGGGCAAATGTCTAAGATGTGGTATGGAAGGGCATAAAGCTAAAACATGCAAAAATGTGCCAAAATGTTTACTGTGCCAGGACACAAAAAATAATCACGCAACGGGAGACAAATATTGCCCCCGATACAGAGAGGCCGTACAAAAAATGAAATAACAGCATGAAATTACTTCAATTAAACTTGAACCATTGTAGTGCAGCTCAGGATCTTCTAAAACAAAGCGTACGTGAGCAGGGTATAGACTTTGCTCTCCTCAGCGAACCCTACCATCATCCAGATACATCCTGCTGGGTTACGGGTGACTCAAAAACCTCGGCGATATGGTGCGTAAGCGGATTAATGCTGCAAAACACAGGAGCGGTGGCTCCTGGCGGATTTGTACGTTGTTCTGTCTCGGGGATAACCATTTACAGCTGCTATTTTCCACCAAGCTTATCCATACAGGAATACGGAAATATTATAGATAATCTAGTTTCTGTTGCAAGAACAAAGAATAATGTTATAATTGCTGGAGACTTTAATGCATGGGCAATTGAATGGGGTTGCCCAAGGACAAATGCAAGGGGTAACCTCCTACTTGAGGCTTTTGCTGGGCTTGGAGTGGTCCTACTTAACTCTGGAAACGAGCATACATTCAGTCGTAATGGACGAGGTTCCGTAATAGATATTGCTTTTCAAGCAATAATATTACGATGCGAACAAACAGGATTGTGTCTGATATCTATACACACAGTGACCACCGCGCAATTATAATTAATATATCCGAGCATGCTACGCCCCCAACCGTAATATCTACTGGGAGAGGTTGGAAGGTTAGCTCATTGAGAAGGACGTATTTTGTGCATCTGTGGAAGATTTGACCCTCAGTGGATCACCAGAAAACATGGCAGAGCAATGAATTGCCCAAATTATCCGGGCATGTGATATCTCAATGACCAGGAGAGGAAGTAGAGATAACAAACCACCTGTATATTGGTGGAATGCAGAGATAGCAATGTTGCGTGGGGAGTGTATAAGAGCCCGAAGATTGTATACCAGATCAAGAGGACGCCAAACAAACCAAACACATCACCAAGTGTACAAGACAAAAAAGAAAATTCTGAGCCAGGCGATAAAAAGAAGTAAAAGACAGTGTTTCTTAGAGATATGCGACGACCTAGACTCAAACCCATGGGGACTAGCATATAAAATTGTTAAGAAGAAGCTTAAATGCTTAAATGCATCGCCACCGAAAGAAGCCGCTGTTCTCGATAGGATTGTCAAAAATCTTTTTCCTGAACAGACACCTCCTTACTGGATGGATCATACCAGCAGTGTACCAGTTACACCTGTTCCAGTTACCGTTCCTGAAGTTTTGAAAGTAATGTCAAAGTTCAAAGATAAAAAATCACCGGGTCCTGATGGAATCCCCAACCGGGTACTAAAGGAATTCGTTAACACTTGCCCGAACCAAATAATGCTGTTAATGGACACATGCTTGCAAAGAGGCTCCTTCCCTAAAATATGGAAAAGGCAGAAGCTAGTTCTTCTGCCTAAGAACAAGAAACCGGCTGAAAACCCATCATCCTACCGACCATTGTGCATGATTGATACGTGTGGTAAATTATTAGAAGGTCTAATATGTGGACGGCTAGAAGAGCATATTGAATGCATTGATGGCCTGTCAGAATTCCAATTTGGATACAGGAAACGAAAATCTACAATGGATGCAATAAAAATAGTAGTTAACACAGCTGCGACTGCTATCCAAGGAAAAGGTGGAAAGCACGGCGGAAAAGAATATTGTGTGGTAGTAACACTTGACGTGAAAAATGCTTTCAACACTGCAAAATGGGATGAAATTGTAAATGCGTTGCAACGTATCAATACTCCATCCTATCTCATGGAAATTGTCAAGGATTACTTTAGAAATAGATATCTGTCTTATGACACTGACGAGGGTCCTAAGGACTACAAGGTAACAGGAGGTGTTCCACAGGGTTCGGTGCTTGGACCATTATTATGGAACCTGATGTACGATGGTGTACTGAGACTACATCTACCAGACAACGCTAGGATTGTTGGTTTCGCGGATGATATTGCACTGGTGATAGTGGCAAAATACCTAGGAGAAGCAGAAACGGTAACGAATTCAAGCGTTAAATTGGTTCAATCCTGGCGTAACAAAGCAGGATTAACGTTGGCAGAACACAAGACTGAAGTCGTACTGATTAGTAGCCGCAAAGTGATGGAGGAGATACAAATTTTAGTTGGTAATTGTTCTATACGCTCCAAACCCTATCTAAAGTATCTTGGAGTGCTGATCGATATGAGACTATCATTCAAACCACACCTGACCTACATTAGTGAAAAAGCTAGAACGACGTTTATGGCTATATCTCGTTTAATGCCAAATACTAGAGGCCCAAAGTACTCCCAACGGAGATTGTTAGCAGGGGTTGTCAGAAATGTCATCCTGTATGCAGCTCCAGCGTGGTCCCAGGCGATGAAATACCAATCATACAGAGATGAAATCGCCCCAGTATATAGGTTGGCGGCCCTACGAGTATGTTCGGCTTATCGGACGGTGTCGGATGCGGCGGCTTTGGTGATGGCAAACATGATACCTATTGACCTGCTTGCTAGTGAGACAAAATATGCTAACGACCTGAAATCAACGACAGCAAATATGACCCATGCGGAGGCCCAACAAATTGCAAGGGACAAATCCATCCATGATTGGCAAAACAGGTGGACGACATCCAGTGATGGGCGATGGACGTGTCGACTAATCCCCAATTTAAGAGTATGGCTGGATAGATCATATGGAGAATTGGACTACTTCTTGTCGCAGATGCTGAGCGGCCATGGTAGCTTCAAATACTACCTACATCGCATCGGCCGAGAAACAGACCCATTGTGCCCAAATTGTGAATATATCGTAGAGGATGCTGAACATGTTTTGTTTGAATGTCCTCGGTTTACAAATCGGAGGCTGCAGTTGGAGGAATCGCTAGGAGTTGCTTTGACTCCGGACAACTTAGTTGGTTTTATGCTATCCTCGCAAAGTAATTGGCAGTGTATAGCGACGTTAATTAGGTCCATTATGACCGAATTGTGCGAGCAAGAAAACTTACGACGAAGAAATGTTAGATAGTGATGGATCTTGAAGATCTTCCCCACCCTGTGAAGTAATACCTAAAGGTGGTCCCACAGGGCTGAATGGACAAGTATAGAGGTGTTTTTAGCGGGTTAAAGTCCCGCACTATTTGCCAACTCCATCAGGCAAATGTCTTTCGACGATTTTCACCTCATTAAAAAAAAAAGGTTAGGTTTGGGTAGGTTTGGGTAGGTTTGGTTACGTTAGGTTGGGTTAAATTTGGATAGGTTTCCAAAAAAAATAATAAAACAGCTACCTACGAAATCTCTCACTGATGTCGGTTTAAAGGAATTATGATTCCTCATTTTAGAAGGGTATTCATGAGCGATAAACTCCCAAGAAAACCACTCACAATAGAGTCTGAGGTAGTTAATCTTGACTCATATAAGGGAAGATGGACTCATTGGGAAGCATACTATAAAAATAAACAGCAAAATGAGTATTTCGACAGTTTTGGAAATCATCAACCGTTTTTGGAATTAACAAATTATTTGGGGACGAACTTAAATTACAACTATAAGAGACGACAACAATTTGATACTGCCAATTGTGGTCATTTATGTTTAAGATTCTTATAACATTTAAATAAATAAATAAATAAGTAAACACAATTTATTCCTTTTTTAGAACATAATTTCAAATTTTAAATATCTACTACATTTTAAATTTTTTACCAAACTCGAAACATACTCGTAGACGAGTTAAGTACATTTCAACATCTCTCTCATAGAAGTCCTTTATATCAGCTACTTGGACATGGGTTTTGCTCATATTCGCACAAGTGGGTATATAAAAATTATAGTAGAAGAGTGAAATTTCAACACACAAATGTCGTGAGAAATATAACGTTATATACTTGAAATAGATGGCATATATGGGGTTAGAATGGTCAATGAGTTCCATTGACTACTGCAGTATGGAAGATATTCTTTCGCCTGTAAATTATTTTAAGTACGTTTTGTTGTTAGACAGACAAAAAACTGATATCTTACCAAAATATGTGGAAACCACTGTTATTAATTTAGAGAACAAAATAAATCTAACAAGTTTTAAAAAAAATTTTAAAGTTAGAAAGTTCGTAAGCGCTCTTCTCGATAAAATCGATCGTCCATAACATATCGAGGTTTTAAATTAGATCTTCTAAATGTGACTACTTCAAGAACAGTGCCATTCTTTTATTAAGAAAATTAACTAACTGAAGACGTATATCGATGGCTTATATTCAGTTGTAGCTATATTAAAAAAAAAACAATTTTTCAGGAGAGCAAGGAAAAAACTGTTTTATTGTGAAATTTTTGACATTCAGTAAATTTTTGTTCTACATATTGCTACAATGTGCTACAAACAAAAAAATTTAATATAATCCATTATACGCGATTTTCTGTAATAAACCCCTTTTCCTTCGTAAATTGTCTATGTTTTGTTGAATTGGTAAGTATAGCAGCTATTGTTCAAATTTAAATCTTTATATATAAAATCCTTGTATGTTTGTTACTAACTCATGATCTCCGAAACTATAAAGCGAATTGGCTAAAATTTGCACATTGGGTTCGGTTTGGGGTCATCTGTGTTTAAGATGATAAGGTGATAAATGCCGGAGTGGTCAAGTTTTTTGCAAAATCCGCATTTGCAGAGCGATTTAACTGAAATGCGCTGTAGTGTACTTATGTCCAAAATACATTTTTTGATGATTTTTTCCTGAAACTAGAAATATATGCGTTTTTGAATGAAATATCATTTAATAACAAACTAATACATCCCGAAAAGAACGGGCAGGACAACGTCTGCTGGGGTCAGCTAGTTTATATTAGGCATGTTTTCGTTACAAGCTAGCACTTTTAGTTTAGCACTTTGCAACGAAAACAACTGACCTCCACTAACTGGCACATAAGCAAAAAGTGGCGGATTTTCACTATCTGGTAGCAATGGTGTCATGAGTTGCGAAGAAAGAACAGTGCGAAACAGACAAAAAATTCGTGAAAAGTATTTATAAAACATATATTTACTATTCTATGTTCAATTGTTTACACATTTTTTTGCAAATATTAAAATAATTTCCCATTTTTGTTCTTCTTCTTCCCGCTAGTTCACATACAAATTAAGCACTTATGGTGTAATGAAAACACGCCTATTGAAAATAGAAATGTTAAACACAGTTCAATTTAAAAGATATATTGAAACTAAACGCCATGGTTAAATAGTAATAAAATGGCTAGGGTTATATTCGCAGAAATTTTAAGTGTGTGTAGCAAAATTAGAGAAGATTTTGTCGCGATTCTGTATACAAGACTTGCATGCGTTGAAAAGAACGTGGGTGTTCCTAGACATAATGTGTAGAACAAAAAATGTATGACGCTATCTACGATTTTTGTATACTTGAAAATAGTATACGTAATTCAAATGCTTATATATGATAATTGTAATGATAATTGGATGAAATCACAGATTTCAATTCTTGTAAATGCTTCCATTTAGTCTTAGAAATTATAATCTGGCCGTGATGTAGAGGTTGCTCTTCGAAAATATTGAATTTCGCTATTTGTTTTAAAGTTTTTTTTTTATATTTTAATGTTACACGCTGAAAAAAAATCGCTTCTGTAGTATATTGTCCCAAACATATTCGGCTTGAAACATATATATGTTTGGGGTAGACTCTAAGCATGTAATATTTGGTACACACAAAAATTGTGTATTTGGGAAGATGTTGTTCTAAACAAATATTTGTTTACATTCCAATATGTTTTTATTTGGGACCATTATTTCAGAAACAAATATTTATTTGCATTTCAGTATTCATAAAATACATAAATTGTCTCAAATTTTTCAGTAATTTAAAGTTAATTTTTTAGAAATTTCTAATGTTCATAAAAAATAATATTTGAAATCATATAATCTTGGATCAATATAAAGTACTTAGAGGATTGACAACTAATGATGGCTTGGAATACTCAGAAATTTGAAATGATTGATTTAAAACAGAAGGTAATGCTGCATATGGTATCATAACTGGGAGGTACAATTCGAAACCCAAGAAAAATTGAAACTGAAATATGAAAAACTCAGCAAAAGTTTTGGAAATATTTTTTAAATAAAATATATTTGGAAAAATTCCTAAATAATAATTTTATTTGTATTTAAACACATATTTTATTTGAGAAATTTAGTTTGCAAATATAATTTGTTGTAATATATTAATATATGCGTTCCAAATATATTTTATTGATTTTCAAATAAAATTTATTTGCTAAGAAATATATAATATTTAAAAATTTGTGTTCCAAATATATTTTCTTTCGATTCAAACATATCAAAAAAGGCGATTTTGCCCCGTGTATTTAAACATACAGTTGTCTATCTTTTCTATGTTGCCACACCATGTGCTTTTAAAGAAATTGCATTTCGCGATTTTTGCAATGATTTTGCAAATATTTTAAAGTTAATTGAACATAGTGTTTCTGCGTTATCCACATCATCTTCTTTTATTCATTTCAATTTCCTCATTCCAAATTCAAATTTCTGAACCCAAACCCCCATGTGCAAAATTCTTCAATGATTTAACATAATATGATATACGTAAATATTTTTGGTATTTTCATTCAAAACTGCACGTATTATTAAAAAACATATAAAATAATAAATAAATAAATCTTGTGCAATAACCCACATATAGCCAAAATTGCATTATATTAAAATTTTCCAAAATGATTTATTTATTATTGATAAGTCATTATTAATTAGCCGAAAGTAATGCAGCGAATAATGAGATGTCATTATTTGGTAATGCAGGGAATAATGACAGGTACTTATCAAGATTTTGCTGGGTACTTTTCAAAGTGTGTTATCGACACAAAATTTGACGCTATTTATTTAAATTGATTGAGAGATCATTACCATATGATTCTCTCTGAAAGCAGTCTTCCACACAGGATCTCAATTCACTCCTCTCATAAAGACTTAGAAAAATGTTTGTGATTGAATTTGAAAGATCATAAATATTTGACAACAAACATGCCACCCATAGATAATAAGAAAACATACCATGATGTTCAAATTACTTTGCAAAGTTTGTCAATAAATAAATATATACAAGCTGAAAAAAAACTCGCTTCTATAGTATATTGTCCCAAACATATTCTGCTGGAAATATACATATGTTTAGGGTACATTCGAAATATATTATTTTTTGCACACAAAAAATTATATATTTGGGAAGGTGTTGCTCTAAACAAATCATTCTTTCAATCCAAATATTATATTATTTTGGCTATTATTAACCCGAAATCAATGAAAATTAAAAATGAAATTCGAAACATCTGCAATGTTTTGCAATTGTTTTTAATTAAAACATATTTGGAGAAATTCCAAACAATACTTTTATTTTGTATTTAAACACATATTTTATTTGAGAAAATTATTACGCAAGCATATTTTGTAGTAATACATTAATATAGGTTTTCCAAATATGTGTTATTCAAATACAATTTTATTTGCTCGAAAATATATATATTAATAAAATTTGTGTTCTTAAGGCTTAACACAGGAACAACCCCATCCACACACAAAATAGGCATATCAATGATCTAAGACACTATACCGTTTTAAAAATAAAGCAACATAATCAAAATTACAACAAAATTACCATGCTTGAAGTTTGTTGTGAATCACAGCACAGTTATACATACATATCTCCCCCGACCACACTAAACCACTATGAATTTCATCATATTATGACATTTTCCTAGCAACCAGACACCCAATAGTCTGTCCGTCCGAAAGTCGGACTGAGGAGATGAAATTCCCCTAGCTACCAGCCACCCAATAGTCTGTCCGTCTGAAAGACGGACTGAGAACTCCTCTAAATCCATTCTTGAAAAATAATTGTAAACAAAATATCCAACGATCTAAATCCATCCCAAATGTAAAGAGCAACCAGAAGGGCCTATGCTCGACATTACAAAATCGTTACAAATAAAACAAAATTAGAACCATTACATTCGACCCCAAAATTTTTCTCTTTGCAAACAGCCTTGGACAAATAAAGCAACATGCACAAAAATTACAACAAAAAACGTCCCCATGAGCCATAAACACACGGCAACCAATATGCAAAAATTACAACAAAAAATTACACCTGAGCTATACACCTGAGCTATAAAAAAAATTTCCGTAACCACACAACAAACAGACCACACAAAATAGGTATATCAATGATCGAAGACACTATACCGTTACCACCAAAATTACCACCCTTGAAGTTTGTTGTGAATCACAGTACAGTCATGTATATCTCCCACGACCTCACTAAACCGGCATAAATTTCATCATATTATGACATTTTCCTAGCAACCAGCCACCAAACAGTATGTCCGTCCGAAAGACGGACTGAGAAGATGAAATTCCCCTAGCAACCAGCCACCTAATAATCTGTCCGTCCGACAGACGGACTGAGAAGATGAAATTCCCCTAGCAACCAGCCACCCAATACGAGTAGTAGGTTCGTCCGAAAGACGGACTGAGAATTCCTCTAAATACATTCTTGAAAATAAATGTAAACAAAATATTCAACGATCTAAATCCATCTCAAACCTAAAGAGCAAACAGGAAAACCAATGCCTAGCGATACCGAAAAAACCAATGCCTGGCGATACCTAATCGTTGCAAAATGAAACAAAATTTGAAAAATGTTTACATTCGTCTCCAAATTAGTCTATTTCAAAACTCGTGTTAGATACAAGACTATCTCCATCTCTAACATGAAGAGCAAACAAAAAAAACCAATACCTGGCGATACTAATTCGTTACAAATAAAACAAAAAACTAGCAACCGCCACCCAACAGCCTGTCCGTCCGAAAGACGAACTGAGAATATCTTTAAGACGGACTGAGAATTCCTTTAAAAAATAAATGTAAGCAAATTATCCAACGATCTAAATTCATCCCAAACATAAAGAGCAAACAGAAAAACCAATTCTCGACCTTACTTAATCGTTACAAATAAAACAAAAAACAGTGTTTACATTCGATCCCAATTTTTTTCTCTTTGCAAACAGCCTTAGACAAATAAAGCAACATACACAAAAATTACAAAAAAAAATTTCCTCATGAGCCATAAACACCGTATTGGCAACCAATATGCGATCCCTTTAGGATGGGGCGAGATCACAATATTTATTACAACAAAAAACCAACCCACTACGCAGGAAAGAATCAATAAACACGTGTTAGATATAGGACTAACTCCATCTCAAAGAAAATAAGAAAAATGTTTACGTTCATTTAGACAAATGAAGCAACATACACAAAACACACTGCAACCAATATGCGATCCCTTAGGATGGGGTGGGATCTCAATGCACACCTGATGACAATAAAAATCTCAGACATACCATTAATTCACACCTCTTGACAGTAATGATCAATAAATCACACCTGTGGTGACATGCTGTCAAATAAACACCCCATTATTATCCAGCTAATATAGTCTACCCCTACTTATGTACAGCCCTTTGACAAAAATTTTGTTGCATAGTGTAATTTCTTGAATCTGAGGATTTTTTAAGACAAAAAGTCTCAATGTTTAATAAAATCGCATTTTATATCTTCTACTTTCTTTTTAAGATAAAATTAACTCTGGCGAAAGGATTGGGCTTATCGGTTGTCACACGATCTCCATGTGAGGAGATAGCTTATTTAACATTTGAAGATATCGTCCTTGACATTGCGTTTCTGCCTTTTACTAAATCTCTGGATCTTAAAGTGGGAGACTTTCAAATCGATAATCAACTTCTGGAAACTACATGCCCAATAATGTTTTACACATCGAAGGGACATACAGAAAACACTCTCAAAGACGCAATTATATTTAAAGCAAAACTATTGCCAAGTCCAAATGAAAATGCTGTAATATTTGAACATATGTCTATCAACTTGAAACCGTGTGCAGTACTTTTAGAGGAGCGTTTGGTTTTAAAAGCTGCATTATTTCTTGGATACGGATCTCCGGCAAACAGTCTACAACAACACACAGAATCCCATATATACCGAGTAACCGACTATCCTTTTTCAAAAAATGGAAAGAGGTACTATTTTGAAAATCTTTCATTTGGAGCAACGCAGGTAATTCAATATTAATTTACTATATTATTACAGTCCTGAAGGCCACTTATCTTAATTTTTTGTTTACCCATATTTCATTTATTTCTAGCTCATAACTTTCATAACATTAATCTGGGGAATACTGTTGTTATTACCCAATTTGTATATAAGTATAAACAGTATTTATAGAATTTTGAAAACATTTTTAGATTGGATAAATATTGACAAATGTTCTTCGGTATACTGGTATGACATGTTTTCGTTCAAATATTTTTTGTTTGGAAGTAATATTTCCGAAACAAAGATTAATTTGTATTATAGTAAAGTCAAGTTTTCTGTTTTTCAGAAGTTCAAAGTTAATTTTTTTAGAAATTTTTATGTTTGTAAAATTCGATTATAATTTAAATTGTATAATCTTGCGTAACGATAAATTACATTGATAGATTGCCAAAAAATGATGAATTGAAATATTTATAAATTAACAAGTAAGAAAGTTCAGTCGGGTAAGCCGACTTAAGAATCCCCTCACCTTGCGTCCCAAATAAAATATTCGTAAATTTATTTATTTTTTTGTTTTAATTAAATTATTATCAAATTAAATTACCCTTAATATGTTTAAAGTGTGTACTGGTATTAAAGACAAAAGCTGTTAACTTTTGGTACAAAAGGGTCCATTTGTGTGGGAGGTACCAAAAGGGGAGTGCCATAACGCCCATTTTTCTCTGGACTCTAGGTACTATAAAAGCATTACACTATACAAAATTTCAAGTATTTGTTTGAGCTGGGATTAAAGTTATACGCTGGTCACTTTTGGTACAAAATGGTCCATTTGTGTGGGAGGTGCCAAAACGGACGCGCCAATAACGGCCAATTTTCTCTTGACTCTTAACACTATAAAAGCATTACACTTTACAAAATTTCAAGTATTTGTATGCACTGGTGTTAAAGTTATAAGCTGTTAACTTTTGATGCAAAATGGTCCATTTGTGTGGGAGGTACCAAAAGGGACGTGCCAATAGCGCCCACTTTTCTCTGGACTGTAGGTACTATAAAAGCATTACACTGTACAAAATGTCAAGTATTTGATGCACTGGTATTACAGTTATAAGCTTTTAACTTTTGGTGCAAAATGGTCCATTTGTGTGGGAGGTACCAAAAGGGGAGTGGCAACCTTACCCATTTTTCTCGAGGTGATAGCTGCTAGTAAACTAATACTATGTTTGGAATTTCAGAAGATTCGAGTAAGTAGTTATTATAGAATCAATATTTCACTAAATATTAACCCTTTGTGGGGGACGTACTAGAACACTAAAAAAAAAGCGTACTGAAAATCAATGAATTTGTCGTAAAGTTTAAGATTTCGGCAATGATTTCGAGCCAAAGACAATCGCTATAAAAATAAGAAGGTTTTATAGTTAATTTAAAGACGTGAATAGTACTTGTTTTGAGGATGCATTTCATAGAATTAAGAATTTTGGGTGATAAAACTAATTAAGTTTGGTCTTAAAATAAGCACATTTTTGCGTAAATTTAAGTATGGCGCGTGCTTATTTTTAGTAAAATATCATATAATTTAAAACATTATCGTAATAAAATTTAAAATGTTTGTCCTTGATATAAGAATATACTGGTAGTTAATTTAAGGCATACATGAATTTAAATACAGTTTTTTTAAATATGTATGGAAAATTCGTTACATTATATTGATTATAATGTTACTCTTTTAAATGAATCATTTTCTTTGAAATCATTTACTATTCATAGAAAATTCAATAACACAACACTTTATCTTTCTAAATAAATATTTTATTTGTTATATTTTATATTGGAAAATACAAAAAAAAATATAATACATATTACGGATAACCTTGAACATTTTATAATTTAAAACAATATGTAATTGTATATAGACAAATCGCCAACACACTATGAAGTTTGACTTTTATTCGAATATTGTATTGTTAAGTATCGATTCTATAGCGGGATTCGTTTCTCTATTTGTTGTCCATGAACAATTTTTATCGGAACCGACCTTAATGATTTTTAACCTAGAATTTGGCTGGAATTTAAATAAAAATTATATAAAACAAATATTATATTATTATATCATATAGTTTGGATGCTCACTCATTTCCTGCAATTTGTAAATTTTTAATTCCCCACTGCATTTTTCATATATCCAAATAAAGTTCAATTGCGCGAACTAAAATAAAAATAATTTTAATAGAAATCAAACAGAATGATTTATATACGATAAAGTATTAAAATAAATTTTATCATATAACTGTCACAAAATGTTGAAAGATAAGAGATATATTAAAATCTTTGGAATATACTTACTTACACTGAAATATTTTGTCATTCTTCTACGACACAATTCTCATAATAGATCCATACAAAATTTGCTGTACTAAAAGTTAAAAAAAATATTTATGTAAGATATTAATAATAATAGAAACTGATTGTTTTGAAAGTGGCGAAAGTGACATTTTTCATATAAATTGAGTTATCAAAAATAAGTTTCTCAAAAAAATCAATCGTGACTTAGATTTTAAAATCTTATGTTTTGTTAGCAAACAAAACTACAAAAACTTACTAAAAATTACTTCTGTAAAACAAAAGCTAATGCTGCTTATGACATTCTTAACCCTGGTGTTAGATTAGCAAATCTGTACGAATCCTAGATTAAGAGTCCATTTGGTCAACATTACATTTTTCATATAAAATGAATATGGAAGACAATATTTTATATTTATTTTTATTCAATACTTCGTGAAAAGAAAGCAGCTTATTTACAATTATTTTTGAGCAAAAACGCTTATTATTTTGATTTTAGTAAAACAAAAATATCCCTTGGACCAAATTATAAGGCAATATATATACATACATATATTACCGTTTATAAAGGAAACGATACAAAAATTGGACCAAATGGGCCTAATCTAACAGCAGGTTTAATTATGAAGTACTTATGAAGCAATTATGAACACGAAATCAAGGAAAAATTTAAACTAAAATTCAAAAAAGGAAAAAATCTTTTTAAATAAATTATATTTGGAAAACTTTTTAACAATAACTTTGTTTGTGTGAAAACATTTTATATTTTACATTTTATATGTGAACGTCAGTTCGCAAATATATTTTGTTCTAATACATTAATATATGCGTTCCAAATTAAATTTCTTGATTTTCAAATAAAATATATTTGTTCAGAAATACATAATACTTACAAATATTGTTTCCAAATCTATTTCCTTTCAATTCAAACATTCCCATGTAGGTGTATGCTCACTTATTTTTTGCAAGTTATAAATGGCATTCACCACTGCATTTTTCATATATCCATCACATTTATCTTCAAATATTGCGTGATTTAAATTAAAATAATTAAAGTTTTTCTGAAAATAAATCAAATAAAATTATCTATAAACAAAAAAAAATAAATAAATTTTATCATATCACAATTGGAAAACGCTGAAAACTAAGAAAAATATTTCAACCGTTCATATGTAATACTTACGTTGAAATATTTTGTAAAATTTGCCACTCTTCTCACAAAAGACCCATTCTAAAATTGTTTTACTAAAAAAAAAAAAAATAAAAAAGATAGTTATATGTATAACATATTATTAATAATAAATTTCTATATTGTCACAAATAATTTTACATTTCTGCATTATGCACTGGTATTTTTAATAAATAAATACTTTCAATTAAAATGTGTTTTGTTAATTTTGTAATTGCCAATAAGATGTTTATTTCATGATAATAATATTATTTTTCACGTACCTAAACATTTTCCCATTGTCTCTTTCAGTATTACAAAATCTATTACTCACATTTTTGTCATCCATTTGGAACAAATCTCTTCACAAGACTTACAAACAAGATCTCCTTCAAAAACGCATGTACATCGCCATAAATAACATACAGCAAAAATAACTATGACACACGCACTCCATTATCACAGAGATCGATGGTGACGCCGACGGCATAACCACATGCATACACACAAGTACGCGACGGTTTCATTTATAGTTGTTGCTATGCTTTAGCAAAAATAACTCTTAACAGCCAATATTAAAATTATTTTCGGTGCAATATGCACGTATGTATGCACATATACTTACATATTCACAGCAATCAACATTTTTCACAATCCGCGTCCCGAAAACAGACAACCGTTTCCTTCTATCGCTTGTAAATAACTGACGATTTAAAAGAAAACGAACAGAACTGTTCTCTATTTTTCTCTTCTAGCATTCCATAACAATTATTGATTCACACATTACCAAACAAAACTGATTCTCCGAGCGAGAGAGGGAGGGAGAGATTGTATAATTCTCTCGTATGTTTTCTTAAAAATAATGACAATAGTTATAAAATTTATTACCAAGACAGCCTTTCCTTTAAGGGGAGCATAGCCTTAAATTTATTACTCAAATATCTCATACTGTTAATTAAGTCCGATTCGGCATTAAAACTATGACATATCTACGTCGTAGTGTTAATGTAGAAAATCCTTAAAAGTATTGAAATATTACTTAAAATAATGCGGATTGTCACAAAAATAATGATTTTTTTCTTTAATTTAAATGCGTACATTTAAAGAAGCGCGTACACAAAACTAATGATTAGATAGACATTAATTCAAATTCAAAAAACTTTATATTAAGGAAAATTTCGTAAAAAACGTGTAAATTTTCATTATTTTAATGAAAATTGTCATTGAATTGATGCCGAGGTAGCATACTTAATATAAGAATGTGTCATCATTAGTTTTATTACTATTTTTTTTTTCAGTGAAGGAGTGGACAAATATGGCCCATCTTCGAACTTAGCCGGAGATAGAGAAAAATATTACCGCATACCACATTTGAAGTCAATCGGTTAATCCTTTCGAGAGTTATCGTGCGCACCAGCCAGCAGACAGACATACAGGCTCACAGACAGACAGACGTACGGACATTGCTCAAACGACTTAAAATGACCCAAAATGGATTTCCGCCGAACATACTTAGGGTCTTAGGTCACTCCTTGGATGTGTTACACTTTTGGCTCGTAGCAAATTATATTTACCCTCCTCTTTAAAGTGAGGGGATATAAATTAGGGACGTAAAACAAAACCTATTGCTGCTTATCACATGTCTAACTATAAGGTATAATACGAAATCTACGAAAAACGTTAACTAAAATTCGCAATAGTCAACAGCTTAAAAATTATTTTTTAACTAAATTATATTTCTATGATATTTATTCAAAATAAGCTCGAGGGCGATGTTGGTTTTTATGTGTTGGGTAAAATTTTTTGAAAACAGTCTAAAATTATTTTTGTCGAATTTTTTAATGAAAATCGGCATGTGGGTTCGGGACGCCAAATAAATAACTCAATTTGAATGGTTTTGCAAAATTGTAATTTTCGCGGAAGATATAAGGGACTTTGCTGTTTTAATTTTTTCCGCCGATCTACTCAACAGATTACGCTAATAAAGAGTTTTCCAACAAGAGGTGTTATTTTGGTATTCAAAGAAAAGTGCCATTTTTTGAGAAAAATGATCGGATGTTTATTTCATAATAAAGAGGAAGGTATGCGGATAATAATGAAAAACAACATCAGCCAAATGGCCACCACGACCACGCTTACAGGACCATATCCTTTTCATGAAATTTTCCATAACCAAATCGCAAAGTGGCTGCCCTATGTCCTCGATAGCTTCACGAATTCTATCTTTAAGGTCTTGAATCGACGCTGGGCTGTTGGCGTAGACCTTATCTTTCACGTGGCCTCAAAGGAAGAAGTTCGAAGGTGTTAAATCACAAGATCTCGGTGGCCAATTGTGATCACCTCATCGAGAGATAACACGGTCCGTAAACTTTTCCCGTAACAGAGCAATGGTTTCGTTGCTTGTGTGGCACGTAGCGCCGTCTTGTTGAAAGTAAACGTTGTCCAGATCAATACCATCCAACTCCGACCATAAAAAATCATTAATCATCTCTCGATAGCGCAATCCATTCACCGTAACTGTTGATCCAACCCCATTTTCGAAAAAATAAGGTCCAATGACCCCGCCGGACCATAACCGCACCAAACAGTCACAATTTGCGGATGGAGAGGCTTCTCAACAAAATCTCTTGGGTTTTCCGAGCCCCAGATGCGACAATTTTGCTTGTTGTCAAGATGATTTTTCGATGATTTTCGAATTTTAATAATTTCAATGCGTAGTTGAATCGTGTATCGTTCCATTTAGTAATGGCGTAGTTTCTTCTTGTCAAAGGTCAAAGAATAAAAGCTTCAAAAGTGACAGCTACCGAAATACCGGGTGCTTCAAGATAACACCTCTTGTTGGAATCAATAATAATAAATGCACATCAATAATAATTTCATGCAACTAGTGAAGCTTAATTTGCAAAATGGATTCATTTGTCGCGAATATCGGAATTTGCACACAAATTTGCATATCCAAGTATTTTCTCCATCTGGATCTTAAAAATGTTGTGTCCCGAAATTCGTACTATTAGCCGCACAATGGGGCAAAAAGGGATAAATATGGTACATGCAACTAGTGAAGCTTAATTTGCAAAATGGATTCATTTGTCGCGAATATCCGAATTTGCACACAAATTTGCATATCCAAGTATTTTCTCCATCTGGATCTTAAAAATGTTGTGTCCCGAAATTCGTACTATTAGCCGCACAATGGGGCAAAAAGGGATAAATATGGTACCACAGCCAAATATAAACGGAATGAGCTAGAATCGTGAAATTTTGTGTGAGGGTAGCCCCAATGAGGTAGACTAAGAAACTGACATAATTTTTCGAAATTCGAACATTTACGCACACAGTGGGGTAAAAAGGGATAAATGTGGTAAAACTGCAAAATACAAATGGCTAGAATGGTGAAATTTGCTGTGAGAGTAGCTCTTGGCAGGTAAACTAGAACACGGAACGATTTTTTGAAATTTTTAGGGGGACAGTGGGACAGAAAGGGATAAATGTGGTACCACCGCCAAATTTAACGCTTAGAATTAGAATGGTGAAAATTGAAGCGAGGGATATCCTTAGAACAACGGATCGGGGTAGTATATTTTTATTTTGTATTCGTACTTTTCGGGCATAGTGGGGCTAAAGGTGTTTAATATGGTACAGTGAGACAAAGGGTTGAATGCACACACAAACACACGTTAATGTTGGTGTAGTGAGGTACAAACAGTTAAATATGGTAACGTGGAACAATTTTTTTAAATATGGTAAATAAATATGTTTTAAAAAAATATTATCATCTTCCTTCGTTTAAAGGATACTTGATATATTACTCTTAAAAATAGTGGCAATGTTAAGATTTTTAAACCGTATTGAACTTATAATAGGATCAGAATTTATTGTAAGGTACGTCATTAAACCTTTGTTTGTGTTGTTTGGACAATTTTTTCCCGGTATAGAACACGCGAGCTTCTCGGAATTTTGTGACTGGCTTCCTCAGATAAACAACCTTAAATTAAATAAATGTTTCCGGATATAAAATTGTCAACTAATAACATCGTAACCATGAATTAGTACTTTATGTACACTACTGACATATAATATCATTGGAAGCGTGCCAAATTATTATCCTTGTTGCTATTAGGAACTCCTTAAATGCATTCCTGTTAATTTTTTGTCGCAACCTAAAGCAACTTTTATATTTTATTTTTTTTTAAAAGGATATGGCATGAATAATATTTTTCGATAAAAATTTAGATCTTTATGTTTTTTTTCCGATGACATAAATATATTTTTTTTTGATTTTTCAACACAAAAACACCATATTAAATGGAATTTTTTAAAAATTTTCTCAAATATATTTTATAAATATAATTTTTTGTATTTTTATAAATTATGTCAACTATCAGGCTCATAATAAAATTATGGGGTTGTTCTACGAGTTAAAGGAGATGGTTTTTGGAATACTACCTAAAAACATTTTTAACTTTTATATTTTATGTTTAAAGAGGACATATCACTAATAGTATCTGGCCAAAAAATAGCGATCTTTACGATTTTTTTTCCGATGCCATACAATATTTAATATTTCTTTCGAGACCGCCAGTTGTAGCGAACGGACGTGTTATTGCAGAGCGGATAGTTTTTCCAACCTATTACGCAATACTTATTCACCTACCTGCAACCATAAGGTGTTGTTCTTAAAGTGGGTGTTGAATTTGTTGCATCGGTCTCAGGACAGACATTTTGGAAGTAGTCTGGAAGGCCAACATCAAAGTACCTATTACGGCAAATACTGGCTTTGGGGGTCTTTCCCAAAAATTTATGATTAACCCTGATGAAGTAAATGATATTACGGTGCAGGGAAAAATAAAGCCAGTACCGGCGGAAAGCGTTGATTTACTCGCGAGTCACGTGCCGTCGTTATCAAACAATCGTGAGCAAGTAACTTCTACGGGGTTGGGTGCCTCGGATTCCGTAGTCGAAACAGATACAAGCGCACATCTAGCCTTTGGCAAAATAAACGATGAGGAAGATAAAGAAAACCCAAGGGGGGCTCTAAGCAACCCCAGCTTTTAAAAGCTAGTGGGAACTCGGACTCTGAGTCATCAAGTGATAACAATATTACTATTGTTGAAAATCGGAAAAGACTGTCAGGGGCACAAAGAAGGAAACTGAATAAGATGAACCGGCAGAAGATATTACAGGATGAATCTGACTCTTCTACATCTACTAAAAGAGTCAGATCTCCCGAAGAGCATAGTGATGCGAAATCAACTAAGAAGAAAAAAAGCTCACCGACACCCAGCACTTCGAAGAAACCTATTCAATCTACCAAAAAAGGAGTTTCTGGTCAGAATCCGTTAATGGTGGGAGGAGAAGTTGATCTTGTTGTTGAGAAGGTGAGTAAGTCCACCAAACCATCCATAAAAGAGGGAGCCTCAAACAAAAAGACCCATTCTAAAGGAAAAAGCAAGGTGGCTATAAGAAAGGGTAAGGAAACACCATCTTATTCCCAAATAGCCAAAAAACATATTCAGGACGAACTACACTATGCCATAATTGATAGCAGTAGTGCGTCTGGCAGAATTCCCGAAGAGCAAAAGAGCATCTTCGAAGATTTGTTCTACACAAAGGTATTGGACCACATTCTCGAATCTAATGATGGACCAACAATCCAAGTAATGAGTTGCACGTTTGAGAGGGGCGTTTTGATGCTGAAACTGGCATCACAATGCTGTGTCGATGTCCTCGGAAAACTAGTGGAGAACATCCCCTCTCCTTGGGACGGCGCAAAGCTGAAACTGTTAAGGAAAAGCGATATCCCTGTACTCATAAAAACATCTTTTTATGTCAGAGGATGGGCTAGTAAGGTACCGTCAGAGCGCATACTCAGCGTCATTGGCAAACAAGATTCGAACCTTAAAGTGGGGAAGTGGGAAGTCTTCCACAGTAAAAATGATCCCGATGGTTCTCTCCTGGTGGTAGGCATAGACCCTTATTCCAGGGATAGCCTTGTCAAGACAAAAGGCATGGCATTTTTCGGGATTTGGAAAATCTTCTTTAAGATTGGAAAAACCCCCATTGGCAGGACAGTAAAGTCGAGCCCAAACACGAACGTACCGCCTGCAGAGGCAAACGAAAATAGTGAACAGAATGAAGCGAGTGAGACAATTCCAAAAAGTGAGGTGGAAGTGGTCGATAACATCGCCAATTTGCCGATAACATCATCAATTTTGCAGAAAGTTCCCAGCAAAGGTGGTGATAAGGATATGAAGAGGAGCACAAAAACTCAAAACAAAGAGGGAGCGACAAAAAACAACACCGCCTTCCAAAAAGAGGTGATAACATTATCAAATTGCCGATAATATCACCAATTTTGCAGATTGTTCCCAGCAATAGTGGTGATAGGAATAGGTACATAAAGAATCAAAACAAAGAGGGAACGACAAAAAGTAACACCGCCTCCCAAAGAGGTCTACTTGAAGAGTGTGTAATAGGTAGTAAACGAAAGGAGGAGAAAGACTCACTACCAAATAAAGAGGGAGTGCAAACAAATAGGATAGACGACTCCCAAAGGAAATTTTAACTGGAAAGACAATGATTGAGGTCATCCAGATAAACCTCCACCGGAGCGAAATGGCATCCATTGCTCTGATGGACATAATAAATAAAGGCAGGGTTCATGTTGCTTTGGTCCAGGAACCGTGGACTACTAGTAACAAAGTTACTGGATTAAACCATATGAACTACAATCTTTTCTACGCTAACACAGGTACTCGTCCAAGGACTTGTATTCTGTGCCATAAAAACTTATGATATCTATTCTCTCCAGAGCTGTCAACATCGGACTCAACTGTGCTGATACAAGGTAATGGAAGTATGTATCTGGCGTCAGTATATCTGCCATTCGATGCGCCGACATTGCCACCTACGTCGGAATTACAACGTCTGGTAAGGGAATCCAAAAATACAAGTAATGTGTTACTAGCTGGTTGTGATGCCAACTCACACCATATTGCTTGGGGTAGTAGTGACACCAATAAAAGGGGACAAGCCCTTATAGAATTTTTGAATACTAACGATCTCCTAACTCTCAACATAGGGAACAAGGCGACCTTTGTTAACAAAATTAGGGAAGAAGTATTAGATATAACGATGTGCTCGGAAAACCTCATTGATGAGATCCATGAGTGGAGGGTTTCGGATGAACACTCCTATTCGGACCACCGTTATATAAGGTTTAAAATTGCACGGCCACCGCCTAGCCCAATAAGTTTCCGTAATAAGGCTAAAACCGACTGGACCAAATTCGGCAATCTACTTAGAAATCGATTGGGCCAGCCTAAACACGATTATCCAAGTACAGAAGACATTGATATCAATGTGAGGAGGATTACGGAGGCTCTTGTAAAACCATTCGAAGATAGTTGCCCGCTTCGAGAATGGAAATCTGCCTATGAGAAACCCTGGATGACAGGGCAAATTCGCTCGATTGGCAAGGATGTCCGCAGACTTTACAACAGAGCTCGACGTAAAAAGCTATCAGTATATTGGGATGACTACCACAGAAAGCTCAAAGAATACAATATAATCATTAGACTGGCGAAACGTAACTCCTGGAGACTTTTTTGTGAGCAGGTAGACAGCGTCCAAAATAAAAAAAGTTCCTCTCAAAAACTCATATCCAAACCGAAACACTGCTGGATGAAACGGGTAAAAAGATGGAAACTATAGATGATACCGTAAGGCTTTTGATGAAAACTCATTTTCCGAGTGGTAATGCTGGGCCAATAGAGGAACAGTTACAGACCGAAAATGTAATGCACCAAGTACCTATTACGGATGCTATGGTTAAAAAAGCAATAAAAAGCTTCTCTCCTTATAAGGCTGCGGGACCGGACGGAATATTTCCAGCGCTTCTTCAGAATGAGGTGGATCTTGTATCAACTCATCTTGTTGGAGTTTTCACTGCATGCCTAACTCATGCATATACCCCAAAAACTTGGCAGGAATCAAGGGTGGTATTCATACCTAAGCCTTGCAAGGCGAGTTATACGATCCCAAAGGCTTATCGACCTATTAGCATAACTTCTTTCCTCTTAAAAACAATGGAGCGAATAATTGACGACATGATCAAAAGTAAGATAGCCGATGCCAAGCTAAAATTCAAGCAACACGCATATGTTAAAGGAAGATCAGTGGAAACAGCTCTACATGAGGTAGTACACCACATAGAAAAGTCCTTCAGTGAAAAATTTTACACACTTGCCGTTTGTATAGACATTGAGGGCGCTTTTAACAACGTTCAGACCGATACACTTATCCAGTCCTTAGACGAGTTTCAGGTTGACCGGGCGTTGATAAACTGGATCAACAATATGCTAAGGAATAGGTGGATTATTTGTGGGTCATATGACGTAAAAATCAGAGACAAGGTAAATCGTGGTATACCTCAGGGGGGCATTTTATCGTCTCTCCTATGGGTTACGACGATACACAGTCTCCTTAAAGCCCTTACCAATGAAGGACTTAAACCAGTCTGTTATGCAGACGACGTTATAATACTTCTAAGGGGCACACATCCAAACCAACTATGCAGAAGAGCTGAAGAGGCACTTAACATAGCATATAACTGCACAACCAAGGGGACTAAGGGCCTGTTTTTGTAACATATTTCTTGTCACTTCGCTCGTGTATTGGCAAGCGAATGAAATTTTTGGTTTTTGCACACTTTGTTTTGATTGTAAACAAAGAAGCTTTCAATTATCGCCAACATTTTGGTTCTTATAAGACCACAACGAACAACATGAAATGTCAAATTAGACGATCAGAAAAATTCATTCGTGTCGGTTATGTTTACCGCCCTTTTGAATGATAAAGTGAAAATTGTTGGATAAATGAATAAAAAATGGATAAATGAACCAAACAACATACACATGTATCTTTTATTTTATCTTTTGAAGTATCCACCAAAATTTCAAAAAATGTCTTTTTATTAGTTTGTTTAAAATGTTTTAAAATCTCACAACCACACTGTTGCTTTTTGCATTTTTTCGTAATACCTTAAATTAGGTGACCCAAACAATTGTTTATTATACCTATCGACCTAGAATATCTTTCTGAATAGGTTTGGTTTTGTCCGTCCGTCTGTTTATAAATGTATCCTTGTTACCGAGTACAGGTCACAATTATGCTCAGATCACTAGGAAATTTAGCAAGAACTTCCTTTTTAACTCAAGGACTTACTAAAATGGGTGCAGAAGGTTTCCGATTTAGATATAGCCCCTATATATACATAAATGATCTATCAAACAACAATTGTGTTTGTTTTCGGTTTTTTAATTATTTCTCATCGTCTAGAAACAGCTGTTGCAACTTTTACAGCTGTTAGATAGGGTTGCCCCCGTTCTGATATTTTCGTGTGTCAATAACAACATGAAGGTAATATTGGTCTTTGACAGGAAGACGATGAAGAAAAGAGCTTTCTTACCCAAACGATAAGTGACAATGAACCAAATTAAAAACATGATCGCTTGGGTGAGAATAAGAAGAAGAAAATTATTGCTTGGGTAGCTATCGCACGTCTGCGTTTTGGTACATTTAGCTGAACAGGCTGTAAATGTCAATCCAGACAAAACAGAAATATGTCTATTTACAAGGAAAAGGAAGATTCATCCTTTTACCGTGCCTCGTTTCCTGGATAAGAATATTGCCATATCTAAAATGATAAAATACTTGGGAGTAATCTTGGATCAGAAACTGTACTGGAAAGATCATATTGAAGAAAGAGTTACAAAGGCCCACAGATGTTGGTCGTTGTGCAGAAGAGCTATAGGTTCAAAATGGGGACTACGTCCAAATATGACACACTGGCTTTACATGAGCGTGATTAGACCAATAATCACCTACGCCTCTGTAGTGTGGTGGACATCAATGGACAAAAAGTACAACGTAATACCATTGCAAAAAGTGCAACGCATGTGCTGTCTAGGCATAAGCGGAGCAATTAGAACCGCACCAACAAGAGCGTTGGATACTATACTGCACATCCAACCAATAGATATCCGTATAAAGTAAGAGGCAGCCCTCACAGTAACCAGCTGCTACACTGATGGGTCCAGGCTAGGAGGAAGGACGGGTCTGGGACTTTTTATTGATGAACCAGAAGTCGAACTTTACTTCCGCCTCCCAGACCATAACACAGTATTTCAAGCAGAAGTTCGAGCAATCACGGAGTGTGTTAACTGGCTCAGTAATACCACAAAGCCTAAATATGCCAACATATTCACAGATATCCAAATGGCGATCAAAGCAATAACATCGGAAAAGGTCAAATCCAGAACCGTGTTAGACTGTAAAAGAACGATAAATAATTACTCAGTCCATGGTCAACTGCGTATTTTCTGGGTACCGGGACACAACGGAGTGATTGGAAATGAACGAGCAAACAGCTTGGCTTCAAAGGGCAGAGAACTTCGAGTAATAAACTTGGAAAGTTGGAAACCTTTCGAAGCCACGAAGGATGAGTTGAAGCATTGGGCAGTGATGGCTCACAAAACTGTGTGGAATAGAGCAACTGCAAAGATACTGTGGGGTGACCCAAATGAGAAGAAAACCAGTAGTTTTCTGAAACTAAACAAGATCGAGATTAGTAAGATGATAAGTGTTCTAACGGGACACTCAAGCTTACAGGCACATCTTCATCGCATAGGACTAGCAGAAAACGACGAGTGCAGGGCATGCAGGGAAAACATCGAAACGATAGAACATTTTCTGTGTCACTGCCCAGCTTTCACACATGCAAGATCCCGATATTTCGGTTCCGACATATTGCCAGACTTGACTCATCTCAGAGGATATGACTGGAAGATACTGAGAAAATACGTGTCTAGTACCGATTTTCTGTAACCCGTGGGGTATGAAAATCATAAATAAGGAGCGCACAACAGACCGAACCACTGGCTTAAGTGTATGTCCATGGACATGAGACGTTTTAAACGTCTCCTCTATTCAACCTAACCTAACCTAACAACATTCACTCAGAGGCGGTAATTGCGGCACTCTCACATCTAAAAGTTAACACTAGTTTGATTAGACTAATTCAAAGTCTGCTCACCAGAAGACGCATAATAGCATGTCTAGGGACCACAACTCTAACATGGTTTGTAAACAGAGGGACCCCGCAAGGAGGAGTACTGTCTCCACTAATTTGGAACCTAGCGGTGAATGAAATCCTGCTAGATCTAGAACGTTGTGGCTGCAAGGTCGTGGCATATGCGGACGACGTGGCAATCGCAGTGAGTGGCAAATTCGTAAACGTCCTCAGAGACATCCTACAGGTGGCTCTGAACAAGTTGGCTAGATGGGCCAGAAGCAGCGGTTTGGGCGTTAACCCCAACAAGATAAAATTGGTTCTCTTTACTAGGATGAATAATGTCCCACATGTGGACCCTCCACCTCGGATAAATGGAACAGATCTAGTCTTTTCTGAAAGTGCAAAATTTTTAGAAATAATTCTAGATAGGAAAATGTTATTTAGACTTAACGTATTGGAACGTCGCCTTATATTCCTGCAAAAAGGCTGTAGGGTCGCGGTGGGGACTCTCTCCTAAAATTGTCCACTGGATATATATAGCAATAGTTCGTCCAATACTGTTATACGGTATTGTGGTATGGTGGACGGCAACTGACAAACTAACCATCACCAACCTACTAACAAAAGTTCAGAGAACTGCCTGCCTGAGCATAAGCGGAGCCTTAAGGACTACAGCGACCGAGTCTCTACAAGCCGTACTCCATATACTGCCGATTAATATTGTGGCGAGAGAAGTTGCAACCAAAGCGGCAATAATATTAAACTGCCTATCAATGTGGAGGTACAAGAACTATGGTCACATGAGGATATCAAAGTGTAGTGCTATGATAACCGACCGAGTGGACTATATACCAACTGTGTACACCTTCGAGAGAAATTACATTACTATGATTCCCGCCAGAGATGAATGGGTCGGCAGAATACCAGGTAATAGAAACCATCTCCACTTTTACACGGATGGTTCGAAGCTTGATGAAAAAGTTGGCTTCGGAGTACACTGTGAAGAACTTACTCTGGATATAGCTCACAAACTACCAGATACCTGCAGTGTCTATCAAGTCGAAATAATGGCAATATGGGAAGTCGCCAAGTGGCTGAGTCGCAACACAGTAACCAACACAGGCGTTGTCATTTACTCGGACAGCCAGGCTGCCATCAATTCTCTGGAGGCAACATCCCTAAATTCACAAACAGCCCTCGACTGCCGCAGATATCTTAACGAGATGGCTGAGCAGTTTAATATACACCTCATATGGGTGCCTGGGCATAGGGATATCCCGGGGAACTGCAAAGCCGATGAACGTGCTTGGAAAGGGACGACATTACAAATTCTCGAAGAATTTCCATATATTGGTGCGCCACTATCCACGTGCAAGCTTTGGCTTAGGCAAGAGGCAATCAGGCAGTCCAACGAAAGATGGACAGAAATCGGCACCTGCAGGGTAGCTAGACAAATCTGGCCAAGGTATGACCTGAGAAGGTCAAAATATCTCCTCGCACTAGAGAGGAAACGATTGTCTACGTTAGTACAGGTTCTGACGGGACACTGCTTGATCGGCGAACACGCCAAAAGATTGGGTATTGACTCCAATGACTTCTGCCGAAGCTGTGGAGATGAGGAAGAAGTGGAGAGCATTGAGCACTTGCTTTGCGACTGTCCCGCTTTGAGTAAACGACGACTGGACATACTGGGGTCGGCCTTTTTAGGCAGCCTAACAGATCTTTCCAGTACTGATATTCGAACTATCGATAAATTTATAAATCAAACAGGTTGGTTTCGATGAGGGGCATTTCAGCCCGTGGTAACACTAGGGACCGAAAATAGTGAACAAAAAGAAGCGAGTGAGACAATTCCAAAAAGTGAGGTGGAGGTGGTCGATATCTTCGCCAAATTGCCGATAACATCATCAATTTTGCAGAAAGTTCCCAGCAAAGGTGGTGATAAGGATATGAAAAGGGGCACAACAACTCAAAGCAAAGAGGGAGCGACAAAAAAAACAACACCGCCTTCCCAGAAGTGGTCGATAACATTACCAAATTACCGATAATTTCACCGATTTTGCAGAATGTTCCCAGCAATAGTGGTGATAGGAATAGGTACATAAAGAATCAAAACAAAGAGGGAACGACAAAAAGTAACACCGCCTCCCAAAGAGGTCTACTTGAAGAGTGTGTAATAGGTAGTAAACGAAAGGAGGAGAAAGACTCACTACCAAATAAGGAGGGAGTGCAACCAGATAGGATAGACGACTCCCAAAGGAAACGTTTACTGGAAAGACAATGATTGAGGTCATCCAGATAAACCTCCACCGGAGCGAAACGGCATCCATTTCTCTGATGGACATAATAAATAAAGGCAGGTTTCATGTTGCATTGGTCCAGGAACCGTGGACTACTAGTAACAAAGTTACTGGATTAAACCATATGAACTACAACCTTTTCCACGCTAACACAGGTACTCGTCCAAGGACTTGTATTCTGCGCCATAAAAACGTATGCTATCTTTTCTCTCCAGAGTTGTCAACATCGGACGCAACTGTGCTGATTCAAGGTAATGGAAGAATGTACCTGGCGTCAGTATACCTGCCATTCGATGCGCCGACATTGCCACCTACGCCGGAATTACAACGTCTGGTAAGGGAATCCAAAAATACAAGTAATGTGTTCCTAGCAGGTTGTGATGCCAACTCACACCATATTGCTTGGGGTAGTACTGACACCAATAAAAGGGAACAACATATGGAACAAGGCGACCTTTGTTAACAAAATTAGGGAAGATGTATTAGATATTACGATATGCTCAGAAAACCTCATTGATGAGATCCATGAGTGGAGAGTTTCGGATGAACACTCCTATTCTGACCTCCGTTATATAAGGTTTAAAATTGCATGGCCACCGCCTGACCCAATAAGTTTCCGTAATAAGGCTAAAATCGACTGGACCAAATTCGGCAATCTACTTAGAAATCGATTGAGCCTAAACACGATTATCGAAGTACCGAAGACACTGATATCAATGTGAGGAGGATTACGGAGGCTCTTGTAAAACCATTCGAAGATAGTTGCCCGCTTCGAGAAAGGAAATCTGCCTATGAGAGACCCTGGCTGACAGGGCAAATTCGCTCGATTGGCAAGGATGTCAGCAGACTTTACAACAGAGCTCGACGTAAAAAGCTATCAGTATATTGGGATGACTACCACAGAAGACTCAAAGAATACAATAAAATCATTAGACTGGCGAAACGTAACTCCTTGAGGCTTTTCTGTGAACAGGTAGACAGCGTTAACAGCATGTCTAAAATAAAAAAGTTCCTCTCAAAAACTCATATCCAAACCGAATCACTGGTGGATGAAACGGGTAAAAGGATAGAAACTATAAATGATACCGTAAGGCTTTTAATGAAAACGCATTTCCCGAGTGGCAACAGAGGAACAGTTACATACCGAAAATGTGATGCACCAAGTACCTATTACGGATGCTATGGTTAAAGAAGCAATAAAAAGCTTCTCTCCTTTCAAGGCTGCATGACCGGACGGAATATTTCCAGCGCTTCTTCAGAATGAGGTGCATCTAGTATCAACTCATCTGGTTGGAGTTTTCACTGCATGCCTAACTCATGCATATACCCCAAAAAATTGGCAGGAATGGTGGTCTTCATACCCAAGACTGGCAAGGCGAGTTATACGATCCCAAAGGCTTATCGAACTATTAGCCTAACTTCTTTCCTGTTAAAAACAATGGAGCCGATGACAAGCTAAAATTCAAGCAACACGCATATGTTAATGGAAGATCAGTGGAAACAGCTCTACATGGGGTAGTACACCACATATAACAGTCCTTCAGTGAAGAATTGTACACACTTCCTTTTGTACTCGTATATACATTAAAGGCGCTTTTAACAACATTCAGACCGATACACTTATCCAGTCCTTAGACGAGTTTCAGGTTGACCGGCCGTTGATAAACTGGATCAACAATATGCTAAGGTATAGGTGGATTATTTGTGGGTCATATGGTGGTATACCTCAGGGGGCATTTTATCGCCTCTCCTATGGGTTACGACGATACACAGTCTCCTTAAAGCCCTCACCAATGAAGGACCTAAACCAGTCTGTTATGCAGACGACGTTATAATACTTCTAAGGGGCACACATCCAAACCAACTATGCAGAAGAGCTGATGAGGCACTTGACATAGCATATAACTGGGCACAACCAAGGGGATTAAATGTCAACCCAGACAAAACAGAAATATGCATATTTACAAGGAAAAGGAAGATTCGTCCTTTTACCTTGCCTCGATTCCTGGATAAGAATATTGCCATATCTAAAAAGGTAAAAAGGGAGTAATCTTGGATCAGAAACTGTACTGGAAAGATCATATTGAAGAAAGAGTTACAAAGGCCCACAGATGTTGGTCGTTGTGCAGAAGAGCTATAAGTTTAAAATGGGGACTACGTCCAAATATGGCACACTGGCTTTACATGAGCGTGATTAGACCAATAATAACCTACGCCTCTGTAGTGTGGTGGACATCAATGAACAAAAAGTACAACGTAATACCATTGCAAAAAGTGCAACGTATGTGCTGTCTAGGCATAAGCGGGGCAATTAGAACCGCATCGTTGGAGACTATACTGCACATCCAACCAATAGATATCCGTATAAAGTATGAGGCAGCCCTCACAGACCATAACACAGTATTTCAAGCAGAAGTTCGAGCTATCACGGAGTGTGTTAACTGGCTCAGTAATAACAGCATGTCTAAAATAAAAAAGTGCCTCTCAAAAACTCATATCCAAACCGAATCACTGGTGGATGAAACGGGTAAAAGGATGGAAACTATAGATGATACCGTAAGGCTTTTAATGAAAACGCATTTCCCGAGTGGCAACAGAGGAACAGTTACATACCGAAAATGTGATGCACCAAGTACCTATTACGGATGCTATGGTTAAAGAAGCAATAAAAAGCTTCTCTCCTTTCAAGGCTGCATGACCGGACGGAATATTTCCAGCGCTTCTTCAGAATGAGGTGCATCTAGTATCAACTCATCTGGTTGGAGTTTTCACTGCATGCCTAACTCATGCATATACCCCAAAAAATTGGCAGGAATGGTGGTCTTCATACCCAAGACTGGCAAGGCGAGTTATACGATCCCAAAGGCTTATCGAACTATTAGCCTAACTTCTTTCCTGTTAAAAACAATGGAGCCGATGACAAGCTAAAATTCAAGCAACACGCATATGTTAATGGAAGATCAGTGGAAACAGCTCTACATGGGGTAGTACACCACATATAACAGTCCTTCAGTGAAGAATTGTACACACTTCCTTTTGTACTCGTATATACATTAAAGGCGCCTTTAACAACATTCAGACCGATACACTTATCCAGTCCTTAGACGAGTTTCAGGTTGACCGGCCGTTGATAAACTGGATCAACAATATGCTAAGGTATAGGTGGATTATTTGTGGGTCATATGGTGGTATACCTCAGGGGGCATTTTATCGCCTCTCCTATGGGCTACGACGATACACAGTCTCCTTAAAGCCCTCACCAATGAAGGACCTAAACCAGTCTGTTATGCAGACGACGTTATAATACTTCTAAGGGGCACACATCCAAACCAACTATGCAGAAGAGCTGATGAGGCACTTGACATAGCATATAACTGGGCACAACCAAGGGGATTAAATGTCAACCCAGACAAAACAGAAATATGCCTATTTACAAGGAAAAGGAAGATTCGTCCTTTTACCTTGCCTCGATTCCTGGATAAGAATATTTCCATATCTAAAAAGGTAAAAAGGGAGTAATCTTGGATCAGAAACTGTACTGGAAAGATCATATTGAAGAAAGAGTTACAAAGGCCCACAGATGTTGGTCGTTGTGCAGAAGAGCTATAAGTTTAAAATGGGGACTACGTCCAAATATGACACACTGGCTTTACATGAGCGTGATTAGACCAATAATAACCTACGCCTCTGTAGTGTGGTGGACATCAATGAACAAAAAGTACAACGTAATACCATTGCAAAAAGTGCAACGTATGTGCTGTCTAGGCATAAGCGGGGCAATTAGAACCGCATCGTTGGAGACTATACTGCACATCCAACCAATAGATATCCGTATAAAGTATGAGGCAGCCCTCACAGACCATAACACAGTATTTCAAGCAGAAGTTCGAGCTATCACGGAGTGTGTTAACTGGCTCAGTAATACCACAAAGCCTAAATATGCCAACATATTCACAGATAGCCAAATGGCGATCAAAGCAATAAAATCGGAAAAGGTCAAATCCAGAACAGTGTTAGACTGTAAAAGAACGATAAATAATTACTCAGTCCATGGTGAACTGCGTATTTTCTGGGTACCGGGACACAACGGAGTGATTGGAAATGTACGAGCAAACAGCTTGGCTTCAAAGGGCAGAGGACTTCGTGTAATAAACTTAGAAAATTGGAAACCTTTCGAAGCCAAGAAGGATAAGTTGATGTTAGTAAGATGAGTGTTCACGATCCCTATATTTCGGTTCAGACATATTGCCAGACTTGACTCATCTCAGAGGATATGTCTAGTACCAATTTTCTGTAACCCGTGGGGTATAAAAATCATAAATAAGGAGCGCACAACAGGCCGAACCACTGGCTTAAGTGTATGTCCATGGACATGAGACGTTTAAACGTCTCCTCTATTCAACCTAACCTAACCTAATATTTTTTTAATTTTCGGCATAAAAGCACCATATTAAAAGCGATTTTTTTATGTTTTTCTCTACAGTAATTTATAAGCATGAATTTTTTATTTTTTTAAGAATTCTGTCAACTATCTGACGCAAAAAAAATTATGGGGTTGGTCTACACGTTAAGCGTTGGCGACTGTTTTGAAACACCCCTACCAATTATATTTGAAAATAACGTTTTTAGAAGTAAAAAAAACGTTATTTTCGTTATATATAATTTTTTTTTTAAGTTTGTGCGGTTTTATTTTACGTTTTTTATATATTTTATTTTTTTGGTGGATTTGCGTATACAACAATTGACCTTGGCGCCCTCTCGCGGTGTCAAAAAGAGGTAAATAAAAAAATATTGTTATTATTTATCTTAGTTGGTTTGTTAAGATATAATGAGTACCAATTTTACCATTATTTGAGCCAGTACATTATTATCGATTTTTGTCAATGGGACAGAGCACTGTGCGCTGGACCCAAAAGCTGGATACCATATGTCCAAAAGGGATTTAATACCGTTTTGTATAAAATAATTTTATACGCTGGATCTAGGGCAGATCTTTGGCTGATGAGCCACTGAAGTTGATTTGTTTTAAGTTTTATTTGTGTTACTTTAGAGTCTATGTGATGCGACCACTTCAAACGACGATCTAAGTGGATTGCAAGATATTTAACATGAGCCTTTTGAGGAATCAGTGAATTGAAGATATAAATTGGAGGGCATGTTTCCCTTCGTAGGGTAAAAGTAACATCTTTAAAAAAATAACATCTTTTTCATTTCCATTTTTCTTAACCATTCTTCTAGGATTCGGACATGAGACTGCAGTTGGTCGGAAGCAACTGAAGGACTTTTGTGAATACTGACGAAAGCAGTATCGTCCGCAAAGGTAGACGTGTGCGTAAACTTGGTTATGGGCATATCTGCCGTAAAAATAACGTACAGTATTGGGCCAAGAATGCTCCCCTGTGGGTCACAGGCATTTTGATTTAATTTGGAAAGACCTGCTAACTATTGAACAGTTTGTGAGTCTTTATTGGCAGAAGGTCGCATATTTTGTACAAAAGTCCTGCGTGCCAGACTTTGTCAAATGCTTAGGAAATATCTATGAATAGCGCCGAACAGTATTCGTATTTCTCAAAAGCTCCTTTGATGTAGGTTACGATACGGTGTACACCCATTTTCATGATTATTGTAAAGGAGTGCCAAAATGTTAGACGAATGATCCAATGATGGACATAGATATACATATTTGTTCACGTCTTATATGTTTTATTATAGAGATATCAATAAGGTCTGGCGTTTTATTCAGGTCTGAGGGGCAATATGTTGGGTGACCGCTCGAAGCTGCATCTAGTTTAGCAGATGTCATGGCCTTTTGAAGTTGCCTACCTTTTGGAGTAGTTAGGCGCGAGCCCCAAAATGTGTCCTTGGCATTATAGTCACCTGCTACCAAGAGCTTTGTACCAAGAGTGGAGAAGACTGCATGAATTAGTCTTTGTTAATATTGTTCCTAGGTGGACAATATATCGACGATATCACCAGAATTGTGCCTGTGATAGCGATAGAAGTAGCTTGTGTATGTTCAGTCCTATATTCGGAAATAGGATAATGTTAAATTTTATTTTGGGCAATAAGAGCTGTACCACCACAGGCTCTCCCGCTAGGGTGCTTAGTATCGTATGTGGAATAACCACTTGTTCTAAAACAATTTCCTGTTCAAAAATGTGTCTCAAAAACTAATAAAATATCTATACAGATGTTTCGGGGAAATATTTGTGCCTCGTTTCTATGTTGGGCGTTTGCATTCCAATAACAAGTTCTCAGTGGATTTATTTTTGGTTTAATACGAGTTGCATAAGCATATCGTCGGCTTAATGCTATTTTGTTCCATACGCCATTTTGTATGATCGGGTTTCCCAACAGTGTTTGTATGCTTCTCATGTATTTTCATTTATTGTACATTCAAAAATAAACAAATTATAACAATTTTTGCACCTGGCATTTTGGTCCATATCCACGTTTGTTTTAATACATTATAGCTTCAAAAACAATTATGTAATATCTACAATGTAGCATTAAAATTTATATTGTAACGATTTTGAAAAAATAAAGTAATTGAAATTGAAATTGAAAATTAATATTTTTTCGAATATGTATTACATGGACCACAAAGAAAGTCGGTATGGAAGGAGAGTCATTTACATATTGTGATCGAAAGAATGTAAAATAGTGAGTAAAAAATATAGGTAGATAGAAAAATGGAGACATAGAACACAAATATCAAAATTATTTCCCGTAAATTAGAGTTAAATCGATTTACCCTACCAATATCTCGAAAACTAGACAAGATAGGAAAAAAATTATTGCAGATTACATATTTTGTTTTTGCACTTAGGCTCAAGATCGTTATTGTTGTTTTCAGTATAGGTTTAGGTTAGGGTGGCAGCCGTATTTTTTTTACAAGCTCACATAGACCAGTTTAGGTCCCTAGTGTTACCACGGGCTGAAATGGCCCTCATCGAAACCAACCTGTTTGATTTATAAATTTATCGATAGTACGAATATCAGTACTGGAAAGATCTGTTAGGCTGCCTAAAAAGGCCGACCCCAGTATGTCCAGTCGTCGTTTACTCAAAGCGGGACAGTCGCAAAGCAAGTGCTCAATGCTCTCCACTTCTTCCTCATCACCACAGCTTCGGCAGAAGTCATTGGAGTCAATACCCAATCTTTTGGCGTGTTCGCCGATCAAGCAGTGTCCCGTCAGAACCTGTACTAACGTAGACAATCGTTTCCTCTCTAGTGCGAGGAGATATTTTGACCTTCTCAGGTCATACCTTGGCCAGATTTGTCTAGCTACCCTGCAGGTGCCGATTTCTGTCCATCTTTCGTTGGACTGCCTGATTGCCTCTTGCCTAAGCCAAAGCTTGCACGTGGATAGTGGCGCACCAATATATGGAAATTCTTCGAGAATTTGTAATGTCGTCCCTTTCCTAGCACGTTCATCGGCTTTGCAGTTCCCCGGGATATCCCTATGCCCAGGCACCCATATGAGGTGTATATTAAACTGCTCAGCCATCTCGTTAAGATATCTGCGGCAGTCGAGGGCTGTTTGTGAATTTAGGGATGTTGCCTCCAGAGAATTGATGGCAGCCTGGCTGTCCGAGTAAATGACAACGCCTGTGTTGGTTACTGTGTTGCGACTCAGCCACTTGGCGACTTCCCATATTGCCATTATTTCGACTTGATAGACACTGCAGGTATCTGGTAGTTTGTGAGCTATATCCAGACTAACTTCTTCACAGTGTACTCCGAAGCCAACCTTTTCATCAAGCTTCGAACCATCCGTGTAAAAGTGGAGATGGTTTCTATTACCTGGTATTCTGCCGACCCATTCATCTCTGGCGGGAATCATAGTAATGTAATTTCTCTCGAAGGTTTACACAGTTGGTATATAGTCCACTCGATCGGTTACCATAGCACTACACTTTGATATCCTCATGTGACCATAGTTCTTGTACCTCCACATTGATAGGCAGTTTAATATTATTGCCGCTTTGGTTGCAACTTCTCTCGCCACAATATTAATCGGCAGTATATGGAGTACGGCTTGTAGAGACACGGTCGCTGTAGTCCTTAAGGCTCCGCTTATGCTCAGGCAGGCAGTTCTCTGAACTTTTGTTAGTAGGTTGGTGATGGTTACTTGTCAGTTGCCGTCCACCATACCACAATACCGTATAACAGTATTGGACGAACTACTGCTATATATATCCAGTGGACGATTTTAGGAGAGAGTCCCCACCGCGACCCTACAGCCTTTTTGCAGGAATATAAGGCGACGTTCCAATACGTTAAGTCTAAATAACATTTTCCTATCTAGAATTATTCCTAAAAATTTTGCACTTTCAGAAAAGACTAGATCTGTTCCATTTATCCGAGGTGGAGGGTCCACATGTGGGACATTATTCATCCTAGTAAAGAGAACCAATTCTATCTTGTTGGGGTTAACGCCCAAACCGCTGCTTCTGGCCCATCTAGCCAACATGTTCAGAGCCACCTGTATGATGTCTCTGAGGATGTTTACGAATTTGCCACTCACTGCGATTGCCACGTCGTCCGCATATACCACGACCTTGCAGCCACAACGTACTAGATCTAGCAGGATTTCATTCACCGCTAGGTTCCAAATTAGTGGAGACAGTACTCCTCCTTGCGGGGTCCCTCTGTTTACAAACCTTGTTAGATGTGTTGTAAGCATGTTGGTTCCCCGACAGGAGTTTCGTATCCAGGTTTTCCCTAATGAAATGATCTAAAAGACCTTTCAATAGGAAGGAGGATAGGCTAATTGGTCCGAAGTCTTTTGGCATAGTGTGTGATATCTTTCCCGCTTTAGGTATGAATACCACTTTGGTATCCCTCCATCGATTCGGGACGTATGAAAGCCTGATACAGCCTACATACATTTTCTCCAGCCAGGGGATTATGTACTTAAACATTTTCTGCATTTCTGCTGGAGTGATGCCATCTGGTCCAAGTGACTTGAAGGGCTCAAAGCTATTAATAGCCCAGCTTATTCTGGATCTCTCAGTCAAGAAGCTAGCGACGCTCGCAGTCCACTCGCACTCTTGTTGGTCCTGCTGATCCTCGGGTTATGTTACAGAGTTGCCCGGGAAATGTGTGTCGAGCAGTACATTGAGCGACTGCTCGCTGTTTTTGGTCCAGTTATTTGCCTCATCCTGTAAATATCCCACTGTACAGGGTGAAGCAGATAATATCTTCCTCAGCCTAGCGGCGTCGGAGACCTTTTCCACTTCACCACAGAAGGTATACCAAGAGCGCCTTTGCGCCTTTCTAAGCTCCTTCTTATAGATCTTGAGTTGCTCTTTATAGGCATCCCAATCATTAGCGACCCCAGTAGATTTAGCCTTATTGAATAGCTTTTTGCAGGTCTTTTTCATAGCCGTTAGCTCAGAAGACCACCATTGGGGTTTAGTTTTACCCTTGTACCTTGTTTTTGGACAGGCTTCTTCGAGGGATCTATTGAATGATATGGTGATATGATCGACCAGATTATCCAGACCGGCTTTTTCATTCTGTTCGTACAGAAGTTTGGAGTTGAGGACTTTCTTGAAATTCTTCTCATACAGGTGCCACTTTGTCTTCCTTACATTTCTGTGGACGGCAGGTTTAGGCGCTTTTTCCGCGAGTTTGAACTCAATATAATGGTGATCTGAGAATGAGTGGTCGTCCAGTACATTCCACCCAATAATTTTGTCTGACAGCCGGTCAGTAGCAAACGTTACGTCGAGTACTTCTTGTCTGTCTTTAATTGTAAAGGTCGGTTTATTACCTATGTTACAAATACTAAGGTTGGTAGATAGTATGATGAGCGTTCGTGTCTGCGCCAATAATCAGCTCGAGCTCGTCAGACGTTGCTTCTTCCACTACTTCCCTGAATAGAGCAGTCGGTACTACAGATTCATAAGGCAAGTAGCTGGAGACCACCCAATATATGCGATTTCCGATCTCCAGGCTAGCAGCTGTTTGGTCTTTACCACTTAAATTAGTCAGGAGAAAGATACTTAGATCTTTCCTGGCCAAAATGCAGGTTCTTGCAGTGCCTTCACAGTTGGCCACAAGCAGTTTAAAGTTGGGTGTCCTGATACCGCACACCCTTCCTCCCACTGCGTAGGACTCCTGTATCAGGACGATGTCTACTGCACCTGTGGACAGGCGCAGCAATAGAGCAGCTGAGGCTGCTTTAGCGTGATGGAGGTTAATCTGTAGAATTCTTACCATCATTGGTAATTGACAGATTAACATCCACCCCGACAAGGGTGTTATCGAACTCTTCGTCCGTATCGTCGAGAAGCATGTCCCCGCCAGATGCGTCAAAGAGTCCGGAGACTGGTGATGGCTCTAGGGTGACTAGGGATGTTGTTTTTTCGACAACATCCAACTGGGCACCCGACCACACCTCACCCGCTCGACTCAGAGCAGCCTTATACAGGTCTACTGATCTGGCATCACCGAAATATAAGAGCTTTACTCTCCCCTGATGCCATCCTGCATCGTTGCAGATTGGTGGTTTGCCCGGCATTTCTCTACGGACATCGAGGTAATGAGCCATAATGGCTGAATGTACATGACTCCATTTGTCCTTGAGGATGGATCCATCCTCACTACTTCTGTCTATAACAGCCATCACTAGACTCTCCTTCGCCACTTCATTGAAGGGCTTGGTGAGTGTCCTGTCGATGGTGACATTAGGGCCTCTTGCCTTTTTCGAAGGCAGGGGTTCATCAGGTGATCTGATTCGTTTTACTTTATTAGCCGTTAACACAGCTGAATTTGTGGCTCTTTCAGCCGACTCATTGGCCTTAGAAGCATCTATGACGCCTTTAGCCCAGGTAAGTGGCTCTTTTTGTTTTCGGTAAGAGCCGAAACCTCATCAGCCTCCAACTTCGTCAAAACTCTGAGCGCTACACGATGATCATTGTGCTTCCGTTTTGACGGTCGGACATGACGTCTTCCCCTCACCGCACCACCTGTTGTGAGTACTTGGGGGAGATTTTCACCATTTGTGGTGTGGTCGGCTTTGGCCAAGAACAACGGACGGACAGTCGGACGATTGGGGAACCGCGCTCCATCGGAACACGAAGGCATCCCCGTCAAGAGAATTTATATTTATTTAGTCTGTATTAGACCGTAATTGGTACTACGATGTAGGCCTTACGGACTTTGTACAGATTTTTGCTATTGCGTAATAGGTACTGGTAACTATCCGCTATGTGATAAACACGTCCGTCCACTGCGAATGATCAGAAACGACCTCAGTATATGAAAATAACTTTGTTAAAAATTAAAGAAGAAGTAAGTGACATGTATTGGGGTGGTTGTAATGGTTATATAGACAGATCTGTTTCGGGAGACACCAAACTCCCATTATCAATATCCTTATTACAACGATTACTTCAGTCGAAATTATTAGAATATATACGCACAGCCAAGTATCATTAAACGAGAACTATTTGCTAAAAGCGCATATCTCCAAAAAAGACAATTCAGTAATCATCATCCCTCGTACATGCACCAACTTCCACTCTCGTGAGTCTTGCAGATTCTGAAAGAGCATGCTTGAAACCCATATTATCAACTCCTAACTCAAAAAACACAAAAGTGGTGTGTGGATCAAAATAGCATTAAGCCGACGATATTGTAAAGTGGGCAAAGATATGAATGCAGGCATTGAGGTTTACTCTTGTCACATAAATGTGAGAAAACAAGTATTTTTTCAAAATGTATGCTTTAAGTAGCACTGTGGTGCAAAATGATTAAAATTGTGGTACAATTGGGGTAAGCAAAAATTGTTTAATATATTACAAAAGGCATACATTTGGTACAGTGGGCAAAAATATGAATGCAGGTATTGAGGTTTACTCTTGTCACATAAATGTGAGAAAACAAGTGTTTTTTCAAAATGTATGCTTTAAGTAGCACTGTGGTGCAAAATGATTAAAATTGTGGTGCAATTGGGGTAAGCAAAAATTGTTTAATACATTACAGAGGGGCGGAAATGTGTTAAATATGGTTGCGTTGAGCAAAAAGGGTTAAATATGGTACGGTGAAACAAAAAGAGCTATGTACAGTGGGGATAAAAAAGTGTTAAATAGGTAAAGTGTGGCAAAATAGTTAAATGTGGTAAGTGGGGAAAAACAGTGGAATAAATATGGACCCAATATTAACCAAAGCTAAGATTTTTTTTTCGAAATTTGTACTTCTATTTAAACCGTGGGGCAAATAAGTTAAATAACTTACGTTATGGTAAAAAGTTAAACATGGCACGGATATGGGGCACTGTGGGGCAAAAACGATTAAATATTGTACAGTGGTGAAAAATGGGTTAATTATGCCACATTGGACAAAAGGTTAAATGTTGTACAATGAAAAGATTCACTTCAAGATAAAAAAATTGTTCTTCAACATTCAGAAGTGTAGTGGGGAAAGAGGTAATTATTGTACCATGATGTCAGGGTAACTCTTGGAACATATACAAGAAAAAACGGGGCTTCGTATTTTTTGCACCATTTTGCACCGTTTGTAATAATTATATAATTTTAAAAGAAAGAGTTATAACTACTTTACAGTACCCTTAATAGAAAATAAATAGAGGATGTGAAGAGCACAGGGTTAAAGCTAGTAAATCATATAAACAAACATTTTTGCATTTTGTGTTGCACATGCAAACAAACTTACGAAAAATATTTAACTACGATAAACCTTAAAATTATCCATAGAAAATGAGTATCGTCGTTGTTGTCTGTATTGTATTATTACTATTGCACTTGTTATACCCTCACTTTAGTGATACGAAGGTATGTATCATTTGCTACGGGCCAAAAGTTTAACACGTCGAAGGAGTGATCTAAGACCCTAAGTATGTTCGGCGGATATACGTTTTGGGTCGTTTTAAGTCGAATGAGCAATGTCCGTCCGTCTGTCTTTTGTCTGCTGGCAAGGTAATTCTCGAAAGGGGTAACCAATTGACTTCAAATTTGGTATGTGGTATTTTTTTCTATCTCCGTCTAAGTTCGAAGATGGACCATATTGGACCACTTCTTCCTGTACCTACCCCACAAAAGGTTAATATTTAGAGAATTATTGATTATTTAATAACTCCTATACTACATATTTGAATCTTCTGAAATTCTACACATAGTATGATTTTATTAGTCACTATAGCCTCGAGAATAATGGGCGAAGTTGACACGCCGCTTTTGGTACCACCCACACTGATGAACCATTTTGCACCAAAACTTAACTGCTTTAATATCGCTTCATGCTAATACTTGAAATTTTGTACAGTGTAATAGTTTTATAATACCTACAATCCAGAGAAAAATGGGCGTTATAGCCATGTCCCTTTTGGAACATAGGGGACATAATTACCTTTTTGTACGAAAAGTTTACAGCTTTTAACATTAATACTAGTACCTACAAATACTTACAATTTTGTACAGTGTAATGTTTCTATAGTACCTATAGTCTGTCGGAAAATTGGCGTTATTATCATGCCCCTTTTGGTACCTCCCACACAAACGTACCATTTTGTACAAACAGTTAACAGCTTATATCGTGAATATCAATACATGTGGCTAATTTTTTTTTTAAAGCCTAAAAAAACTTTTGTTGAATTTTCTGCCCTCCCGTGGTCGGGAGGGCAAATAAAAAAATACAATTTTAGTAGTTTTGCAAAATTTTCATTTTCGCGGAAGATATGACCTAATAAGTCCGCTTATGCCACCTTTTTATTTTTTAATTTTCTGGGATCTGCTGAACGTATTACGCTGAATTTTTGCATGTACATAAAGCGTAGATGCTACTAGTAATTTATATTTTGCAAAACGATTTCGGATGCTGCAAAAATTTGAAATTTGCACAGAGATTTCAATTCTTTGCAACTTTCTCTATCTGCATTTTTAAATATTTTGTGCCTTAAATATTGCACATTTTGTTGTTATATATATTCAAGAACAAAAAGTTTGTACTCTTGATGTGGACATTTAGATTTCCGTGTTTTTCTAATATCACTTCATACCACATTTTATTTTTATCGGTAGTATTATACGCAGTAAACGTCTATTATTATTGAATTATTTGTTAGATTTGATGTAAAAATGCACCCAATTTATAAGGACCAGCTTAAAAAACGCCATTTTAAATTTCTAAAGAATGGACTTTATATATTATTTTATATATTAGACTCAATTTCATCTGAATTCGGTACGCTGAAGTAGAATCTCACCTCTATATTGTTAAAAATTTCGGGTTCGGGTTATGTTAAAAGTCAAAACGAATGAACTCTTTATTTAATTTTTTTTTTCTAAAATCACATTCACTGTATTTGAAAATACCCGTGCAATTAATCAACGTAGGTGACATATAAACATCACCTTACAATGGAAATAATTTTAAGTAAAATTTTAGTTTCTCCTTGTAATTGTCGAGAGAGAAAGCTCGCTTGCGACTAAATGTTGAAAGTAAATACATGTTGTAATCCTTTAAATAAAAGTAGCCATCGTAATGTCCACAATAACCTGCTAATAGTCAGTGAGAAGTGGGATGTGAAATTTAAATCGTTCGTTAGAAAATTTGTTTGCGCGAGTTGTAAGTCTAGAACACTACTTGGATGTATCATTTTTGAAGAAAACAACTCTAAAGAAATTGACAGCGTCGATGATGGAAAAGACCCTGAATTTAAAATCATGGAGCTACGACCAAAAATAATGCGAACCACTGAAGAAATTTATAGTACAGAACTAAAATCCTAAAAACACTTTCTCTGGCACATTCAAGAAGTGATAAAATTGCGTTGTTAGCGACAATTCCTCTTAAATCGAGCGCAATGAGTTTATTGTCGCGAGGAGTTTGACAGCGAAAGCAAAAAAGTGCATATTGAATGTGGGTATGGTGGTAGACCTGAACCAAAAAAATATCTTAGAAAATATCAAACAATTTTATTTATCTGAAGAAAATTGTCGCGTACTTCCTGGAAGAAATGATTTTGTTTCCTTTGTAATGAACGACATCCGTGTGCACAAACCAAAAAAACTTCTTTACTGAAATATAAATTAATTACATATATGAAAAATTTAAAAAATTTCCTCACATCAAAGTTTCAATATCAAAATTTGCTCATTGTCGTCCAAAAAAGTGCATACAAGCCGGGAAATCAGGAACACACAATGTTTGTGTATGTAAAATACACGAAAACATGAGGCTCGAGTGTCTTGCAGTCAGAGACGCCGCACAGTGTCACGAGCGTGGCCAAAAATGGTAAGAGCTGATGTTGGAATTGTTGATTTTTTTTTACACAATTTTATGAAAAACACAACAACTAAAAAAAGTGTAAAATATTATCCAAAAATATTCAGCAGTTTTTGAGTTATTGTGGCTCAAAGTTATGGTTTGTTTGAAAAATGATAATTGTTAAGAAACACAATAAAATTTCGTATCCAGTAACAAGAGGTTAAATTCAAATTTTTTGTTAACGGTTGGTACAAAATGCCATTGAAATGCAAGTGTGATACATATTGCTACAATTGCAACACTGTTATAGTTTACAAATATTGATCATATGTGATGTACCGTTAGAAAGAAGACAGGTCTTGTGTGAAGTCAGGTTTTGACAATATACACAAATTTTCGTAGACAATTAAAAAAAACATCAAAAAACATCTCTCCAATTTTTTGATATTTTTTAGCTATAAGTATGTATTTTAGCATATATAAGTCTCAGCTGCACAGCTCTGCACAAATTTTATTGGTGAATCTTTTTATCCCCTCACCTTAGAGAGGAGGGTATATATCATTTGCTACGAGACAAAAGTGTAACACATCGAAGGAGTGACCTAAGACCCTAAGTATGTTCGGCGGATACCCGTTTTGGGTAATTTTAAGTCATTTGAGCAATGTCCGTCCATCCGTCCGTCAGTGTGTCTGTTTGTCTGTCTGCTGGCTGGTGCGCACGATAACTCTTGAAAGGAGTAACCGATTGATTTCAAATTTGGTGTGCGGTAATATTTTTCTCTTTATCCGGCTAAGTTCGAAGATGGGCCATATTGGTCCACTCCTTCTAGTTCCTCCCCCACAAAGGGTTAACTTTAAGTGAAATATTGATTCTTTAATAACTTCTATACTACTTACTCGAATCTTCTGAAATTTCACACATAGTATTAGTTTGCTAGTCGCTAACACGGCAAGAAAAATGGGAGAAGTGGCCACTCTCTTTTTGGTACCTCCCACACAAATGGACCATTCTAGACCAAAAGTTAACAGCATAGTGAGTAGTATATTTGTTCGTACTTACGAATATATCTGTATTTATTACATATTATCTCAAATAAATAAAAAGTTCATTTCGCAATGTGTTAAAAGGTATTATGATTTGCTGTAAATTTATTATGGAAAACTAAATCGTTTTTTGAACATTTACTATTTTGTCCAAAATGCATATGTGATAAAAATCCTTTATCACTTTATCCTTATAAAAATTAAAAACAAATCAAAATTGAAAATGAAGGTGAACTTAAAAATTTGAGCATGTTTTCTTTACAAACGATTCGTTCTGTAGCCAAATCGGACTAAACATATATATGGGAGCTTTATCTAGATCTGACCCGATTTTCTTGAAATTCGGCAATACTGGTCTATGGGTCAAGAAACTCTTCCATGCTAAATTTCAAAACAATTGGATGTAAAGTACAGCTTCTATGAGGCTAAAGATACAAATCGGACAAAACATATATATGGGGGCTATATCTGTCCTTTAGTCAATTTTTCCAAAACTTCGTTTTTATTCTTTCCGACCGAAAAAAACGACTTATGCAAAATTTCATTCACCTGCGACGGCTCCTTCTATTTTTGGCCACCTCTTATATGAAATCACGACACTGTGCGCCGTGTCAAAAAATGGTGTCAAGTAGTGAATATTTGAAAGAAATTACTTGTTCAGAAGCAACTGTAGATTGTTTCTTTTCCAAGTGCGAAAACTGTCCTGGAGCTAAAGAAATGTACCGGAAATTAAAACAAGTACTCGAGTCAGGCGCAGTATCAAAAAATATATTTAAGCAGCGTTCAAGCACAGACAGGTAGTAAAGACTAATGTCAAATAATACTTACATATATAAATATATTTTTTCATTATGCTAGGTGTGAACTATAAAATCTATATGAAACAACAGAAAATTTTCTAAAAATTATTACTGATGACTTACCGGAAACCTTAAAATACGATTTTTGGGCACGAAAATAAGCTGCATTTTTCTGTAAAGTAAAGAACTCGATATCAGAGGGGAATTTGTTGTTTCATTAGATTTTGCAGACAATTATACGTGCCAGATACAAAACGCCATACAATCACAGCATTGGGCAAATAAACTAGCCACCCTACATCCCTATGTAATATACTAAAGCGTCCGCCAAATTACTTTTTTTTGAAAATGCTATAATAAAAACTACTGAATATTTTCTCAAATTTATTTTTTTATTTGAAAGTACAATCCTTCCGGTTAATAATGGAAAATAATTTCATTCAAATGGCTGCCTCGGCTGGCCATGCAGTAGCCTACACGATCGGTCCAATTTTTAAACACATTATCGATTGTGTGCAGCTGTATTTCACCAATGGCTTCACGAATATTGTCCTTTAAAGCGTCAATTGTCTCTGGCTTGTCGGTGTAACACTTATCTTTGAGGGCACCCCACAAATAATAGTCCAACGGTGTCAAATCGCAGCTCCGAGGTGGCCAAACGACATCAGCTTTGCGGCTGCTAATGCGATCTTCAAAAACCGGGCGCAAAACATCGAGTGTAGCTTCGGCTGTGTGGCACGTAGCTCCGTCCTGTTGAAACCAAATGTTGCCAATATCCTCCTCTGGACCAAAATCCGCACCAAACAGTGACTCGTTTAGGATGTATCGGCTTTTCAATAGGCATGTTTTCGTTACAAGCTAGCACTTTTAGTTTAGCACTTTGCAACGAAAACAACTGACTTCCACTAACTGGTACATAAGCAATAAGTTGCGGATTTTCACTATCTGGTAGCAATGGTGTCATGAGTTGCGAAGAAAGAACAGTGCGAAACAGACAAAAAATTCGTGAAAAGTATTTATAAAACATATATTTACTATTCTATGTTCAATTGTTTACACTCTTTTTGCAAATATTAAAATAATTTCCCATTTTTGTTCTTCTTCTTCCCGTTAATTCACAATAATGGATAAAATCTCTCCAAAATTGGGATGCCATATTGCTAAATATAGGGTGCCCAATCTGGCAACATCATACTCGTTTAAGACAGGAACACAAGCACCAAACTTCATCGGGAACTAATAGTGCTTAAAAGTGCTTAGCTCTCCATACAAATTAAGCACGTATGGTGTAACGAAAACACGCCTAATGTATACGTGCGGGTTTTCTATGCCCCAAATGCGACAATTTTGCTTGTTTACATACCCGCCAAGATCAAAATGAGCTTCATCTGAAAAGATGGTTTTTTTGACAAAATCGGCATCTTCTGTAAGTCGATCGCATTCAAGCGTATTTTTCAAAGTTCAAGCGTATACACAACCATATTCGTTCAGCGGAAGGATAAAACTAATTATCTGTCAAATCAGACACGAGCTAAGTGTTACCATTCACGAAATAAGCACTACTTGAAAAAAAAAAACGTTAGATTGCGGACCCTTTATAAAGACCAAGGAGTTATAAAAAATTTAAATTTTGTTATGATTTCTGAATATCTGCTCAATGATGCCCGCCTCACAGTACAAAAACAAATACAACGTTTTAAATTTGTGTAACCACGAAAACGATTTTGAGTGGCATTTCTTTGCTACCTCACATGACAAAGGCGCGTGTGACGGACAGTAAAGAGACAGGCTTTCCGAGCTGCCCCACAGGATAAAGATGTATCCACTCCTAAAAAGCTGTTCGATTGGGCCAAATCTTTTTTTAAGACGGAAGTTCACATTCAATGTAAAAGAAGTTTGAAATTGCGCTATAAAGATGTGAAAACAATTAAAAACACTCGTCAATATCACGCTTTTTATCCAGCCTCCAGAAATACCAAACATTAGTAACTGTTACAAAAAATAATATTTCCAATAAAACTAAACCTACCGAACTAAAATTTCCCCAATTATTTATTTTTTAATGAACTATGTTCTTAGTTATAATATGGATCGATATAACTCCCGAACGCGAAAGTTTTTAACAATATAGAGGTGAGATTCGACTTCAGCGTACCCAATTCTGTTGAAATTGAGTCTAATATATACGACTATTGCGTAAGATAAATTTTAGCCAGCGGTCACTTAAAGTCCATTCTTTTTTTTAAAGCTTATAATTTGGGTGCATTTTTACTTCAAATCAAACAAGTACATTCACTCATAAGAGACGTTTACTACGTATAATTCTGCCGATAACATAAAATGTGGTATTAAGTGATATAAGAAAAACACAGAAATATAAATGTCCGTATCAAGAGTAAAAATTTTTTATTTAAGATTCAAAATATTTCAAAACGCAAATAGGAAAGTTGCAAAAAATTCAAATCTCTGTGCAAATTTAAAATTTTTGCAGCATCCGAAATTGTTATGCAAAATATAAATTACTAGTTATATGTAGCATCTACGCTTTATGTGCATACAAAAATTTAGCTTAATCTGTTCAGCAGATCTCCAGAAAAGTGTAACATATCGAGCCAAAAGTGTATCATATCGAAGGAGTGACCTAAGGCCCCAAGTATGTTTGGCGGAAATACGATTTGGGTCATTTTAAGTCATTTGAGCAATGTCCGTCCGTCCGTTTTCTAGCTGGTGCGAACGATAACTCTCGAAAGGATTAACCGATTGACTTCAAATTTGGTATGTATATATTGGTATATATTTTTCTCTATCCCCGGCTAAGTTCGAAGATGGGCCATATTGGTCCATATTCTAGTACTCCCCCACAAATGGTTAACATTTAGTGAAATATTTATTCTTTAAGAACGTATATACTACTTGATCGAATCTTCTGAAATTTCACCAAAAGTTAACTTCTTATAACTTTAATACCAGTGCATACAAATAATTTTGTACAGTGTAATGCTTTTACAGTACCTTGAGTCCACAGAAAAGTGGACGTTATTGGAAATCCGCTTTTGGTACCTCCCACACAAATGGACTATTTTGTACCGAAAATTAACAGCTTATAACTTTAATACCAAAACATACTTTAAAATATATAAGGTTAGCTTCGTAGTGTACTGTAAATAACTCAGTCTTGATGTAGCTCCTAGACTACCAGATTCCTGTAGTGTTTATCAAGCCGAAATAATGACAATAAGGGATGTCGCCGTCATTTACTCAGACAGCCAGGCTGCCATTAAATCTATGGAGTCTACGTCCCTAAATTCGCAATTAGGCCCCGACTGCCGCAGATCTCTTAACGAGATGACTGAGCAGTTAACATATATCTCATATGGGTACCTGGACATAGGGATATCCCGGTGAACAGCAAAGCCGATGGACGTGCTAGGAAAGTTACAACATTATAAATTCTCGAAGAATTTGCATATATTGGTGCGCCACTGTCCACATGCAACCTTTAACTTTGGCAAGACCGAGTCAGGCTGTCCAATGAGAGATGGACAGCAATTGACAACTGTAGAGTATCTAGACAAATCTGGACAAGTTACTACCTGAGAAGGTCGGAATATACCATCCTAAAATAGACCAAAGCCTAACATAACTTGGGTCTCGTTAGTGTGGGGCCATCATGTTACAGCCTGAGAAGGTTGGAATATGCCACCCTAAAATAAGCCTAACCTAAACATAGGGCCCATTAGTGTGGTGGGCATCAATGAAAAAAAAGTGCAACGTTAAATTATTGCAAAAGCTTAACTTGTGTGATCTCTAGGTACATGCGGGGCACTTACATCAATGAAAAAATGAAACGTTAAATTACTGCAAAAGTTCATCTTTTGTGCTTTCCAGGTCCAAGCGGGGCACTTACATCCAAACCAGCAATCACTTCAACCATCAGAAATCCATATAAAGTACGAGGCAGCCCTCACAGCAAGATGGCTGAATGGCTTAATCGAGACCATAAGTTGTACCATCAGAAGATATTAGAATCACTGCTGGGCCATAAATCTCCGACCGTTTTGATGAAGTAAATCTTGCAACTAACTGTGAATTATTCGTACCAGACAGACACTCCCGGTAAAACGGAACATTAACACATGTGCCATGGGATCTTGCTGCTTCATGGATGGCTCAAAACTAGAAGGTAACTGGACCTGGAACTTTTTGTTGAAGATCCAGATGTTGAATTTTTCTTCGGCCTCCCAGACCATAAAACGGTCCTTCAAGCTTAAGTTCGGGCAATAATGGAGTGTTTATACTGTCTCGTGCAGGAGAGCGTGTGGAGAGGAGCAGATACACAACCTCCGGCATCTTCGTGGAAACTACGTTCCCAGGCGAAATGCAAGAGTAGTAGCTTCAGATCGTGTATGCTATTCGTTTAGGAAATGTCACAGCGTTGGATGCTCTCTTGAATGTAGCTAGCATGGCGGTCATACAGGCTGCCTCGAAGCATTCGAGGCATTCTGCAAACTCGCTCTCTACAATTCGTCCCGGCCACACTTCATCCGTAGTGACTTTGATTTCACCAAAATGCCTAGACAGATTTGGGTTAGCTTCCATTTTCTCTATTAACATCACAAATTGTTGTTTTGTGGATATGATAAAAAATATGACTACCATATAATTTCACGTTTTATCCGAAAGATTCGCCATTTAACAACCGAAGATGTCGGTAGTTGCCATCCGTAATGTAATTTTGGCAACGCAATTAAACGTTGGTTGCAATCCATAATCGATCCATTAATGAAGTGAAGTTTATTTCAAACATTAAATAGATCCAATGTTATTTTGTATTCCTAATCTCCGGATTCAGAGGAGGAATACAAAGCAGAGCCTATTCGAATAGAAAAAAGGAACAAAAGTAATCCTTCGTCATTGTCTGAAGTCGTTAATACTTCCAAAAAATTTAAATTATGCTTAAAAAATAAGCTTTGCAGATTTGAAAGGCGTTTAAACTTTTAAATAGGATATTTAACTATGTTTTTTCTGAAATTAACTTCCCCGGCTTTTATTCAACGTCTGTTCTATCATTATTAAAACTAGACGCCGCACAAAATCTTTTGGCCGGTGGTTGTTACGATTTTGGAAATGATTATCTTGTTTAAAAAAAGAATATATTCTATACAGAAAACTTAAATTTGGCTTTTTTCTAAAATAAAACCTCCAAATTCCACTCAAAAGCAACAAAAAATTAGTCTTCAATGACCACATTGTTGTCGAGAAATTGTTTCTCGATAACGGTTGCGGTGATCTAAATCTTAAATACTGCGATTGAAACTTGTCGATAACGGATGAGTGATTTTGGCCCCATGTATCATCAAGGCTCCTTACAAATCCAAAATCCACCAATGGGCACGAGGTCGCATGGCCTTCGGTAGCTCGCTCAGTGGTTAGTGCATTAGACTTAGACCCCAAAGTTGTTGGGTTCAATTCCCAGCCAGGGGACTGGCAAAATTTAACATCAACATTTCATGTTTTCTTCAAAATTCGAGTTTCTGCAGCCACTGATTGGTAGATAATTTGGCGTTAACAAGGATGCACTACGTGTAAGCGATCTACTATTACACCCCATGCATGAATGATAAGATTCCTTAATGGATGGATTCCTTAATGGATGGACTCCCTAATACTGCATCCATCCCTCACAACAGGCAAATGAAACCATCCGATATGGTTTCGGGACTATAGTTCTCAATGCAAGCAGGATGTAGCCCCTACTACAGAAGGGCGAGGTATCAACCGTGGTTACCACCCAGCCGGCGGGAAGTGCGGAATCTTCCACGCCTATTATTTCTGGAACCTCAGGTTCTAACACAAAAGCCGGTACAATATATTTCCGACGACGAATACATGTCTTCAGAGAAAGACAGTCTGAGGGGATTTCCGGACACTTCCACGCATGGGGCCATGCTCCTCGATGATAAGGACGATGAGTTCGATTATACCCTTGTTGGGGTGAAGATGGGAAGAATTCTACATATTAACCTCCTTCGAGCAAAATCAGACTCAACGGCTGTATTGCAACGCCCATCTCCAGGTCCAGTAGATGCAGAAAACCTATGTAGTAGGAGGAAAGGTGTGTGGTATCAGGATACCCAACTTTAAGTCAGATTTAATTATTGTTAGGAATGTACTGGACGAATACTCTAAGATCAGCATTAGGTAGAGTACAAACTCACTGATAAAAATACCTAAACCAGTCGTCCACAGAATTGTGCGGTAGACAAAGTGAAACATGTTTGAGCAGAGTTTTAAAAAATTTAAAAAAAATATAGTGAATTTGATAAAGTTGATATATCTGTGGTTTTCTGGAATAACAGCACATTACAAAATGTTCAGGAAAGCCAAAATACGCAGTACATTTGATACTAAATGTGCATTGTTGAGTGCTGGAAAAGTCACCAAAAATTTGACACACCTGGGAGTGTTATATATGGATCGATAGAAAATTAATAGGTAAATTTTTGCTAAAATCGAAAATTGCTGACCTGAACAGTTAATCTTCGTCATCCGTTTTTCGCGTAAATTTAGGTCAACATTATATCGCTTTCGGTAGTGGACGGCAACTGATAAGCGATCACAGGCTAGAGAAGTTGTAACCAGAGCAGCATTGCGGTTAAACTGTTTATGAATCTACGGCCAGATGAGGGTACCACACTGTAGTGTAATGGTAACCGATCGAGTGGACTATTTACCAACAGTATACACATTCGAGAGGAACATTACCACTAAGATACCTGACAGAGAGGACTCGGTTGGCAGAAAACCAGGAAATAGAAAACATATTCACTTCTACACAAATGGTTCCAAGCTTGATGATAGGCTTGGCTTCGAAGTGTCCTGTAAATAACTCAGTCTTGATGTAGCTCCTAGACTACCAGATTCCTGTAGTGTTTATCAAGACGAAAAAATGACAATAAGAGATGTGGCCAAGTGGCTGAGTGGTAACGTAGTGGCCAACACTGGCGTCGTCATTTACTCAGACAGCCAGGCTGCCATTAAATCTATGGAGGCTACGTCTCTAAATTCACAATTAGCCCTCGACTGCCGCAGATCTCTCAACGAAATGACTGAGCAGTTAACATATTTCTCGTATGGGTACCTGGACATAGGGATATCCCGGTGAACAGCAAAGCCGATGAACGTGCTAGGAAAGTGACAACATTTTAAATTCTCGAAGAATTTGCTTATATTGGTGAGCCACTATCCGCATGCAACCTTTGGACAGAAAATGACAACTGTAGAGTATCTAGACAAATCTGGACAAGTTACAACCTGAAAAGGTCGGACTAAAATAGACCTAAGCCTAACATAACTTGGGTTTCGTTAGTGTGGGGGCATCATGTTACAACCTGAGAAGGTTGGAATATACGACCCTAAAATAAGCCTAACCCATTAGTGTGGTGGCCATCAATGAAAAAGAAGTGCAACGTTAAATTATTATATAAATGAAACGTTAAATTAATGCAAAAGTTCAACTTGTTTGCTGTCTAGGTCCAAGCGGGGACTTACAGCCAAACCAGCAATCACTTCAACCATCAGAAATCCATATAAAGGACGAGGTAGCCCTTACAGCGAGATGGGTGAATGGCTAAATCGAGACCACAAGTTGTACCATCAGAAGATATTAGAATCACTGCTGGGCCATAAATCTCCGACCGTATTGCTGAAGTAAATCTTGCAACTACCTGTGAATTATTCGTACCAGACAGACACTCCCAGTTAAACGAAACATTAACGCATGTGCCATGGGAACTTGCTGATACATGGATGGCTCAAAACTAGAAGGTAACTGGACCTGGAACTGTTTGTTGAAGATCCAGAAGTGAAATTATCTTCGGCCTCCCAGATCATAAAACGGTCCTTCAAGTTTAAGTTCGGGCAATCATGGAGTGTTTATACTGGCTTAGCATTACCAGAATACCTACATATGCTAAGATCTTCACAGATAGCCAAATGACGATCAAAACATCGCCGTCCGAAGGGATCTAATCCCGAACTGTTTCTGACTATAAAAGATCGATTAACGATTACACTGCAACTGGTCAACTCCATATTTTTTGGTTGCCAGGACGCAGCAATGTGATTGGAAATGAACCGGTAAATAGTTTTGCTCAAAGGACAGTGAAATACAAACAGTAAACTTGGATAATTCAAAACCTTTCGATGCCACAAAGAAAGGGTTAAAGCACAGCCCAGTGATGACTAGCACAATTATGTGTGACGGTGAAACATTTGGAGAAACTACGAAACGAAAAAGATACTATTGGGTGGTAACCAAAATGAGGCATAACATTTAGTTTACTGTATCTAAGCAAGACTGAGTGAGACAAGGTGAGTGTTCTAACAGGACACTCAAGCTTACAAACACATCTGCACTGCATAGAAACAGGTAATGAATGCATGGAAGACATTTAAATGATAGAACAGCTTCAATTCCAATGCCCTACATACGCACATGCAAGATGACGATACTTCGGGTCTAACACATTTCCAGATCTGACTCATTTCGAGGATCTCACTAGAAGATACTGAGCCAATTTGTGTCAAATAGAAATTAAATTATCGACAATTTTATAACAATGTTATAAACATTAATTAAATTATATTCATAGTTATTGAACATTTTTTTAACCAATTTTCATTACTTTCAATTTCAGATTCGATTAACTGTGCTTACTGCTCCGAAACTAAATGCGGAACTCTTTGAGATCAAAAAATCCTTGGGACTCACACTAATAAAATTTGAGGATGCGTTAATAGATTTTGACAAGTTTTCCGATAGACATCACTTCGAAACGATGGATGTTTATATAAAAGCTGTGAAAGTGCACTACGTCAATCAGTTGAAATGGCATGCCGCTTCAATACTGGGAAGTGTTGATTTTTTGGGAAATCCTTTAGGTTTTGCAAATGATTTGTCAGAAGGAGTATCTGGTTTGATATTTGAGGGATCAGTTAAGAGTTTGGTAAAAAATGTAACTCATGGCATATCAAACTCTACAGCAAAATTAACAGAGACAATATCTGATAGCCTTGGAAAAGTTGTCTTAGATGAACGAGATAATGAAACGCGACAAAAAATTCTTGAAGTCAATTACCCAACAACTGGAGGACACTTGGCAGCAGGATTAAAAGGATTTGGCTTCGGTCTTCTTGGTGGGGTAACAAGTATAGTTCGCCACACGTACGTTGGCGCCCAATCCGATGGCTTCCCCGGGTTCTTAAGTGGACTTGGAAAGGGACTGGTTGGAACTGTAACTAAGCCTTTGATTGGTGTTCTCGATTTGGCGTCTGAGACAGCAAGTGCTGTTAGAGAAACAAGCAGAGGCTCCCACCATTGTTTACCAGATCGAAAACGTTTGCCGCGATGCGTAACTGGTGCTCCGGGTGGACTCTTGCCAAATTATTCGTATAGACAAAGTAAAGGACAACAATATCTGTATTTAATTAACCGAAGAAACTTTGCCGAGAAACTAATATTTTATGAGCCAAATCTGTGCAATGACAGGGAAGCTAAGTTACGACTTTTGGTATCAACTGAATTCATAAGGATATTCTCGAGATGTGAAGAAGATCCAGCTATAATGATTGAGTGTCATTTGAGTGAAGTCTTATCATGCCATCCCCTCACGACAAGCGCAAACACGGCTAATTCGATGAATATGATTCCTAGTTACTATATTGAAATATCAACCAACTTACCGAAAGTGACACGTCCTAGAGTTCGTTGTCAAAACGAAGAAATCGCAGAGAGAGCATCGCGATGTGTAAGTATAAATATAAGTATAAAAATTGTGTTTGATAAGACTGCCTACTCTTAAGACCAGGCATATTATGTTGAATACCACCATGGTGCTGAAAGTTAGAAATCCCTACGTCATGGGGATGTGGCCCCCTTGGTCGGAAGGAGCTGGTAATAGTGGCAGCTTTGAGACAGTTCGTAAAAAATATACAAAACAAACTTTTCATTTTTGCATTGTTAGAGACTTGTTAGTTAAAACAATTTTACTTGTAAAAACAGGTAGAAAGTAATATTCCTTTTACACAGGGTCTTGAAAAACGGGTATTGGGTCCATATACTGTGCGACCAAATAAAAGGCAAATGTCTGTTCATAATAAATATGTCGAAGAAAATGTGTTGTTACCTAAGTCATATAGTTGAGATCATTCAACTTCCACTTTTTTATCACCATGACCGCTGAACGTCATCCGCCAGTCGGTGTTGATCCAAGACTTTTCAATGGAGTTGATATGGACCCCGTTTCCAGATCCATAATGTTAATGGAATGACTAAATTTGGCACTATGAAATAAACCCCAATGAAATAACACCCAAAAATAAAATGAAATAAACCACAAAAAATTTCATACATTTTGGGATTTATTTCATCGTGAAATAAATCCCAAAATGTTGGGTTTTATTTCATTATTTTGGAAATTATTTCATTTTTTACTTGGGATTTATTTCATTCCTGTAAAACGTCCAAAAAAGGTCCAATGAAATAATTCCCTAATAAAAATAATTTTGGACTTGTTCCATTTCTTAAAAATTTTGGTATTTATTTCATTTTTTTGGTAGTTATTCCATTATATTATAAATAGCACGTTGATCAGAAAACATTATACAGGGTGGCCCAAAATGGGGTTTGAGTTCATTATAACTTTTTATTTAAGACATAATTATTAATTTATTTTATACATGTATATATACTGGGTGGCCTAAAATGACCGAAGTGGTTTAAAATCCTTATATCTTTTTTATTTCTTTTAGTATTTAGTTAAAAGAGACTTGTGGAATTTAAAATGGACAAGAACAAAATTGAACAACGTGAAAAAAAAAATACAATAATAAATAAATAAAAAAATAGTTATGTGTTAAATACAAATTAATACTTATTTTAATACCATACAATTGCAAATGAAAAGCGCGCAGGAATTAATCATTGGTATGCTATTGGAAATGCATTACACCATTTCCAATAGCATACCAATGATTAATTCCTGACGCATGAAAAATTGATTTGAAAATCTTACTTTGTGTGGGATAATATATTTGCTGTAAAGCGCCGCAGGCAAAAACATTTATTTGAAAAACACGCGCGCGATTTCCAAATATTTTTTTTGCCTGCGGCACTTTAGATCACATCCAACATCGTCTTGTACAATTTTCAAATATAGTTTTTGCCTACAAGACTTTATTTGAGATAATTATATAGTATGCTTTAATCATTTCAATGATTTGGGATATGCTGTGATGCGCCTCAAACAAAAAATTTTATTTGGAAATTGCGCGCGCGATATCCAAATTGAGGTGCATTACAGCAGATATAACCCTCATACAAATTCGTGTAACCGATTTTCAAATGATTTTTTTCCTCGGGCATTACAGCATTTCCTACAGCATACAAATGGTTATCATACAAAAAAAAAAAAAAAAAAAAAAAAAAAAAAAAAAAAAAACACATAAAAACTTCGTATATTGGTGGATAAGAGTGAGAAATTTAAGTGGAAGAACTGTTAAGTGGAAATATTATATCTTCCACGGCATGTGTTGATGTAATTTTGTATAATAATATCAATTGGGAGTTATTTAATTTTTTTGGAAATTATTTCATTGGCGCTTATTTCATTTTTTTCGTGGGCATTATTTCGTTGCGAAATAAATCCCAATATCTGGGACTTATTTCATTGGCGGAATGAAATTGGGCCCCAGGAAATTATACCCCAATATTTTTATGAATATGGGCCCCAAAAAATAACATATCAAACAACAACAATTTTATTTAGGGCTTAATTTCATTTTTTGTATGCTTTTTGGGGTTTAATTTCATTTCTTGTCCGCATTTTGGGGCTTATTTTTATCTATAAATTTAGAAACAGGAGATGCTAAGCATAAATGATTTTTTTCGCGTAGCCAACTTTGGATCCTGTCCATAGGAGAAAGTCTTAAACAGAGGCCGCAGGCCGTAGGCCGACCGCACACGAAAAGATTTTTAATTAGAAAATAGGTTCGCATACGTGTGTTACTGCTAACTCCCCAGATTTACGAAGAGAAAATTTCTTAGTTTTTTTGGGTTTTATTTTCATTTTATGCTGTTTTCTTGATTGGGATGTAACTTTCATTTTTAATTTGGGGTGCATTTTCTTGGGGTCCAACTTCCGGCCGCCTATTTCATTTTCTTTTTGGGGAGTTATTTCACTTTTTTGGGATAAATTTCACTTTTTGTTTTGGGAGTTATTTAATTTTTTTGGGGAATTATTTCATTGGGACTTATTTCATTGGGATTTATTTCATTGGGGTTTATTTCATAGAGCCACTAAATTTAAGGAATGACTAACCTTCATCTTGGAGGCAGTTGTACACCTACCCTTCATGTGCCGATTTCTGTCCATCTTTCGTTGGACTGCCTGATTGCCAAAGCCAAAGCTTGCATGTGGATAGTGGCGCACCAATATATAAAAATTCTTCGAGAATTTCGTCCCTTTCCTAGCATGTTCATCGGTTTTGCAGTTCCCCGAGATAAACCTATTCCCAGGCACCCATATGAGGTGTATATTAAACTGGTCAGCCATCTGCGGCTGTATAGGGCTGTTTGTGGACTAAGGGATGTGGGCCCCAGAGAATTGGCGGCTGTCCGACAACTCCAGTGTTGATTACTATGTTGCGACCCAGACAATTGGCTACTTCCCATATTGTCATTTCGGCCTGATAGACACTGCAGGTATCTGGTAGTCTGTGAGCTATATCCAGACTATGTTCTTTACACCGTACTTTTCATGAAGCTTCGAACCATCCGTAAAGATTCATCTCTGGCTGGTATCATAGTGATATAGTTCCTCTCGTACACTGTTGGTATATAGTCCACTCGGTCGGGTACCAGAGCACTATACTTTGAAATACTCATGTGGCCGTAATTCTTGTACCTCCACATTGATAGGCAGTTAAATCTTAGTGTCGCTCTGGTTGCAACTGCTCTCGCCACAATATTAGTCGGCAGTTTATGGAATAGGGCTTGTAGAGACTCAGCCGCTGTAGTCCTTAAGGCTCCGCGTATGCACAGGCATGCAGTTCTCTGAACCTTTGATAGTAGGTTGGTGATGGTTAGTTTTTCAGTACAATGTCATACCACAATGCCGTACACCAACTAACTTGGTGTATATATCCAATGCTGCTATATATATCCAATAGATGATTTTAGTAGAGAGGCCCCACCGTGACCCTACAGCCTTCCTGCAGGAATACAAGGCGACGTTTGCCTTCCTTACACGTTCCAGTGCGTTAAGTCTGAATAACAATTTCCTATCTAGAATTATTCTTAGAAATTTTGCACTTAAAGGCTAGATCTGTTCCATTTATCTGAGGAGGAGGGTTCACATGGGTGACGTTATTCATCCTAGTAAAGAGAACCAATTCCGTTTTGTTTGTTTTAAGGCCCAAACCGCTGCTTCTGGCCCATCTAGCCATCTTGTTTAGAGCCACCTGTAGGATGTCTCTGAGTACGTTTTCTAATTTGCAACATACTGCAATTGCAACGTCGTCCGCATATGCCACGACCATGCAGCCACGACTTTCTAGATCTAGCAGGATTTCATTCACCGCTATGTTCCAAATTAGTGGAGACAGTATTCTGTTTACAAACATTGTTATAGTTGTGGATCCATACCTCTCGTATTTGGACCTTATTTCTTGAGGTATAAGCTCGATAAAGCCGGGATATTTAAATTAAAGGACATTTTAAGGAGTAGAAATGCGGAAAACATCTCTTCCACGTAGATGCTGGAGTTTAGTAACTGTCGTTAAAACTATTATAAAAAAATTAGGTTTTTTTTAAAAAAATGTTTTTTGCTGGCACGAAAAAACCATAAAAACAGAAAAAGATTTGTTGTTCTTGAAATTTTTTGAAAGCTCGTATCCTAACGAAGAAAAATATGCCTACCTGCAAAAATTCTATGGATAAAATTATAACCCATAATGTAAAAATAGGGAAAATAAAAACAATAACTTTTCATATGTTTTTATTACTATGTGTGGAATTGTGAAAGGTTCTGAGTAGTAGTATAGAAGTTATTAGATAACCAATATTTCTCAAAATTTGACTCTTGGTGGGGGAGGTACTCGAAGGAGTAGACCAACATTATCCATCTTTGACCTTAGCCTGAGGTAGAAAAAAATATTGACGCATACCAAATTTGAAGTCAATCAGTTAATCCTATCGAAAGTTATCGTGCGCACATTGCTAAAATGACTTAATATGGCCCAAAACGGATTTCCGCCAAATATTCTTGGAGTATCTTAGGTCACTCCTTAGGTGTGTTACACTTTTGGCCCGCAGCATCTGATATATACCCTTGTTCACAATAGTGGGGGTATAAAAACCGGATTATGTTGAAATTCGCTTATTTGCTATAATTTCTACATTTGCCCATAGATTTTCAAATAGGCATTGTTTTCTTCGTGAGGATTTTTTTTTCCTATTTTTTATGGCCAATTCTCAATCAAATTTTTTCTAATTACTTTAACAACATTTACTAAACTTCGGTTTCCGCGTGAATCCGAACCTTAATAACTCAGTCAATTGCAAATTGATTTTCAAGAGACTGGTTGCATTTTTATACCCTCACTTTACTGTGACGAGGGTATATATCATTTGCTACGAAAAAAAGTGTAACACATCGAAGGAGTGATCTAAGACCCATAGTATGTTCGGCGGAAATCCGTTTTGAGTCATTTTAAGTCGAATGAGCAATGTCCGTCCGTCCGTCTGTCTGCTGGCTGGTGCGCACGATAACTCTCGAAAGTAGTAACCGATTGACTTCAAATTTGGTTCAAATTTTTTTGACTAAGTTCGAAGATGGGCCATTTTGGTCCACTCCTACTAGTACCTCCTTCACAAAGGGTTAAAATGTTGTGAAATATTGATTCTTTAATAACTGCTATACTACTTATTCGAATCTTCTGAAATTCCACACATAGTACTACTTTATATTTCGCTATCAACTCGAGAAAAATGGGCGAAGTTGCCACGCCCCTTTGGGAATCCTCCCACACAAAGGTATCATTTTGCTCCAAAAGTTAACAGCTTATAACATTACCCAGCAAAAAATAAAATAAGTACTTCCAAAAGAATAACATTATAAGTACTTCCAAATCATAAGAACGAACATTTTTTCGGAATTTAATAAAGTTATTCTAAATAACTAACCAAAATGAAATTTCGGAGTATAAATGATCAACCCTACAATGCATAATTTCAAAACGATTGGATGTAAAATAAAGCTTCTGAAGTGATAAAAGCCTAGATCGGCCGGAACATGTATATTGGGGCTATGAAATATATGTGAAATACTGCTTCTATTTTAAATTGTAGTACATTGGATTGCGATAAAAACGGAATTTATTAATAACACTTCATCCTTTCCAAAAATGTTGATATATGAGAATATACATGCTTCTTAACTTCATATTTTGTGACCTATGGAAAAACGCGAGTAATACTCTTTTTTGGTTGAGCTATAAATAAAATCCTCATAGCAATCGTGATAATTATAAGTTTGTATAGTAGGATAAAATAGAAATGTGCTTTATTTAAAAGGCTCCATCTTTATTTATTTTAGATTTAGAGAACAATATATATGTTTTTATCCTGTTCTAATAAGATGGTGTAGGGCATCATATATGTATGTAGTCGGCTCCGACCAACTTTTGGTTTTCCTTACGGGTTTTTAATACATTTTTGGAAGATGTTGACAAATACTTGAATTATTCTCTGAACCGGGGCTACGGAAAATACGTAGCGCCGCACCAATGTGCTATGTGTTGACCATTTGCGAAAATGTTACTAGAAGTTAATTAGACTATGGAGTCATTCGGTCACACTTTTCAAGAGCCAGCCATACCATATGGATTACAAACATCTTCAAATCAATAATTCAATAAATACAACACCAAAAAAGCAAATCTTACAGTGCTTTAAAAGGAGTGGTGACAAATAAGTACTTCCCCGGCGCAACAAGCCCTTGTTAAATTCATTGGTAAAAATCCAAATTAGAACAACTTCCGGATCATAAGTTGGGGATTTTTATTGCTTCTTTGGATGCTCTTTTTTTGCTGGGTAATACCAGTGTTTAGAAATATTTGAAATTTTGTACAGTGTAATGCTTTTACAGTGCCTACAGTCCAGTGCAAAATGGGCGTTAATGCCACTCCCCTTTTGGTACCTCTCACACAAAGGTACCATTTTGCAACAAAAGTTAACAGCTTATAACATTAATACCATTATATAAAAATACTTGAAATTTTGTACAGTGTAATGCTTTTATAGTCTCTATAGCCCTGTGAAAAATCACGCGTTATCACCACGCCCCTTTTTGTACCTCCCACACAAAATTGCCAAATCATACCCAAATTTAATATCTCATCACTAGACCTCGGGTTATATGCAATTGCATATTTTTTTTGCGGATTGATAGAAAAATTCTGATTTGACCAAAATTCGTTTCAAAGAAAAAGGAATCGAAAAACAGGTGCACATTTTTAATTTTTTGTGTATATTTGCATATTTAATATATGCAAAAAATATGCAAAAAATATGCAAAAAAATTTGCGATGTATGAATCAAAAATTAGAAATTTTTGAAGGATATGTCAATACTATTTAAAAAGTCATGACACAAAAATGGATGACTTCAAAAATCATCGAAAAAAGTGCCTAAATATATGGAAGGTATGGGGTAATTCCAAAGGAAACCGACCCACTCTGAATATTTATGAATTTAATTCAAAGCAGTTTAGATTTTATGGGGTGCCAAATTGGTAATCTAAACATTTTTGTTTACCAATTTAGCTATTTTGAAGTCGATATAACTTTTTAACGGAATATCAGATTTGAATGATATACAGTATATAAGTATACCGGTTAATAAAATATTGAACCCTTTATACTATAAAGGGTATGTAAATCATTGAGGCGGCAATGAAATGGTCTGGGTATCCTTTTCCGGTAACGTGGTTGGACTCCTCTATAAATGGGGTTATGTACTGCGAAATATTGGAGAATGCCATGTTTTTCTATGCTGAGTGGAATGTTGCTCTATTACGGCAATTTCGCGACTACCACCCGAATATTATCGCGAAATAATTCAATAATTGAGTTACAAAGGAAGGGGTTAACGTTATGGAGAGGCCACATCAACCGTAGACTTGAATCCCATTGAAAATCTTTGGGAAAATGTCAACATGGAGATAAATCGAGAAAGCGTAAGTGGTGATAAAAATAAGCTATTTCAAGCTATTGCAGATGCTTGGAACTCCATAGATACAAAGATAACAAGCAATCTTATTGATTCCATGCAAAAAGAAGCAACGCCGTCCTTGATAATAAATGTTTTTCCATAAAATCTTAGTAGAAATGCATAGTCCAATATGTTTTGTCGTGGGAATTTTCGACCTTTTTGTTTTTGTGAAATAAATTTTTAGTTTCAAAAAATGTAAGCAGCCAAATTTCCAATTTTTGGTAAATTGATGCAATTTCTTAGATAATAGGTAAAATTTTTTGAATATGTCATTGATAGTTTTTCAGATTTTGGCGATTGAACAGAAGTATGAAGTTAGTCCAATATGTATTGTCCGATATTGTAAGTACCATTTGAAAGATTTAACATCCTCTCTAAGAATTATAATTTAAGTAATACATTTTTGTGCATTAAGGACATCAAAAGGACGAAAATGTCATTAATCCTTGATTATCCTGAAAAGCGTATCATCAATTTTTTTCGTTTTATGTTTAAAAATTACCCACATATTTTCCCAAAAAAATTTAAAAAATCAGCATTGGCTCTCCGTGGGTTAAAAAAATATGAATTAATTAATGTCCGTCCGCTGTCAGTTCGATTGACTGGTGCTAACGATAACCCTGGAAAGGAGTAAACCGAATGAATGACTTAAAATTTCGTACGTGGTAATATTTTATTCAAAACCAGTTTATGTTTGATGGACAACCATATTAGCTTCTCTTTGTGGTACCTCCCCCACAAATGGTTAATATTTTTGGGCATGTTAAAACTCTTATAACTTCTATACTACTCATGGGAATACTGTAAAATATACATAGTCTCTATAACCTGGACAAAAAAGAACCATGCCCCTTTTGATACCCCCACATAAAGTGACCAATTTGTACAAACTGTTAACAGCTTATAACATTATTACCAGTGCATACAAATATATGAAATTTTGTGCAGTGTAATGTTTTTGTAGTACCTACAGTCCAGTACAACGTGGGCGTTATTGCCACGCCCCTTATAGCACCTCTCACACAAATGCAAACAACTTTGTGAAATAAAAGAAATGAGAAATTCATTGAAGTAAATATATAAATAAAGAGATTTACCAAATCACAAAAATGTTACCATTTGTGTGAGAGGTAGTAGAAGGAGCGTGGAAATATCGCCCACTGTACTGTAAGTACTATACAAAAACAAGTAAGAAAGTTTCAGTCGGGTAAACCGACTAAGGTATACCCTCACTTTGTGAGTAATGTAATATTGAATTTTACTCGAATTATTCTGTCAATTTGTGTGGGAGGTACCAGAAGGGGTTTATCAAATACACCTTTACACTTTTTTTGCTGAACATTAGATACTTTAAATTCATTGCACTGTGCCGACTTATAAGCATTTATGTGCACTGGTATAAACGTTATGAGACATTAAATTGTGGTATGATTTGGGCATTTTGTGTGGGACGTACAAAGAGGGGCGTGGCTATAAAAACATTACACTGTACAAAATTTCAAGTATTTTTATACACTGGTTTTAATGTTATAAGCTGTTAACTTTTGGTGCAAAAAGGTACCTTTGTGTGGGAGGTACCAAAAGGGGCGTGACAACAACACCCATTTTTCCCTGGACTGTAGGCAATATAAAAGCATAATACTGTACAAAATTTCAAGCATTTTTATACACTGTTATTAATGTTATAAGCTGTTAACTTTTGGTGCAAAATGGTGCATTTGTGTGGAAGGTACCAAAAGGGACGTGGCGACTTCGCCCATTTTTCTCGACTAATAAGCTAATACTATGTGTGGCATTTCAAAAGATTCGAATAAGTAGTATAGCAGTTATTAAAGAATCAATATTTCACAACATTTTAACCCTTTGTGGGGGAGGTACTAGAAGGAGTGGACCAATATGGCCCATCTTCGAACTTAGCCGGAGATAGAAAAAAATATTAACAAATACCAAATTTGAGGTCAATCGGTTACTCCTTTCGAGAGTTATCGTGCGCACCAGCCAGCAGACAGACAGACACACAGACAGACAGACAGACGGACGGACATTGCTCATTCAACTTAAAATGACCCAAAACGGATTTCCTCCGAACATACTTGGGGTCTTAGGTCACTCCTTCGACGTGTTACACTTTTTTCCGTAGCAAATGATATATACCCTCGTCACACTAAAGTGAGGGTATAATTACACTGCACAAATTTTCAAGAATGGTGGACATTCGTTTGAGCGCATCAAAAAAATGCTTGTAAAGCGGTTATTTTTTTGAGACTTTTATGAAATGATGAAAAGTTACAATATTTATTTTTACAACACTGAGTGTGAAATGCAAATCAAGTACAGTTACTGGGATGACGGTTTAATTTGAATATCAACCAAGTGTAGTTGATATTCAAATTAAATTGAAATGTGATGCATTTCTGATAAGACGCAGCAACAAACATTCTCATTTTTCTTGAGATGCTGGAATAAGAAAATATTTGTTTTGGTGTTTTATTCGACCAAAATGAATTTGGAAATGTACATTGAATTGCAGGGTGATGTTTTACTAGCACATATTGATGAAAAATGTCGATGATGGCATAATTTTTCAGCAGGACAACGCTTAGATGTACACATCACATCGAACGAAAGCTTGGTTTTCGAATAAAATATTAATTTATTGCCAAATTAAGGGTCATACTTGCAGAAAAGTATATGAGCGTGGAAGACAATTCTCGACATGAAATTAGCTAAAATTTACAATAAAGGAATTTTGGTCGGAAATTCACATTACAACAATTCAAAACTTGATAAACTCAATGCCAAATCGCATTTTTTTGTCTTTCAGAATAAGGGAGGACTCACCAAATACTAGTTTAGCAAAACAAATGTACTTGGATTTAGATTAGATTATTGTATGTGTTTTCAACTATATTTTGTTTGTTGATTTTTTTTCAAAAATGTTTTCTTTGTAATTTGGTGAAGATTTTCAGCTATTATAATGTAGCTTCTGAATCAAAGTTGTGCCCACTCTAAAATTTCCACCATCGGAGAGTACATATTGACAATTTTTTAAATTTTTTTTATTTATTGTTTTATTTCCGCGAAAAGTGACCGACATAAACTGTTTTAGATTAAATTAGTATTTTTTATGAAAAGTCCAATGAAAAAGCTATAAGAAATTATATTTTTAATTTCATATGCTTTGTATCATTAAAATTAACTTCACAAAACCATTACAGAAGAAAAAAATCAATTTTTCTGAACTTTGACCTCGCCCCCTGCCTCCAGTTTTAATTTTTTTAATATTGTGGGTCATTACTCCCACATTTTCTGTGAATTTAACAAAATCTCGTTTTTGACTTGTGACACTTGAGATGGTAACTTATTTCATAATTCTTAGAGAGGATGTTAAATTCTTTCTAATGGTACTTATATCCTCAAATCTAGTATTCCGTTCAAAAGTTATGTCGACTTCAAAATAGTTAAATTTTAAAAAAATTTTGTAGATGACCAACTTTGGCACCCTATAAAATCTAAACCACTATGAAATTGGTCAAATTGGTAAAAGGCCATAATTCCGCATTGTCTTGTAGTATAAGCAAGAAAAATTGCACCCAAATCTAAATGTATAAATATTAAGAGTTGGTCGGTTTCATTTGGAATTACCCATTTAGGCAATTTTTTTTGGATGATTTTTGAAATCACCCATTTTTCATTTTTGAGACATGATTTTTTAAATATTATTGACATATCCTTCTGATATTTGGCATTTTTGATTGATATACCGCCAAATTTTTTTTTGCATATTTTGCATATTTTTTGCATAGTTTGCTTATTTTTTTGCATATTTTTTTTTGCATATTTTGTGCATATTTTTGATACGCACTCAAATTATTTAAATTTGAGTGCTGAAACGTCTAAATACAAATTTTGGTTCAAATCGGATGAAAATTGAAAGATATGCAAAAATCCGAGGTCTACTCATTACGTTAATAAACCAGTGGACATAAACGCTTATAATTCGGCACAGTGCAATGTATTTAAAGTATCCACTGTTCAGGGAAAAATAGGAGTATTTGTTAAACCCGTTCTAGTACCTTCCACACAAATTCGTGTAATATTCCTTAGTCGGTTTACTCGACTGAAACTTTCTCACTTGGTTTCCTTATAAAATATACTATATATGTAAATTAATCAATCGTACGGTCATATCACAATATAATTGGTAAAAACATTGCCTAAATTAGAAAATGACGGACAAAAATTAAAAAAATATGTTTCTAGGACAAATAATCCTATATTTCTACAGCTTCAAATAAACAAAATATACATCGTTCGAAAGGTCTAATTATATTCTTTCCAAATTCTTTTAGAGATTGAAAATCGATTAATAATTAACAATGTTATAGGCGTTCAAGTGGAAAAAGCCAAGAAATTCGGTTTTTTACCCGTAAATCCGGATTTTGGGGGTGTCCGGGGAATTCCAAAAAAAGATTCGTGTTTTACTCGAAATGACCTACAGGAAAATCGCGTCATTTGCTTCTCAACTTGAGTTTATTTTGTCGCACTGTGTAACCTTTGAAGTCCTTATCATTTTCTTTAATTTAAAAAATCAAACAAATATGGGGCGAATACCAAAGGTACGTTCCAAGAAAATGAGAATTTAATTGAAAAATTTTTTTAACCCTCTAATGCCCAAGCCTGCCTTTAGACGGGCTCCACTAAAAGTGTTCTCACAACAACAAAAACTGTTAAAATGAGAACAAATTTATTTAAAGCGGTACACGAAGATTAAAAGCACGTGCTCGAGTTTGGTGCATCACTTTATATTGTTTTGTGTTACAGCTGTACCATTTGCAAGTCAAGTTTCGTTGAATTCAGCGTAAGTAAATAGTTTTGTGAAAATAGTGATTTTAAAATAAAAAATATTAAGGAAAAATACGTCGCTTTGAATTGGAAAAAATACTAGTGAGAAGGAAAAAAGGTATTTTATCAATAAATGTGAAAAAAAGTGAAAAATAAATAAATTAAGTTTACCAAAGTTAGCCCTAAAGCAAACCCGCCTAAAGGCGGGGTTGGGCATTACGTGCAATTATTTTATATTATTGTGTTGTAGGTGTTGTTTGTGTTTTACGTGTTTAGTAATTGTGTTGTCGAGTTTTAATGTTTACAAAAGTGGTAAATAAATGATTAAGCCAATATTTCGGGTTTTACTTTGTTTTCGTAGTCATGTCGTTGCGTAAAACGTCGAAATTGTCAAAATTGACTGACCAAGAGATTTTATCCATGATGGATTCAATTCCCACAGACGAAGATAGTACAGAAGATGAGGAAGAATTGGATAGTGATGAGGACGACGAAGTTGGAGATTACTGTCCTATTTCAAATGATTTCATTAACCAATACCTAAATTCGACAGAAGCTCTTATCAATTCAGTCGACTTAGACATCATGGATGTGTCCGAGCAACAACCAGATCCTGCAGCCTCGCAATAAAGAGAGGTTCCAACTAGCTCGGGCTTGATCATATAAACGTCATCGTGAACAAGATGAACTGGAAGCAGAGGCGAGTGGCCCGTCTAATCCAAATTGTGGTGTGTTTGTTTGGGACAAGACTCAGTTGAGAAATGATTCTCCTGCTTTCAAATCTATAACTTGGAAAAAGAAAAATATGCAGCTTCATGTGAACGAGATTATTTTTAGAGGTCAAAAAGAAATGCCAGTCGAAATAGCAGCATTAAAAACACCGTCTGATTGCTTTGAATATTTTTTGACGAATGATTTACTCAATGTTCGTTGAATTTAATTTTTCTTTGGAATAGTTTCATCTAATATTTTTTCGTTTCTAGTTTCTAGCAGAACAGATGAATTTATATGCCCGTCAACAAGATATTGCGACTCGGTTCACTACGAATGGAGAGGAACTTCGTAAGTTTATTGGCATATTAATTTTCATGTCAGTTTACCGCTTTCCTAATGTGCGGTCATATTGGGGAAAATATTCCTTTGAGCCCATAAGGAACACAATGTCTCGAAATCGTTTTGAAGAGCTTCGAAAAAGGCTGCATTTTAATGATAACTCGTCAGCAATTCCACGAGATCAACCAGGCTATGACCGATTATACAAAGTGAGGCCACTTATCAAACACTTCAACGAAAGATTTCAAACAGTTCCAATGACCCAAAGACTTTGTGTTGATGAGCAAATGTGTTCGACAAAAATGCGAGGTAATCCAACACGCCAATATATGCCAGATAAGCCTCACAAATGGGGGACAAAACTGTTTGTTCTTTGCGACTCTGTTGGCTTTTCTTATGCATTCGAAATATATTCCGGAGCTGGCGACAATGTCATCCTGAAAAATGCACCAGATCTCGGTGCTGCATCAAACGTCGTAGTAAGACTATCCCAACACGTTCCGGACAATGTAAATCACATTATATACTTTGATAATTTTTATACATCGCTCGGTTTGGTGGTATACCTACGGAGCCGTGGTATTTATAGCCTGGGAACCGTACGAGCAAATCGTATACAAAACATCAAGTTATCCTCTGAAGCTGAGCTCTCAACAAAAAAAGTTAGCCGTGGTTATTCTGAGGAGTTCGTTGGTTCTGCTTTTGGTGTTGATGTATCAAACGTTTTATGGCGCGATACAAAAACTGTTCGTCTTATATCTACGTACGTTGGAACTGAACAGTTTATATCTCATCGTTCCGATAAAGCAATTCGATGGGATCGGAAGAAAAAAGAAAACATTGAGATTGATTGCCCAATGATTATAAAAGAATATAATCGACACATGGGCGGAGTTGACTTGATGGATGGGCTAATTGGTCGCTATCGAATTCGAATGAAGACTAGAAAGTGGACAAATATAATTTTTTTTCATCTTTTGGATATGGCAATTGTAAACGCGGATGTTCTTTACCACCGTATACACAAAAGTTTAGCGAAGTGTCAACTTCCAAATTTTCGGTCTGAAGTCGCGGGGTCACTTTGTTTTATGGGTTCTGTACAGTCCCGTGGTCGAGGTCGACCATCTTCTTATTCTGCATCGCCAGTAACCACTACATCGAAGCCTCTTCAGAGGACTTACTTACCAGGGGATGCGGTTCGTTATGACCAGGTTGGACATTGGTGCCTGTTTTGAGATCGTTCTGGTAAAAAATATGCAAAATGCCCGGCTGCAAATCAGAAACCCAGGCTTTCTGCACAAAATGCAAATTAAACCTCTACAATTCTTCTACTAAAAAATGTTTTTTTGATTTCCATAACAAATAAGGTGTTTTAATTCTTTCTTAAAAATCTTGCATTTCACATAGAGAATATGTTATTTTTATGTTTACTATATTAAAAAACCTTTTCAATAAATTTCTAATGAATTTCACATTTTTTATTAAAAAAAAAACGTTATTCCACTCTACGTGTTTTTTTTTTCAACGTAATGCCCAACCCCGCCTTTTGGCGGGGTGCGAATTTCCCTCTCTAGCGGACAAACTATAGGTCAAAATAAAAAAAGGACTTCATATTCATTAGTTTCGACCCAAAATTAATGTTGTATGATTTTATCAGCTGAATAGAAAAATTGGGCATTAGAGGGTTAAAAAAAATTTACCGTAAAAAATGTTTAATATTTTTTTCGTGTTTAGTACACTATATTACACAGTACGTCGACAAAAATTTTGTGGCATAGTGTAATTTTGCCTGACAGCAGGTCAGTAGCAACCGTTACATCGAGTACTTCTTGTCTGTCTTTAATTGTAAAGGTCGGTTAATGGCTACGTTACAAATAGTTAGGTTGGTAGTTAGAATGAAGTCTAGAAGTGAATCACCCCTATTGTATATATCCGTACTACCCCGGATAGTATGATGAGTGTTCCGCGCCAACCATCAGCTCGCGTTCGTCATACGTAGCTTCTACTACAACTTCCCTGCAGAGAGCTGTCGGTACTACAGCTTCATAAGGCATGTAACTGGAGACCACCCAATATATGCGATTACCGATCTCCAGACTAGCATCTCTTTGGTCTTTACCACTTAGGAGAAAGATGCTTAGATCTTTCCTGGCCATGCAGGTTCTTGGAGTACCGTTCAAGTGGAAAAAGCCAAGAATTCGGTTTTTTACCCGTAAATCCGGATTTTGGGGGTGTCCGGGGAATTCCAAAAAAGATTCGTGTTTTGCTCGAAATGACCTACAGGAAAATTAGTATCGCGTCATTTGCTTCTCAACTTGAGTTTATTTTGTCGCACTGTGTAACCTTTGAAGTCCTTATCATTTTCTTTAATTTAAATAATCAAAAAATATGGGGCGAATACCAAAGGTACGTTCCAAGAAAATGAGAATTTAATTGAAACATTTTTTGAAAAAAAATTTTACCGTAAAAAATATTTAATATTTTTTTCGTGTTTAGTACACCATATTACACAGTACGTCGACCAAAATTTTGTGGCATAGTGTAATTTTGCCTGACAGCAGGTCAGTAGCAAACGTTACATCGAGTACTTCTTGTCTGTCTTTAATTGTAAAGGTCGGTTAATGGCAAGTAACTGGAGACCACCCAATATATGCGATTACCGATCTCCAGACTATCATCTCTTTGGTCTTTACCACTTAGGAGGAAGATGCTTAGATCTTTCCTGGCCATGCGCGGTAAAAGGATGGATCTTCGTTTTCCTTGTAATTAGACATATTTCTGTTTTGTCTGTGTTAACATTTAATCCCCTTCGTTGTGCCCAATTATATGCTATGTTAAGTGCCTCCTCAGATCTTCTGCATAGTTGGTTTGGATGTGTGACCTTAGAAGTATTATAACGTCGTGAGGGCTTTAAGGAGACTGTGTATCTTCGTAACCCATAGGAGCGGCGATAAAATGCCCGCTGAGGTATACCACGATTTACCTTGTCTCTGATTTTTACGTCATATGACCCAAAAATAATCCACCTATTCCTTAGCATAGTGTTGATCCAGTTTTTCAGCGACCGGTCAACCTGAAACTCGTCTAAGGACTGGATAAGTGTATCGGCCTGAAACTTGTTAAAAGCGCCTTCAATGTCTATACAAACGGCAAGTGTGTACATTTCTTCACTGGAGGACTATTCTATGTGGTGTACTACCTCATGTAGAGCTGTTTCTACTGAACTTCCTTTAACATATGCGTGTTGCATGAATTTTAGGTTGTCATCGGCTATCTTACTTTTGACCATGTCGTCACTTATTCGCTCCATTGTTTTTAATAGGAAAGAAGTTGGGCTAATAGGTCGATATGCCTTTGGGATCGTATAACTCGCCTTGCCAGGCTTGGGTATGAAGACCACCCTTGATTCCTGCCAATTTTTTGGGGTATATGCATGAGTTAGGCATACAGTGAAAAGTCCAGCCAGATGAGTTGATACCAGATACACCTCAGTCTGAAGAAGCGCTGGAAATATTCCGTCCGGTCCCACAGTCTTGAAGTTACGTTTCACAGTCCAGGAGTTACGTTTCGCCAGTCTAATGATTTTATTGTGTTCTTTGAGTCTTCTGTGGTAGTCGTCCCAATATACTGATAGCTTTTTAAGCCGAGCTCTGTTGTAAAGTCTGCGGACGTCCTTGCCAATCGAGCGAATTTGCCCTGTCATCCAGGGCAAATTCGCTCTGTCATCCAACTATCTTCGAATGAATTTACAACAGCCTCCGTAATCCTCCTCACATTGATATCAATGTCTTCTGTACTTAGATAATCGTGTTTAGGTTGTCCCAGTCGACTTCTAAGAAGATTGCCGAATTTAGTCCAGTCGGTTTTAGCCTTATTACGGAAACTTATTGGGCCAGGCGGTGGCCGTGCAATTTTAAACCTTATATAACGGTGGTCCGAATAGGAGTGTTCATCCGAAACCCTCCACTCATGGATCTCATCAATGAGGTTTTCCGAGCATATCGTTATATCTAATGCTTCTTCCCACAAGTCGTACCATCAGAAGATTTTAGATGGTACGCCAGAAATCTCGGATTTTAGATCAAACGCCAGAAATCTCGGACCGCATTCCTGAAGTGCGGCTTACAGCTACCTGTGATACGTTTGTGCCAGACAGACGCTCCTGGGAAAATGGAACTTTGGCCCATGTGCCAGTGGGAACCAGCTGCTACACGGATGGGTCCAAGCGAGGAGGAAGGACGGGTCTGGGACTTTTTATTGATGAACCAGAAGTCGAACTTCACTTCCGCCTCCCTGACCATAACACGGTATTTCAAGCAGAAGTTCGAGCAATCACGGAGTGTGTGAACTGGCTCAGTAACACGACAAAGCCTAAATATGCCAACATCATCACAGATAGCCAAATGGTGATTCAAGCAATAACATCGGAAAGGGTCAAATCCAGAACTGTGTTGGACTGTAAAAGAAGCCCAGGTCAATTGCGTATTTGCTGGGTACCAGGACACAACGGAGTGAACGGGCAAACAACTTGGCTTCAAAGGGCAGAGAACTTCGAGTAATAAACTTGAAAAATTGGAAACCTTTCGAAGCCACGAAAAATGAGTTGAAGCACTGGGCAGTGATGGCTCATAAAACTGTGTGGAATAGCGCAACAGTAGGAGCAACTGCAAAGATACTGTGGGGTGACCCAAATGAAAAGAAAACAAGAAGTCTTCTGAAACTAAACAAGATCGATATTAGTAAGATGATGAGTGTTCTAACGGGACACTCAAGCTTACAAGCACATCTTCATCGCATAGGACTAGCAGGAAACGACGAATGCAGGGCATGCAGAGAAAACATCGAAACGATGGAACATTTTCTGTGTCACTGCCCGGCTTTCACACATGCAAGATCCCAACATTTCGGGTCCGACATATTACCAGACTTGACTCATCTCAGAGAATATGACTGGAAGATACTGAGAAAATTCGTGTCTAGTACCGATTTTCTGTAACTCGTGAGGTATAAAAAGATCATAAATAAGGAGCGCACAACAGGCCGAACCACTGGCTTAAGTGTATGTCCATGGACATGAGACGTTTAAACGTCTCCTCCCTTCAACCTAACCTAACCTAACCTAATGCTTCTTCCCTAATTTGTTAATAAAGGTCCCCTTGTTGTTGCTGATCAGTCGTAGTGAACGGACGTGTTTAGCACAGAGCGGATAGTTAAAATCTATTACGCAGTACCTACTACGCAGTCGCAAAAAAAAAATCTGTACAAAGTCTGGAAGGCCTACATCGTAGTACCTATTACGAGTTTTGACGAAGTTGGAGGCTGTTGAGGTTTCGGCTCTTACTGAAAAACAAAAAGAGTCACTTACCTGGGCTAAAGGCGTCATAGATGCTTCTAAGGCCAATCAGCCGGCTGAAAGAGCCACAAATTCAGCTGTGTTAACGGCTAATAAAGTCAAAAGAATCAGATCACCTGATGAACCCCTGCCTTCGAAAAAGGCAAGAGGCCCTAATGTCACCATCAACAGGACACTCACCAAGCCCTTCAATGAAGTGGCGAAGGAGACTGATGGCCGTTATAGACAGAAGTAGTGAGGATGGATCCATCCTCAAGGACAAATGGAGCCATGTGCAATCAGCCATTATGGCTCATTACCTTGATGTCCGTAGAGAAATGCCGGGCACACCACCAATCTGCAACGATGCAGGATGGCATCATGGGAGAGAAAGCTGTTACATTTCGGTGATGCCAGATCAGTAGACCTGTATAAGGCTGCTCTGAGTCGAGCGGGTGAGGTATGGCCGGGTGCCCAGTTGGATGTTGTCGAAAAACAACATCCCAAGTCACCCTAGAGCCATCACCTGGGTTACAGAAGAGCCCTCCAACCCGGCTGACATATTAGAAATAATAAAAGATTCCAATCCTGGTCTGCCCGCCCATAATAGGAGAATCAGCAAGGTGGGTGAGGCGGATGGTAAAAAGCGGCAGGTCAATTTGATCCTTAACGCTGAATCCACCTCCCATATACAACGTGCAAGTGCAAGGTATACAAGCAGGATATAGTTCCCACTGCGGAAGGTGAGTCGTCCACCGTGGTTGATACAAAGCTTTCTGGAAGTGCAGAGGTATCCACGCTTATTATTTCTGGTAACTCCAACTCTAACAGAAGATCTGTAACGTCCTAATCTGAGGACGAAAGCTCTAGTTCTGACACAGAGGGGCTGAGGGGAGTCTCCGGACTCTTTGACGCATCTGGCGGGGACACGCTTCTCGATGATACGGACGAAGAGTTCGATAACACCCTTGTCGGGGTGGATGTTAATCTGTCAAAGACCAATGATGGTAAGAATTTTACAGATTAACCTCCATCACGCTAAAGCAGCCTCAGCGTCTCTATTGCTGCGCCTGTCCACATGTGCAGTAGACATCGTCCTGATACAAGAGCCCTACGCAGTGGGAGGAAGGGTGTGCGGCATCAGGACACCCAACTTTAAACTGCTTGTGGCCAACTGTGGAGGCACTCCAAGAACCTGCATTTTGGCCAGGAAAGAGTATCAGTATCTTTCTCCTGGCTAATTTAAGTGGTAAAGACCAAACATCTGCTAGTCTGGAGATCGGTAATCGCATATATTGGGTGGTCTCCTGTTACTTGCCTTATGAAGCTGTAGTATCGAATGCTCTATTCAGGGAAGTAGTAGAAGAAGCAACGTCTGACGAGGTCAAGCTGATTGTTGGCGCAGACAAGAAACGCTCATCATATGAGAAGAATTTTAAAAAGGTCCTCAACACTAAACTTCTTTATGAACCGAATGACAAAGTCGGTCTGGAAATCTGGTCGAGCATATCACCACATCATTCAATAGTTCCCTTGAAGAAGCCTGCCCAAAAACAAGGTACAAGGGTAAAACTAAACCTCAATGGTGGACTTCTGAGCTAACGGCAAGGAAAAAGACCTGCCACAAGCTATTCAACAAGGCGAAATCTACTGGAGTCGCTAATGATTGGGATGCATATAAAGGGATGCAACTCAAGACCCAAAGAAGGAGCTTAGGAAGGCGCAAATACGCTCTTGGTATTCCTTCTGTTGCGAAGTGGAAAAGGTCTCCGACGCCGCAAGGCTGAGGAAGGTACTATCCACTTCTCCTTGTACAGTGGGGTATTTGCAGGATGAGGCAAACAACTGGACAAAAAACAGCAAGCAATATCTATATGTACTGCTCGACACACATTTCCCTGGGAACTCTCTAACAGAACCAGAGGATCAGCAGGACCAACAAGAGTGCAAGTGGAATGCAAGCGTCGCTAGCTTGTTGACTGAGAGATCGAGAATACATAAGCTGGGCTATTGATAGCTTTGAGTCCTTCAAGTCACCTGGACCAGAAGGCATCACTCCAGCAGATATGCAGAAAATGTTGAAGTACATTATCCCCTGGCTGGAGAAAATTTATGTAGGCTGTATCAGGCTTTCATACATCCCGAATCGAAGAGGGATACCAAAGTGGTATTCATACCTAAAGATATCACACACTAGGCCAAAAGACTTCAGACCAATTAGCCTATCCTCCTTCATATTGAAAGGTCTGGAAAGACTTTTAGATTATTTCATTAGGGAAAACCTGGATACAAAACTCCTGTCGGTGAACCAACATGCTTACAATAAGGGGAAGTCTACAGAATCAGCCCTGCACGAACTTGTGAGCACTATCGAATCGTCCCTGCATTTCAAGGAATTCACAATGACATAGAAGGGGCTTTTAACAACATTAACTCAGAGGCAGTAATTGCGGCACTGTCACATCTGAAAGTTAGAAAGTTAGAAAGCTAATTCAAAGTCTTCTCAACAGAAGACGCATAACAGCATGTCTTGGGTCCACAACTCTAACAAGGTTTGTAAACAGAGGGACCACACAAGTAGGAGTACTGTCTCCACTAATTTGGAACCTAGCGGTGAATGAAATCCTACTAGATCTAGAACGTTGTGGCTGCAAGGTCGTGGCATATGCGGACGACGTTGCAATCGCAGTGAGTGGCAAATTCGAAAACGTCCTCCGAGACATTCTACAGGTGGCTCTGAACAAATTGGCTAGATGGGCCAGAAGAAGCGGTTTGGGCGTAAACCCAAACAAGACCGACTTGGTTCTCTTTACTAGGATGAATAAAGTCCCATATGTGGACCCTCCACCTCGGATAAATGGAACAGATCTAGTCTTTTCTGAAAGTGCAAAATTTTAAGGAATAATTCTAGATAGAAAACTGTTACTTAGACTTAACGTATTGGAACGTGTAAGGAAGGCCAACGTCGCCTTATATTCCTGCAAAAAGGCTGTAGGAATATAATCGTCCACTGGATATATATAGCAGTAGTTCGTCCTATACTGCTATACGGCATTGTGGTATGGTGGACGGCAACTGACAAACTAACCATCACCAACCTACTAACAAAGGTTCAGAGAACAGCCTGCCTGAGCATACAGCGACCGAGTCTCTACAAGCCCTACTCCATATACTGCAGATTAATATTGTGGCGAGAGAAGTTGCAACCAAAGCGGCAATAAGATTAAACTGCCTATCAATGTGGAGGTACAAAAACTACAGTTACATGAGGATATCAAAGTGTAGTGCTATGGTAACCGACCGAGTGGACTATATACCAACGCACAGTGGGCTAAAATGGTAAAAAATGGACATAATTCTGCCATTTCAAAACCACTTATCGTATGGCGATGAATTTTAGGTGTATACAAAAGGCGTTAGAGAGTTTAAGTTCGGAACTTGGGCCCCCTATCTCATACAGGGGCGGAGCTACAGGGCCCTATAGTTGACCACCTCGGGTATACAAAATTTTCATCGGCTTCTAACTTTTGAATGGAGTGTCCGGTTTTAGTAGCGTTTTTTTGTGGATACTCCTAGGCCAGACCTACAATAAACATTTTATAGGTTGAAGATATCTTGAATAGTTTCCGAGATATGTGGATTTGAAATTTGAGTTTTTCATTTTTTCGCCGACTTTGCCTTGGAGTTTAGCCAATATCTCAGTCAAAAAATTACCGATTTTGTTCGCGTGTTTTTTATGAATTGCCAATAAAATTTACAATATTATGAAAAAAAAATCGATTAGATATGTGAAGAAATAAGAAAGGTATGGCGCTATAAAGTCATATTTTTGAAAAAACTTAATTTTTGGAGATTTTTTGGCGAAAAAAGTCCAATTCGTATTTAGGTCTTGTAGAAAAAGTTTGTTACACAAAGTATATCAATTTTATACTCATTTTAAAGGAGACGTTCCACAGAATATGCTAGAGAAAATCCGAAGCCAAAATTTAAATTGGCGTGGTTGCCACCCTTCTCCGATTTGGACTTTTTTTTACATAAATTTCAAAAGTTTGATCGATTTTCTCCAATCGCAAAACTAAATTGTTAAATTTTTCTTTTTATTTATTTGTATTAGGGTGTAACAAAATCGACTGCAAAGGGAATCCCGAGCGCGGCTTTTCGTATCGAAGATATAGGACTAAAAGTAAAAAATTCCATTTTTGGGGATTTTTGATGTATTTTTTGGGAATTGAGGGATTTTCCATTAGAAATTTCCACATGTTGCGTTTGATTATTATTTCTAATATCAAAATAAAGAACTATAAAAAAAATTCATCGAAATATATAAATTTTTAAGAATTTTATGCCGTATTTACGTTTCTGTCTATATGCAAATTTTTTTTTTAATTTTTCCCTACCTTCTTGTACTTATTAGTTATTATATCAGTCAAAAGTCGGTGTAGGGTATTATATAGTCGGCCCCGCCCACTTTCTGCCTTTCCTTACTGGTTATACCTGTCAATGATTAAGGGTTTCCTAGAAATAGTGCCACAAAACAATATTTTCTGAAAGGTAAATCTTACTAAATTTTATTATTGTTTGATAAAAACATGTGATCTACAGAAATCAGTGCATATTGACTGATATAATAACTAATAAGTACAAGAAGGTAGGGAAAAATTAAAAAAAAATTTGCATATAGACAGAAACGCAAATACGGCATAAAATTCTTAAAAATGTATATATTTCGACGAATTTTTTTTAAAGTTCTTTATTTTGATATTAGAAATAATAATCAAACGCAACATGTAGAAATTTCCAATGGAAAATCTCTCAATTTCTAAAAAATACATCAAAAATCCCCAAAAATGTGATTTTTTCATTTAGTCATATATGTATCTTCGATATGAAAAGCAGCGCTCGGGATTCCCTTTGCAGTCGATTTTGTTACACCCTAATACAAATAAATAAAAAGAAAAATTTAACAATTTAGCTTTGCGATTGGAGAAAATCGATCAAACTTTTGAAATTTATGTAAAAAAAGGCCCAAATCGGAGAAGGGTGGCAACCACACCAATTAAAATTTTGGCTTCGGATTCTCTAGCAGATTCTGTGAAACGTCTCCTTTAAAATGAGTATAAATTTGATATACTTTGTGTAACAAACTTTTTCTACAAGACCTAAATACGAATTGGACTTTTTTAGCCAAAAAATCTCCAAAAATGAATTTTTTCAAAAAATTGACAATATAGGGCCATAACTTTCTTATTTCTTCACATATCTTATCGATTCTTTTTTTCATGATATTATAAATTTTATTGGCAATCTACAAAAAAAAAACACGCGAACAAAATCGGTAAACGTTTGACTGAGATATTGGCTAAACTCGAAGGCAAAGTCAGCGAAAAAATTAAAAATTCAAATTTAAAATCCACATATCTCGGAAACTATATCACTATAACCGGACACTCCATTCAAAAGTTAGAAGCCGATGAAAATTTTGTATACCCGAGGTGGTCAACTTTAGGGCCCTGTAGCTCCGCCCCTGTATGACATAGGGGGCCATAGTTCCGAACTTAAACTCTCTAACGCCTCTTGTATACACACCTAAAATTTCATCGCCATACGATAAGTGGTTTTGAAATGGCAGAATTATGTCCATTTTTTTTTTAATTTTAGCCCACTGTTCAACGTTGTACACCTTCGAGAGAAATTACATCACTATGATTCCCGCCAGAGATGAATGGGTTGGAAGAAAACCAGGTAATAGAAACCATCGCCACTTTTACACGGATGGTTCGAAGCTTGATGAGGCTTAGATTGGATATAGCTCACAGACTACCAGATACATGCAGTGTCTATCAAGCCGAAATAATGCCAATATGGGAAGTAGCCAAGTGGCTGAGTCGCAACATAGTAACCAACACTGGCGTTGTGATTTACTCGGACAGCCAGGCTGCCATCAATTCTCTGGAGGCAAAATCCCTAAATTCACAAACAGCCCTCGACTGCCGCAGATCTCTTAACGAGATGGCTGAGCAGTTTAATATACACCTCATGTGCCTGGGCATAGAGATATCCCGGGGAACTGCAAAGCCGATGAACTTGCTATGAAAGGGACGACATTGCAAATTCTCGAAGATTTTGCATATATTGGTGCCCCACAATCCACGTGCACGCTTTGGCTTAGGCAAGAGGCAATCAGACAGTCTAACGAAAGATGGACAGAAATCGGCACCTGCAGAGTAGATAGACAAATCTGGCCAAGGTATGACGTGAGAAGATCAAAATATCTCCTCGCACTAGAGAGGCAAAGACGGCTTTTCCAGGCAGCCTAACAGATCTTTCCAGTACCGATATTCGTACTATCGACAAATTTGTATATCAAACAGGTTGGTTTCGATGAGGTGCATTTCAGCCCGTGGTAACACTAGGGACCTAAACTGGTCTATGTGAGCTTGTATAAAAAATACGGCTGCCACTCTAACCTAAACCTAAACCTTCCCTATGATGAGAGTTAGGAGATCGTTGGTATTCAAAAATTCGATAAGGGCTTGTCCCCTTTTATTGGTGTCAGTACTACCCCAAGCGATATGGTGTGAGTTGGCATCACAACCAGCTAGTAACTCATTACTTGTATTTTTGGATTCCCTTACCAGACGTTGTAATTCCGACGTAGGTGACAATGTCGGCGCATTGTTACATACTTCCATTACCTTGCATCAGCACAGTTGCGTCAGATGTTGACAACTCTGGAGAGAAAAGATAACATAAGTTTTTATGGCACAGAATACAAGTCCTTGGACGAGTACCTGTGTTAGCGTAGAAAAGATTGTAGTTCACATGGTTTAATCCAGTAACCTTGTTACTAGTAGTCCACAGTTCCTGGACCAAAGCAACGTGAACCCTGCCTTTATTTATTATATCCATCAGATCTTTGGATGCCGTTTCGCTCCGGTGGAGGTTTATCTGGATGACCTCAATCATTGTCTTTCCAGTAAAAGTTTTCTTTGGGACTCGTCTATCCTACTTGGTTGCACTCCCTCATTATTTGGTAGTGGGTCTTTCTCCTCCTTTCGTTTACTACCTATTACACACTCTTTATTAGACCTCTTTGGGAGGCGGTGTTAGTTTTTGTCGCTCCCTCTTTGTTTTGATTCTTTATGTACCTATTTCTATCACCAACTTTGCTGAGATCATTCTGCAAAATTGGTGATATTATCGGCAATTTGGCAATGTTATCGATCACTTCATGGAAGGCGGTGTTGTTTTCTGTCGGTCCCTCTTTGTTTTGAGTTTTTGTGACCCTTTTCTTTTCTTTACCACCACGTTTTCTGGGAAATTTCTGCAAAATTGATGATGTTATTGGCAATTTGGCGATATTATCGACCACATCCACTTCGACTACTTTGTTCACTATTTTCGTTTGCCAATGCAGGCGGTACGTTCGTGTTTGAGCTCGATTTAACTTTTCTGCCAATGGGGGTTTTTGCAATCTTAAAAAAGATTTTCCAAATCCCGAAAAATGTCATGCCTTTTGTCTTGACAAGGCTATCCTTGGAATACGGGTCTATGCCTACACCAGGAGAGAACCATCGGGATAATTTTTCCTATGGAAGACTTCCCACTTCATCACTTTAAGGTTCGAATCTTGTTTGCCAAAGACTCTGAGTATGCGCTCTGATGGTACCTCACTGGCCAATCCTCTGACATAGAAAGATGTTTTTATGAGTACATTGATGTCGCTTTTCCTTACCAGTTTCAGCTTTGCGCCGTCCCATGGTGAGGCGATGCTCTCCACTACATTACGAGGACATCGGCGCAGCATTGTGATGCCAGTTTCAGCATCAAAACGCCACTCTCAATCTTGCAATTCATTATTTGGATCGTTGGTCCATGATTTGATTCGAGAATGAGATCCAATACCTTTTTGTAGAATAAATCTTCAAAGTTACTCTTTTGATCTTCGGGAATTCTGCCAGACGCTCTATTGCTATCAATTATGGTATAGTAAAGTTCGTCCTGGATATGTTTTTTGGCTATTTGAGAATAAGATGGTGCTTCCTTACCCTTTTTTAAAGCCACCTTGCTTTTTCCTTTAGGATGGGTCTTCTTGTTTCTTGTTAAAGGCCCCCTCCTTTATGGATGGTTTGGTGGACTTGCTCACCTTCTCCACAACAGGATCAACTTCACCTCCCACCATTAACGGCTTCTGACTATAGACTCATTTTCGGTAGATTGAATAGGTTTCTCCGGGTGCTGGGTGTCGGTAAGCTTTTTTTCTTCTTAATTGATTTCGCATCGCTATGCTCTTCGGGAGATCTGACTCTTTTAGTAGATGTAGAAGAGTCAGATTCATCCTGTAATATCTCCTGACGGTTCATCTTATTCAATTTTTTTCTTTGTGTCCCTGACAGTCTTTTCCGATTTTCAACAATACTAATACTCGTACTGTTATCACTTCATGACTCAGAGTCTGAGTTCCCACTAGCTTTTAAAAGCTAGGGGGTTAACGCCCAAACGGCTGATTCTGGCCCAACAAGCCAATTTGTTCAGAGCCATTTGTAGGATGTTTCTGAGGACTTCGAGGAATTTACCAGTTACTGCGATTGCCGCGTCATCCAAATATGCCACGACTTTGCAGCCACAACAATCTAGATCTAACAGGATCCCATTCACCGCTATGTTACAAATTAGTGGATACAGTACTCCTCCTTGTTGGATCCCTCTGATCACAAACCTTGTTTGTGTTCACAACTCTTGCTGTTACTGAGTGTTCTATTGAAGAGGCTTTAAATTAGTCTAATCAAGCTAGAGTTCACATCGATGCCTCCATTCTAAAACATGCTAAGTCGACTTAGCATGTTTTTAGGGAGAATGCATTTTTAATTTCTAAATACTCTAAATTATATTCAGTAAAAATTTGGTGTTTATCCGTCAAACCAATCAAAAGTTTTTCACAAAACAGTACATGTTATTCGATTTGCATTATAAAGGAATTCCACACAAATTTGAAAAATTAATCAAACTTTGATTGCCTCTCCTGAAAAACTACTTTTTTGCACTTAGCATAGTTTAGAATGGAGGTATCGACATCTAGATGTGACAGCGCCCCAATTACCGCATCTGAGATCAGCGGAGTTGAATGGTGAGTGCTCTGGGTTTACTACTCTGGGAAGCTGCTTTTCGACAACATCCAAGTGGACTTATCCCTGATGCCATCCTGCATCGTTGCAGAGTGGTGGTGTGCCCGGCATGTTACTGAGGACAGCGGGGTATTGAGCCATAATAACCGACTGCAAATAGCTCCATTTGTTCTCGGGGATGGTGACATCCTCACTAGTCCTGTCTATAACAACCATCACTTGACTCCCCTTCTCCACTTCATTGAAGTACTTGATAAATGTCCTGTTGATGGAGACATTATGGCCTTTTTACGAGCCGTTAGCACAGCTGAGGTGGCTTTTTCAGCCGACTCAGTGGCTTTGAAAGCATCAGGTAGGTTAGGTTAAAGGACAAACTTTGTCCGATACGATTTTTCCATATATTTTAACTGTTACATTAGCCGTTAAATTAACAGTTAATCGAACTTTGTTTGGTCTCCTTGCATTTTTCTTGATTGTAAACAAGTTTTTGTAGAAAAGGTGCAAACATAACATGCTTTGTATGTAAAATAATTAAATATAAAAATGTTTTTAAAGCAGCTTAAAGTGAAAAAATAAAAGTTTTCAGGTCAGTCCTGGTTGGCCATTCGGTGGAAATTCTCATATAGCTATAAGGTAGTAATACAAGATGGAGGAATGAGAGCAAAATAGCTGAAAAGGTGTTTGATAGATTAATAATAAATAATAAATAGTAATAATAAATAAAAACAAAGATAAAAATATATAAAAAGAGCAAGGACACCGAACTTTGTTCTTGCAGAGAGAGAGATTTTGTAGAAATATATATTTTGCATGTAAAATAATTAAATATAAAAATGTCTTTAAAAGTAGCTTAAAGTGAAAAATAAAATTTTTCAGGCCAGTGCTAGTTGAACTTTCGGCGGAAATGTCCAGAAAATGATTTATCATCATTTTGACGATTTTTTTTGTTTCCTTTATTCATTCCACTTGGGAACATAGGGCTTCTACAACGTTGTTCCAACTTATTCTATTGGTGCACAATACTTTAATTTCATCCATCGCCTTATTTAATTAATTAAGTTCCAATAAGATTGTTCTGCGCCATGTATTTTTCGGTCGGCCAAAGCGTCGCCTTCCTTGGGGATTTCTATGTAATGTGTGACATATCCATTTCCATTTTCATCGTTCTATTTTTGTGCTATTGGCTCTTCGGTTGTTAGCTTCCATAGTTATGTATTGTTGATTTGGTTTGGTCAGAATATGTGCCTATTTGCTGTGGTCTTCGTCATTAACCATGTCTCGCTTCCATAGAGCAGTGTAGACTTCACACATCCGTTGACTATTTAAAACTTCGACCGAACGCCGATCTTGCCATTTTTAGCTTATTGGACACATACATACCTAAGTAGCAAAAGGAATTAACTTTGACGATTTTAAGAGCTAAGAAATAGGACATGGTGATTTTTGCCCCGATGATTGATAACATAACGTCGGCTTAACGCTATTTTGGTCCATATGCAATTTTAGTGTTTTTTGAGTTAGGAGTTTATAATATGGGTTTCCTATCTTCTCTAGTTTTCGAGATATTGGTGGAGTAAATCGATTTAACTCTGATTTACGGGAAATCATTTTGATATTTTTGTTCTATGTCTCCATTTTTTATCGCCCTATATTTTTTGCTCACTATTTTACGTTCTTTCGATCACAGTATGTAAATTACTCTCCTTCCACACCGACCCTCTTTGTGGTCCATGTAATACAAATACGAAAAAATATTAAAACAAAAGTGGATATGGACCAAAATGCCATGTAGACAAATTGTTATAACTTGCTTATTTTTGAATGTAATGACATAGGGTAGGTTGGTTAGGTTGAAGAGAGGAGACGTTTAAACGTCTCATGTCCATGGACAAACACTTAAGCCAGAGGTTCGGCCTGTTGTGCGCTCCTTATTTATGATCTTTTTATACCTCACGAGTTACAGAAAATCGGTACTAGACACGAATTTTCTCAGTATCTTCCAGTCATATTCTCTGAGATGAGTCAAGTCTGGCAATATGTCGGACCCGAAATGTTGTGATCTTGCATGTGTGAAAGCTGGGCAGTGACACAGAAAATGTTCCATCGTTTCGATGTTTTCTCTGCATGCCCTGCATTCGTCATTTCCTGCTAGTCCTATGCGATGAAGATGTGCTTGTAAGCTTGAGTGTCCCGTTAGAACACTCATCATCTTACTAATATCGATCTTGTTTAGTTTCAGAAGACTTTTTGTTTTCTTTTCATTTGGGTCACCCCACAGTATCTTTGCAGTTGCTCCTACTGTTGCGCTATTCCACACAGTTTTATGAGCCATCACTGATGAGTTGCCCTTTGAAGCCAAGTTGTTTGCCCGTTCATTTCCAATCACTCCGTTGTGTCCTGGTACCCAGCAAATACGCAATTGACTGAGTAATCATTTATCGATCTTTTACAGTCCAACACAGTTCTGGATTTGACCCTTTCCGATGTTATTGCTTTAATCGCCATTTGGCTATCTGTGAAGATGTTGGCATATTTAGGCTTTGTCGTGTTACTGAGCCAGTTCACACACTCCGTGATTGCTCGAACTTCTGCTTGAAATACCGTGTTATGGTCAGGGAGGCCGAAGTGAAGTTCGACTTCTGGTTCATCAATAAAAAGTCCCAGACCCGTCCTTCCTCCTCGCTTGGACCCATCCGTTTAGCAGCTGGTTCCCACTGGCACATGGGCCAAAGTTCCATTTTCCCAGGAGCGTCTGTCTGTCACAAACGTATCACAGGTAGCTGTAAGCCGCACTTCAGGAATGCGGTCCGAGATTTCTGGCGTTTGAATGTGACCAACTACATATTCTAAAATCTTCTGATGGTACGACTTGTGGTCTCGATTTATCCATCCACCGATCACTTGTAGACGTCTTGCAGTGAGGGCTGCCTCATACTTTATACGGATGTCTATTGGTTGGATATGCAGTATAGTCTCCAACGCTTTTATTGGTGCAGTTCTAAATGCCCCGCTTATGCCTAGACAGCACATACTTTGAATTTTTTGCAAAGGTATTACGTTGCACTTCTTGTCCATTGATGTCCACCACACTACACAGGCGTAGTTGATTATTGGTCTAATCACGCTCATGTAAAGCCAGTGAGTCATGTTTGGACGTAGTCCCCATTTTAAACCTATAGCTCTTCTGCACAACGACCAACATCTGTGTGCCTTTGTAACTCTTTCTTCAAGATGATCTTTCCAGTACAGTTTCTGATCCAAGATTACTCCCAAGTATTTTACCTTTTTAGTTACAGCAATTGTCTTATTCAGGAATCGAGGCGGGGTAAAACGTGGGATCTTCCTTTTCCTTGTAAATAGACATATTTCTGTTTTGTCTGGGTTAACGTTTAATCCCCTTGGTTGTGCCCAGTTATATGCTATGTTCAGTGCCTCTTCAGCTCTTCTGCATAATAGATTTGGATGAAAGCCCCTTAGAAGTATTACAACGTCGTCTGCACAACAGACTGGTTTAAGTCCTTCATTGTTGAGGGCTTTTAGGAGACTGTGTATCGTCGTAACCCATAGAAGAGGCGATAAAATGCCCCCCTGAGGTATACTACGATTTACCTTGTCTCTAATTTTTACGTCATATGACCCACAAATAATCCACCTATTCCTTAGCATATTGTTGATCCAGTTTTTCAGCGCCCGGTCAACCTGAAACTCGTCTAAGGACTGGATAAGTGTATCGGTCTGTACATTGTTAAATGCGCCCTCAATGTCTATGCAAACAGCAAGTGTATACATTTCTTTACTGAAGGACTTCTATGAGGTGCACTATGCAGAGCTGTTTCCACTGATCTTCCTTTGACATAGGCGTGTTGTTTGAATTTAGCCTGTCATCCGCTATTTTACCTTTGACCATGTTATCAATTATTCGCTCAATTGTTTTTAACAGGAAAGAAGTAAGGCTAATGGGTCGATAAGCCTTTGGGGTCGTGTAACTCGCCTTGTCAGGCTTTGGTATGAAGACCACCCTTGATTCCTGCCAGTTTTTTGGGGTATACGAATGGGTTAGGCATGCAGTGAACACTCCAACCAGATGAGTTGATACCAGATCCACCTCATTCTGCAGAAGTGCTGGAAATATTCCATCCTGTCCCGCAGCCTTAAAGGGAGAGAAACTTTTTATCGCTTCTTTAACCATACCATCTGTTATATCCGTAATAGGTACTTGATGCAATACATTTTCATTCTGTAACTGTTCCTCTGTTGGTCCAGCATTACCAGTCGGAAAATGAGTTTTCATCAAGAGCCTTACGGTATCCTCTATAGTTTCCATCCTTTTACCCGTTTCATCCACCAGTGTTTCGGTTTGGACATGAGTTTTTGAGACGAACTTTTTCATTTTAGACATGCTGTTAACGCTGTCTACCTGTTCACAGAAAAGCCTCCAGGAGTTACGTTTCGCCGATCTAACGATTTTATTGTATTCTTTGAGTCTTCTGTGGTAGTCGTTCCAATATACTGATTGTTTTTTACGTCGAGCTCTATTGTAAAGTCTGCGGACATCTTTGCCAATCGAGCGAATTTGTCCTGTCATCCAGGGTTTCTCAAAGGCAGATTTCCTTTCTCGAAGTGTGCAACTATCTTCGAATGATTTTACAAGAGCCTCGGTAATCTTCTTAACTTTGATATCAATGTCTTCTGCACATAGATAATCGCGTGTAGGCTGCCCCAATCGATTTCTAAGTAGATTTCCGAATTTAGTCCAATCGGTCTTAGCCTTATTACTGAAACTTATGGGGTTTGGCGGTGGCCGTGCAATTTTAAACCTTATATAACGGTGGTCTGAATAGGAGTGTTCATCCGAAACCCTCCACTCATGAATCTCATCAATAAGATTTTCTGAACATATCGTTATATCTAATACTTCTTCCCTAATTTTGTTAACAAAGGTTGCAGTGTTTCCTATGTTAAGAGTTATGAGGTCATTTGTATTCAAAAATTCGATAAGGGCGTGTCCCCTTTTATTGGTGTTAGTACTACCCCAAGCGATGGGAGTTGGCGTCACATCCAGCTATAGAAATGCATAGAAATGCATAAGAATCTTACAAACACTGTTAAGAATCCTATTGAAAAAAAAGTGTGTAACTCGCCAGTCCCGGTTTTACTCAAGCAATAAATTGCGTTTTTATCCGATCATACAAAATGGCGTATGGAACAAAATAGCATTAAGCCGTCGACAAGATAACATCGATAAGAAAATTTTGGAGTTTTAAGAAATAGGACATGGTGATTTTTGCCCCGATGATTGATAACATAACGTCGGCTTAACGCTATTTTGGTCCATATGCAATTTTAGTGTTTTTTGAGTTAGGAGTTTATAATATGGGTTTCCTATCTTCTCTAGTTTTCGAGATATTGGTGGAGTAAATCGATTTAACTCTGATTTACGGGAAATCATTTTGATATTTTTGTTCTATGTCTCCATTTTTTATCGCCCTATATTTTTTGCTCACTATTTTACGTTCTTTCGATCACAGTATGTAAATTACTCTCCTTCCACACCGACCCTCTTTGTGGTCCATGTAATACAAATACGAAAAAATATTAAAACAAAAGTGGATATGGACCAAAATGCCATGTAGACAAATTGTTATAACTTGCTTATTTTTGAATGTAATGACATAGGGTAGGTTGGTTAGGTTGAAGAGAGGAGACGTTTAAACGTCTCATGTCCATGGACAAACACTTAAGCCAGAGGTTCGGCCTGTTGTGCGCTCCTTATTTATGATCTTTTTATACCTCACGAGTTACAGAAAATCGGTACTAGACACGAATTTTCTCAGTATCTTCCAGTCATATTCTCTGAGATGAGTCAAGTCTGGCAATATGTCGGACCCGAAATGTTGTGATCTTGCATGTGTGAAAGCTGGGCAGTGACACAGAAAATGTTCCATCGTTTCGATGTTTTCTCTGCATGCCCTGCATTCGTCATTTCCTGCTAGTCCTATGCGATGAAGATGTGCTTGTAAGCTTGAGTGTCCCGTTAGAACACTCATCATCTTACTAATATCGATCTTGTTTAGTTTCAGAAGACTTTTTGTTTTCTTTTCATTTGGGTCACCCCACAGTATCTTTGCAGTTGCTCCTACTGTTGCGCTATTCCACACAGTTTTATGAGCCATCACTGATGAGTTGCCCTTTGAAGCCAAGTTGTTTGCCCGTTCATTTCCAATCACTCCGTTGTGTCCTGGTACCCAGCAAATACGCAATTGACTGAGTAATCATTTATCGATCTTTTACAGTCCAACACAGTTCTGGATTTGACCCTTTCCGATGTTATTGCTTTAATCGCCATTTGGCTATCTGTGAAGATGTTGGCATATTTAGGCTTTGTCGTGTTACTGAGCCAGTTCACACACTCCGTGATTGCTCGAACTTCTGCTTGAAATACCGTGTTATGGTCAGGGAGGCCGAAGTGAAGTTCGACTTCTGGTTCATCAATAAAAAGTCCCAGACCCGTCCTTCCTCCTCGCTTGGACCCATCCGTTTAGCAGCTGGTTCCCACTGGCACATGGGCCAAAGTTCCATTTTCCCAGGAGCGTCTGTCTGTCACAAACGTATCACAGGTAGCTGTAAGCCGCACTTCAGGAATGCGGTCCGAGATTTCTGGCGTTTGAATGTGACCAACTACATATTCTAAAATCTTCTGATGGTACGACTTGTGGTCTCGATTTATCCATCCACCGATCACTTGTAGACGTCTTGCAGTGAGGGCTGCCTCATACTTTATACGGATGTCTATTGGTTGGATATGCAGTATAGTCTCCAACGCTTTTATTGGTGCAGTTCTAAATGCCCCGCTTATGCCTAGACAGCACATACTTTGAATTTTTTGCAAAGGTATTACGTTGCACTTCTTGTCCATTGATGTCCACCACACTACACAGGCGTAGTTGATTATTGGTCTAATCACGCTCATGTAAAGCCAGTGAGTCATGTTTGGACGTAGTCCCCATTTTAAACCTATAGCTCTTCTGCACAACGACCAACATCTGTGTGCCTTTGTAACTCTTTCTTCAAGATGATCTTTCCAGTACAGTTTCTGATCCAAGATTACTCCCAAGTATTTTACCTTTTTAGTTACAGCAATTGTCTTATTCAGGAATCGAGGCGGGGTAAAACGTGGGATCTTCCTTTTCCTTGTAAATAGACATATTTCTGTTTTGTCTGGGTTAACGTTTAATCCCCTTGGTTGTGCCCAGTTATATGCTATGTTCAGTGCCTCTTCAGCTCTTCTGCATAATAGATTTGGATGAAAGCCCCTTAGAAGTATTACAACGTCGTCTGCACAACAGACTGGTTTAAGTCCTTCATTGTTGAGGGCTTTTAGGAGACTGTGTATCGTCGTAACCCATAGAAGAGGCGATAAAATGCCCCCCTGAGGTATACTACGATTTACCTTGTCTCTAATTTTTACGTCATATGACCCACAAATAATCCACCTATTCCTTAGCATATTGTTGATCCAGTTTTTCAGCGCCCGGTCAACCTGAAACTCGTCTAAGGACTGGATAAGTGTATCGGTCTGTACATTGTTAAATGCGCCCTCAATGTCTATGCAAACAGCAAGTGTATACATTTCTTTACTGAAGGACTTCTATGAGGTGCACTATGCAGAGCTGTTTCCACTGATCTTCCTTTGACATAGGCGTGTTGTTTGAATTTAGCCTGTCATCCGCTATTTTACCTTTGACCATGTTATCAATTATTCGCTCAATTGTTTTTAACAGGAAAGAAGTAAGGCTAATGGGTCGATAAGCCTTTGGGGTCGTGTAACTCGCCTTGTCAGGCTTTGGTATGAAGACCACCCTTGATTCCTGCCAGTTTTTTGGGGTATACGAATGGGTTAGGCATGCAGTGAACACTCCAACCAGATGAGTTGATACCAGATCCACCTCATTCTGCAGAAGTGCTGGAAATATTCCATCCTGTCCCGCAGCCTTAAAGGGAGAGAAACTTTTTATCGCTTCTTTAACCATACCATCTGTTATATCCGTAATAGGTACTTGATGCAATACATTTTCATTCTGTAACTGTTCCTCTGTTGGTCCAGCATTACCAGTCGGAAAATGAGTTTTCATCAAGAGCCTTACGGTATCCTCTATAGTTTCCATCCTTTTACCCGTTTCATCCACCAGTGTTTCGGTTTGGACATGAGTTTTTGAGACGAACTTTTTCATTTTAGACATGCTGTTAACGCTGTCTACCTGTTCACAGAAAAGCCTCCAGGAGTTACGTTTCGCCGATCTAACGATTTTATTGTATTCTTTGAGTCTTCTGTGGTAGTCGTTCCAATATACTGATTGTTTTTTACGTCGAGCTCTATTGTAAAGTCTGCGGACATCTTTGCCAATCGAGCGAATTTGTCCTGTCATCCAGGGTTTCTCAAAGGCAGATTTCCTTTCTCGAAGTGTGCAACTATCTTCGAATGATTTTACAAGAGCCTCGGTAATCTTCTTAACTTTGATATCAATGTCTTCTGCACATAGATAATCGCGTGTAGGCTGCCCCAATCGATTTCTAAGTAGATTTCCGAATTTAGTCCAATCGGTCTTAGCCTTATTACTGAAACTTATGGGGTTTGGCGGTGGCCGTGCAATTTTAAACCTTATATAACGGTGGTCTGAATAGGAGTGTTCATCCGAAACCCTCCACTCATGAATCTCATCAATAAGATTTTCTGAACATATCGTTATATCTAATACTTCTTCCCTAATTTTGTTAACAAAGGTTGCAGTGTTTCCTATGTTAAGAGTTATGAGGTCATTTGTATTCAAAAATTCGATAAGGGCGTGTCCCCTTTTATTGGTGTTAGTACTACCCCAAGCGATGGGAGTTGGCGTCACATCCAGCTATAGAAATGCATAGAAATGCATAAGAATCTTACAAACACTGTTAAGAATCCTATTGAAAAAAAAGTGTGTAACTCGCCAGTCCCGGTTTTACTCAAGCAATAAATTGCGTTTTTATCCGATCATACAAAATGGCGTATGGAACAAAATAGCATTAAGCCGTCGACAAGATAACATCGATAAGAAAATTTTGGAGTTTAAACCTTGTTAATCGCTAAAAAAAAATTTAAATCCGAATTTACACTAAAATTATAAAAATAAAATATTTGTGGTTCCAGAGTTATACTAAAATATGTATGTAGAGTCAATCAAAGATCAATGAAAGCTTCATTGAAAATAAAAGGTTGAACGACACATTTTGTTGTAACTCGAGATCCATTTATCCCAACTGGTTCACAATAGGTTTAAAGAATTCAAAATTAAGTAGCCTTTAGGTTAGGGTGGCAGCCGTATTTTTTTATACATGCTCACATAGACCAGTCTAGATCCCTAGTGTTACCACGGGCTGAAATGCCCCTCATCGAAACCAACCTGTTTGATATACAAATTTGTCGATAGTACGAATATCGGTACTGGAAAGAACTATTAAGCTGCCTAGAAAAGCCGACCCCAGTATGTCCAGTCGTCGTTTACTCAGAGCGGGGCAGTCGCATAGCAAGTGCTCAATGCTCTCCACTTCTTCCTCATCTCCACAGCTTCTGCAGAAGTCATTAGAGTCAATAACCAATCTTTTGGAGTGTTCGCCGATCAAGCAGTGTCCCGTCAGAACTGATACTAACGTAGACAATCTTTGCCTCTCTAGTGCGAGGAGATATTTTGATCTTCTCAGGTCATACCTTGGACAGATTTGTCTAGCTACCCTGCAGGTGCCGATTTCTGTCCATCTTTCGTTGCACTTTCTGATTGCCTCTTGCCTAAGCCAGCTTGCACGTGGATAGTGGCGCACCAATAAATGCAAATTCTTCGCGAATTTGTAATGTCGTTCCTTTCCTAGCAAGTTAATCGGCTTTGCTGTTCTCCGGAATATCCCTATGCCCAGGCACCCATATGAGGTGTATATTAAACTGCTCAGCCATCTCGTTAAGAGATCTGCGGCAGTCGAGGGATGTTTGTGAATTTAGGGATGTTGCCTCCAGAGAATTGATGGCAGCCTGGCTGTCCGAGTAAATGACAACGCCAGTGTTGGTTACTATGTTGCGACTCAGCCACTTGGCGACTTCCCATATTGCCATTATTTCGGCGTGATAGACACTGCAGGTATCTGGTAGTCTGTGAGCTATATCCAATCTAAGCTCTGCACAGTGTACTCCGAAGCCAACCTTTTCATCAAGCTTCGAACCATCCGTGTAAAAGTGGAGATGGTTTCTATTACCTGGTACTCTTCCAACCCATTCATCTCTGGCGGGAGAATCATAGTGATGTAATTTCTCTCGAAGGTGTACACCGTTGGTATATAGTCCACTCGGTCGGTTACCATAGCACTACACTTTGATATCCTCATGTGACCGTAGTTTTTGTACCTCCACATTGATAGGCAGTTTAATTTTATTGCCGCTTTGGTTGCAACTTCTCTCGCCACAATATTAATCGGCAGTATATGGAGTACGGCTCGCTACAGACTCGGTCGCTGTAGTCCTTAAGGCTCCGCTTATGCTCAGGCGGGCTGTTCTCTGAACCTTTGTTAGTACGTTGGTGATGGTTAGTTTGTCAGTTGCCGTCCACCATACCACAATGCCGTATAGCAGTATTGGACGAACTACTGCTATATATGTATATCCAGTGGACGATTTTAGGAGAGAGGCCCCACCGCGACCCTACAGCCTTTTGGCAGGAATATAAGGCGACGTTGGCCTTCCTTACACGTTCCAATACGTTAAGTCTAAATAACAGTTTTCAATCTAGAATTATTCCTAAAAATTTTGCACTTTCAGAAAAGACTAGATCTGTTCCGTTTATCCGAGGTGGAGGGCCCACACGTGGGACTTTATTCATCCTGGTAAAGAGAACCAATTCTGTCATGTTTGGGTTTACGCCCAAACCGCTGCTTCTGGCTTATCTAGCCAATTTGCTCAGAGCCACCTGTAGAATGTCTCGGATGACGTTTTCGAATTTGCCACTCACTGCGATTGCAACGTCGTCCGCATATGCCACGACCTTGCAGCCACAACGTTCTAGATCTAGCAGGATTTCATTTACCGCTAGGTTCCAAATTAGTGAAGACAGTACTCCTCCTTGTGTGGTCCCTCTGTTTACAAACCTTGTTAGAGTTGTGGACCCAAGACATGCTGTTATGCGTCTTCTATTGAGCAGACTTTGAATTAGTCTAATCAAACTAGAGTTAACTTTTAGATGTGACAGTGCCGCAATTACTGCATCTCAGTGAATGTTGTTAAAAGCCCCTTCTATGTCAAGAAATGCCACCATGGTGAATTCCTTGAAATGCAGGGACGATTCGATAGTGCTCACAAGTTCGTGCAGGGCTGATTCTGTAGACTTCCCCTTATTGTAAGCATGTTGGTTCACCGACAGGAGTTTTGTATCCAGGTTTTCCCTAATGAAATAATCTAAAAGTCTTTCCAGACCTTTCAATAGGAAGGAGGATAGACTAATTGGTCTGAAGTCTTTTGGCCTAGTGTGTGATATCTTCCCCGCTTAGGTATGAATACCACTTTGGTATCGCTCCATCGATTCGGTATGTATGAAAGCCTGATACAGACTACATAACTTTTTTCCAGCCAGGGGATAATGTACTTCAACATTTTCTGCATTTCTGCTGGAGTGATGCCGTCTGTTCCAGGTGACTTGAAGGGCTCAAAGCTCTTAATCGCCCAGCTTGTTCTGGATCTCTCAGTCAACAAGCTAGCGACGCTCGCAGTCCACTCGCACTCTTGTTGTTCCTGCTGATCCTCTGGTTCTGTTAGAGAGTTCCCCGGGAAATGTGTGTCGAGCAGTACATTGAGCGACTGCTCGCTGTTTTTGGTCCAGTTATTTGCCTCGACCTCGTCAGACGTTGCTTGTTCTACTACTTCCCTGAATAGAGCAGTCGGTACTACAGCTTCAGAAGGCAAGTAACTGGAGACCACCCAATATATGCGATTACCGATCTCCAGACTAGCAGATGTTTGGTCTTTACCACTTAAATTAGCCAGGAGAAAGATACTGATACTCTTTCCTGGCCAAAATGCAGGTTCTTGGAGTGTCTTCACAGTTGGCCACAAGCAGTTTAAAGTTGGGTGTCCTGATGCCGCACACCCTTCCTCCCACTGCATAGGGCTCCTGTATCAGGACGATGTCTACTGGACAGGCGCAGCAATATGTAGAGCCACTGAGGCTGCTTTAGCGTGATGAAGGTTAATCAGTAAAATTCTTACCATCATTGGTAATTGACAGATTAACATCCACCCCGACAAGGGTGTTATCGAACTCTTCGTCCGTATCATCGAGAAGCGTGTCCCCGCCAGAGTCCGGAGACTCCCCTCAGCCCCTCTATGTCAAAAGTAGAGCTTTCGTCCTCAGAGTAGGACGTTACAGATCTTCTGTTAGAGTTCGAGTCACCAGAAATAATGGGGGTGGATACCTCCGCACTTCCAGAAAGCTGTGTATCAACCACGGTGGACGACTCACCTTCCGCAGTGGGAACTATATCCTGCTTGTATACCTTCAAGACTATAGTCTCGAAGCCATACTGTAGGGTTGCACTTGCACGTTGTATATGGGAGGTGGATTCAGCGTTAAGGATCAAATTGACCTGCCGCTTTTTATCATCCGCCTCACCCACCTTCTAATATGTCAGCCGGGTTGGAGGGCTCTTCTGTAACCCAGGTGATGGCTCTAGGGTGACTAGGGATGTTGTTTTTTTTCGACAACATCCAACTGGGCACCCGGTCACACTTCACCCGCTCGACTCAGAGCAGCCTTATACCGGTCTACTGATCTGGCATCACCGAAATATAAGAGCTTTGCTCTCCCCTGATGCCATCCTGCATCGTTGCAGATTGGTGGTGTGCCCGGCATTTCTCTACGGACATCGAGGTAATGAGTCATAATGGCTGATTGCACATGGCTCCATTTGTCCTTGAGGATGCATCCATCCTCACTACTCCTGTCTATAACGGCCATCACTAGACTCTCCTTCGCCGCTTCATTGAAGGGCTTGGTGAGTGTCCTGTTGATGGTGACATTAGGGCCTCTTGCCGTTTTCGAAGGCAGGGGTTCATCAGGTGATCTGATTCTTTTGACTTTATTAGCCGTTAACACAGCTGAATTTGTGGCTCTTTCAGTTTGGTGTGGTCGGCTTTGGCCAAGATCAACGGACGGACAGTAGGACGATTGGGGAACCCCGCTCCATCGGAACGCGAAGGCATCCCCGTCAACGAATTTATTAATTTTTTTGTCTGTATTAGCCCGTAATAGGTACTACGATGTAGGCCTTCCAGACTTTGTACAGATTTTTTTGCGATTGCGTAATAGGTACTGCGTAATAGATTTTAACTATCCGCTCAACTTCTTACAATACCATTTTTCAACCGTTCAGCGGTTTCGAAGATATCTTGCAAAATATTGCAAAAAACCCTATTTGTTGAGAAAAATTTAATAATTTTTAAATAAAAGACTCATAGAAACATGTAAAAATGCACAATTCTTGCATTTTTATAATTTTATCGTAAGTCTGAACATTCATGAATGTAAGCAGACCATTCCAAAAAAAAGTATGCATAATTTAAAAAGTTGTAACGAGGAAACCGTCAGTTTTCCTGAAATTCCAAAAATTGCTCTTATTTCTACAAAAACACACTTTGATAAATTTCCTTTAATAGTAGCAAAAAAGAAACCACAATTGGGCTGTTAAAATTCAGACCTACAAATCGTGTCGACTGTGGGGACTGTACCAAATGTGGACCAGTAGGTCATTACTTGTATGAATTAAACGCACACAACGAAATTTCAGCTCAATCGGTTATGTAGTTCTGTTCGAGGTAAATTTATATACATATTGTAAAACTATATATGGTTCCTAGCGTGTCAAGAATTCGAATATAGTGGAACCTTTGTACAGGTGATACATAAAACCATGGATATCCACGATGGCCCCTGCTTGTGTGAAGGATTTTGTGCATTTTGTCAAATGTCGTAACAATCGGTTGAAGTTTGTGGCTTCTATGAAGTAAATAAAATCGATTGGGATCCTTATATGGGGCAAATATCAAGAGGATATGTTTTCACCAAATGTGATTATTTCGAGTGTTGCGGTTCTAGAATGTTCATATCTCATAATGAGAACGTCTCACATTATATTTTTAAAATCACTTTTAGGAACCTCAAATATCATTTGAGATTAGATATTAATACATATCTGTCTTTGAAACATGTCATTCCCACCGAAAAATCTCAAAAGCCGTATGTAACTGGTAGATTTTTGCGTTGATGATTTTGAAAATTTATTTTGACGATTTGTCGATTTTTGTGCCTCCATTGGGTCAAATTCGTCTGGCAACACTGCCATATACTCATGTAAGGTAGTAATAAAATATTAAGAAGTAATAATAAATAAACAAATACAAAGATTAAAATATGTATATAAGATGGCATAAAAAGTAGACTGTATACTAATTATTTTAAGAGAGATTTTACTTATGCTTTGGGCTTTATGGGGTGAGATGTGACTTGACAACTTTATCAGTTGTTTGTCGCACATTTATGACCCTTGGAAAAGTGAAGAATTGCTCTCACGTCAAAATTTGCAATAGAATCAATGGAATCGATTTTGAAAACTCCAAAATAGTATCGTCTTCTTGCAGCGAGTAGGATATTGGCATAAAGTGTAGTCAATCGCTTCAATCTCCTCTTCGTCTTCGCACATTCGACAGTAGTCTGTGATATTGTGTTGCCATAGATCTGATGGCGCAGTGGCCCGTCAAACGCATGACTTGGATGGCCACAGGTTTCGAGAGATCCTGCACCGGAGTAAACGTCTCCAATTCTGGGTGTCCTGATTTCTTAACTGGGTGTGGATTTGGCACAGGGGAGGTCTTTTGATGCATACGCCATAGAGATGTTCATTGAAAATTCTCCTAGTACCAACACATCACCAATTCATTTCCCACTATGTGACTATGACCAAGAATCCAGCATAGACGAACCATTCCTTTAAGATTCCGCAGTGCTATTTTGCATTCATTCACCGCTTTTGATTTGGTAACATTTGACTTCAATGCTTTCAGAGCAGCCCGACTATCTGCTGGTTAGACAAGATGTTCAGTTGGTTGGCCAAAGGAAGAGCTTTTGTTATGACGAAGATTTCTGCTTGAAAAACGATGCTTGAGTCATTGAGTCGGAAATATTGTCTAAAATCCAGACACTCACAGTACACCAGTGCCTGTGACCATTTTTAAACCATCAGTGTATATAACCGGTCCTTCAAATGTTCAAATGGGGTCAAATTTATCCAGCCTGACCTTTCAGGACGATACTATATAGTCCGTTGTTTGCTCAAGCCCTTGTACCTGACTTAAATCTTTTGCCTCTTTTAGAAGAATTAGTGGCCCCAATTTAATGACCGCCAGAACCTGACTCTTTGTTTTTCTGTAAGAGTCGAAACCTCAAAAGCCTCCATCTTCGTCACAACTCTAAGCGCTATCCGGTGCTCACTTCGTTTCCATTTTGACGGGTGGACATGACGCTTTCCTCTCACCGTACCACCTGCTGTAAGTAAAGGGGAAAATTTTCACAATTTTTGGTGTGGTCGGCTTTGGCCAAGACCAACGGACGGTCAGTCGGACGATTGAAGTTACCCGCTCCATTGGAACATGCAATCATCTCCTATGTGCTGTAGGCTTCAGAGCCCAAATACCACGTTTGTTTTTGTTTTTATTGTAAATTAAGTTTAAAATTGTTGTTATCCATATATGTAGTCCCACGAGTATAGGGGAGATATATGTCCACCACAGCATAGCCCCGGTACTGTGGCAACGACTGGCAGACGAAACACATGTTGCTCGCTGAGACGAACAGGCATCACACCGAGGTCGCATAATACACAGGTGTTTGGGGGTTTTGTAAAGTAAGAGTAAAACCACTTCGTCACTTATGTGGCCAATATTTTGGGGGGAAAAGTTCAAATCGAAATGCAAGAAAATAATTGTGAGTGACATATTTGCAGCTGTTGGAATACATAAAGCGATATACACAAATACAGAAAAATATATGTTACCAATTTCTGCATAATTTGTAATAAATCAACAAACATTGGATTATATTGCGAACTTTTATTAGATTCAAGAACATTTTAAAAGTACAAGCTTAAACGACCTCCATGCTGCAATTTGATTCGATGTCAAATATGATTCGAAATTTACACCTTTCATCAGTTTCCTTCTTTTTGGCCCAAAATAAAGACTATTAAATATAAGAGTGAGTTAACTTCTTTTCTTAAGGCTTTTACAACATTTTTAAAGTGTCCTAGCTAGATATGAAGTAGTGGCAAAGTAATGTTTTCTATTTGAATGAGAGGTCTATATTTTATGTTGTTTTCACCCAATATAATGTGTTTTCTTGTTGGCCATTTCCTTCTTTTGTAAAGATCTTCGTGAGCTCGGCTATCCCAGAGGCATAGAAACAGCAATATTTTGTATATCCAACTTGCATTCCACATAACAACCCCAGTACTTTTAAATCGCAACAAATTATCCAATTATGTTGTTCATATTTTATATATTTTTTCAATTTAGCTTCGTTGGATTCCTTAGTGTTGGCAGCATGGGAGATGGGAATATGAAGCATTATTTGCCAGGAAGCCAGCATTTTTGGTAATGTTTTCCGATTTGAATGAAATTTGGTGGACATGTTGGCGTATGCCTAAATAGTATTAATCTAAAATATGACTGCATTCTGGTGACCACAACTGCAGTTGCATGCATTTTAATTTTGTCGATTTTAATAAATATTCATCGCCTTTTATGTCAAATTTGGTGAACGACATGGAATATGTAATAAATGTTCCTTAAAGATTGTTTATGGGCTTTTCAATGGTGAATATCGTTTTTTTGCAGAAACATTATTTTGACATTGAAATTCAAGGTCAAACTATTAATTTGCGAATACCAAAAAAGGGTGGTCAACCGATTTTGCTCAAAATTTTTCAGAAAAATGCTATTATAGTGTACTAACGATGGACAACAGTTTCCGCGATATTCAAAATTGAACAAAAATTATTGGTCATGGAAATATCTATATATGTAAGTGTGTACTCAGTTTTTTTATTTTCTGATCGATTTCGCGTTTAAAAGGACAAGACATTGTTTAAGAATAAATTATAATTTTTTTTTAAATTTTTCTGAAAGTCCTATTAAGACGATATGGTGTCAAATTAAAGGTCACATTTTGGGCTTAAAACTATTTCCGTTTTTAAAAACTGGAACTGAAATGTTGAAAAATGGCCTGACAAATTTGAGTCCTTCATTATCCTTTAAGATCAACGGTAGAAAATTTTGGAAAAAATTATTTTGTAAATCTTTCTGTTCAGTTATTCATATCCAAATGTTAGGAGTTAATTAATTAGTTTGTTTTTAGAACAATTTTAATTCAATTACTCATCCATAAAATAATATAGAAAATTATGTTGATTGTTTTTATTCCATTCAGATTTCTGTATATAACAAAATAACCAAAATAAACATCAATGTACAATTAAAATAGTTCTAAAAATTAAACTAATCAACGTAGAATGCTAAAATTTGGGTATGAGTAGCAGAACTGTAAGATACGCAGAATATACTTTTTTCAGATATGAGAAAAATGAAGGACTTAAATTTGCAAGGCGATTTTTGCAACGTTTTAGTTCATGTTTCTAAAAACAATGAGAGTATGTATTTAGATATCCCAAAATGTGCCCTTTCATTTGACACCAATATCGTCATACAAGGACTTTTAGAAAAATTACAAAAAAAAATTTATAATTTTATCCTTAAAAAATGTTTTGGTCTTTTAAACGTGAACTCGAGGAGAAAATAAAAAAACTGAGTACACAGTTTTGTTGTGTTTCTAGCCAGCTTTTAGAATTGTATAGACATTTTCGTGACGAATAATTTTTATTTAATTTTGTCGAACGTTGTTATAGAACAAATTGAAGGAGATTCTCATAAAATAGGAATATAGCGGAAACTAGGAAAAACGCCTCTCTAAAATTTTGTCCATCGTTAGTACGTTAAAACAACATTTTTCTGAAAAATGTTGAGCAAAATCGCTTGACCAGCTTTTTTGATATTCGTAAATTAATAGTTTGACCTTGAAATTCAATGTCAAAATAATGTACCAAATCTCTCACAAGATTATTGAGTTGAATGGCTGTGAGTTGAGTACTCAGTCGAACTTGATGATGTTTTCGTAATTAAGAAGTTTGTTTTACTTGGACATTTGGGAATTGATATTGTTTCCGAATATGCAACTGGCTAGGTGACATATTTAACTTGAGCGTAATTCCAACGAATCCAATCTGTTTACAAATCTTTTGACAAAAATAGCAGTCTGTATCATCAATGAATCGGTGTCTCCTAATTATTAGTATTCCAAGTTGCACGTGATGTCTAAAATTAAAACGTTTTGTTCCAGAAAACATTGTCATACATTAATCGCAAATTACTTACCGCATGCTTCCAATACTCCATCGAGTAAGATTACACAAAATACTAGCAGCCGTATTCATAAAAACTTAAAACAGCTTTACTGTATTCATAAACGATTACACTATGCGACAAAAATGTTGTCCAAGGGATGTAGATAACAGTTTCTGGTGCAATTTGGTGTCACAAACACGAAAAAAATATTAAAAAAAATTTTATGGTAATTTTTTTTTTTAAATTCCCGCTTTCATGGAAAGTACATTTAGTATTTGGACCATAATTTTTCAAGTATAAGCCTGATTGAGTCGTGTTATGCTTTAATTAAAGGAACTTATGAGGCTACAAATGCTGCAAATATCGCTTTCACGTAGAATCTTTGGTTTAGGAATAGTCGTCAAAAATATGAGAAAAAACTGATGAACGAACCGTGGACACCTTTTTTGTAATTCGTGCCATGTAAATCTTACTCGATGGACTAATGGAAGCACGCGGTAAGTACTTTACAATTAATGTATTACAATGTTTTGTGGAATAAAACGTTTTAATTTTAGACATCACGTGCAATTTGGAATGCCAATGATTTGGAGACAACCTTTCATTCACGATACGGACTGCTATTTTTGTCTAAGTAAACAGATTGGAGTAGGAAGGAGCATTCGCAGGAATTACGCTGAAGTAAAATCTGTCACTTTGCCAGGTGCACATTCGGTAACAATACCAATTCCCAAGTGTCCAAGTATAGCTAACAGCCTAATTACGGAAACGTCATCAAGTTCAACTGAGTACTCAACTCTGAGCGATTCAAGTTTGAGTCAGAAGTCAACGCTTTTAACTCAGTTTCAACTCATTGAATTAGTGAGAGATTTGGATCTGATAAGGCAGAATTACTTGCATCTCGGATGAAACAGTACAATATTTTGGCCCCAGATGTTAACATATCATGTTATAGAGTCCGTGATATACCTTACAAACAATTTTATACAACTGTGGAAAACATATGCTTTTGCAAGGACATTCCCGGACTATTCGAGGAACTTAATCAAACATACAATTCAAAGGAATGGCGGTTATTTGTTGACAGCAGTAAAGAAAGTTTGCAAGCAGTACTTTCGCACAACGGGAATCAGAAACCGTCGATTCCCATCTCATGCTGTCAACACTAAGGAATCATACGAAACAATGGCTAAATTGATAAAATACATAAAATATGAACAACATGACTGGAAAATTTGTTGGATTTAGAAGTAGTTGGTATATTATGTGGAATGCAAGGCGGATATACAAAATATAGCTGTTTTTTATGCCTCTGGGATAGCCGTGCTCGCGAAGATCATTACAGAAGAAAGAAATGGCCAACAAGAAAACACATTACATTGGGTGAAAACAACATAAAATACACACCTCTCGTCCAAAAAGAAAACATTATTTTGCCACAAATGCATATTAAGCTGGGGCTCTTTAAAAATTTTGTAAAACACTTAAGGAAATGTGGCAATTCTCTTTTATATTTAAAAGGTTTATTTAAATGTCTTTCTTTTCAAAAAATCGAAGAAGGCGTTTTTGATGGGCCTAAAATAAGGAAACTGATGAAAGATGTAAATTTCGAATCATATTTGACGTCGGATGAAATTGTAGCATGGAGGTCGTTTAAGCTTGTGGTTTCAAATTTCTTTGGATCCAATAAAGGCTATTTTTCTATATTTATGTATATGACACATGTTTATGTATTCTTCTAACTTATTTTTCGCTCCCTAAAAATTAATTTCTTGCATTCTCATTTAAACTTTTTCCCCGGTTTCGCCAAGAAATGAAGTCCATCGAGCGGCGTTACCAGGGCACTGGGATGAATGAATGATGGGAGATTATATTTGGTTCCTCATTAGAGAAACCGATTCCGAAATCTACAACCGTCAACAAAGAACTCAGAATTACTTCTAATGAAACCTGTACATTTAAATAAACTCAAATGTACATAATATAAATAAAATAACAAATAAAATCGCAATTTAAACTGAAATTTAAAAAAAAATGAAATTCTCTTACCTCTACCAAAAGGGCTATTATTTCTACATTTATCCATAGATTTTTTTCAAATAGGCATTATTTACTTAGGATGCAAACTTTTAAAAAATAAAATAAAATATTTGTTTCGATTTTTTTCTATTTTTTATGTTTTTCTTCGCGCCAGGAATTTTTTTTTAATAAAAATCTACTTTTTTCAATTTGTTGAATGGCTGTTACTAAATCACTATTTCTAAGTGAAAGAAGTACTTCCAATATTGTTAGCCCACATTAATAGCTTCAATTTAACTTATAAGTCGACCTTATCAAGCATATACTCCAAAAATTATAGTGCAAATACTAAGCGTACCTTTGACGATAGTAGTATTTTTAATAAAAAATTTTTTTAAAAAAAATGTATCGATAAAAATATTGTTGGTTTTGATTTTATATAACAATATGCCACAATCTATACAAAAAAATTATTTTTAGGTCTGGGACACAAAAACATTTTTTTTTGTTACATAGTGTTATTAGCCTAAAACACCTGTAAACCATTGTTAAATGTGTGAATTTTAATATTGGTTCGACCCTACTTTAAGCGTTTGTTAAAGTGACATTTGCTTTTTCTACGTGTGCATCTGTAAAACATTTTTATGGAATTTTTTAATTAAAAGAAAGAAATATTGGAGACTGATTTTAAACATATTTTCTAGAAATTGTATAGGTTTAAATAAAATAAGGAATAAAACACTGTGCCTTCTAGAACGTGTTTATGTCAAAACGGAATGTACCTTTAAATGGGAGATATATCAAAACGAGGACCGATTTGTCGCATTTTTCCAGGAAGAGTTAAAGTCATTGAGCAACATAAGCTGCTCCTTATCCCAAAAATTTCGTAAGGATTGGTACCTTTTTTCGAGCAATATTGTCACCGATGGACGGACATGGCTAAATCGACTCTGCGTCCATCGTTATATAAAATGAATATTTGCATTCTTCTTTTTTCATATAGTTTCACAAAAATCGGTATAATAAATGCATTTTGCATTCTTTTTTCAATATTGTTCATAAAAGACCAAAAACTTTTATTGTTGCAAAACCACAACACAAGAAATGCAAATTGTACAAAATCCACTAGTGATATGTAAACAATTAACATGTGTTAAATATTATTCTTTATTCGAATACCTGTTGTGTGTGTAATAAAAAAATGATCTGAATTCGTCATTTATTTGATCTTTAGTTGGTGTTTTTTTTAAATTATTGAACAAGTGAGCATACGTGTTTGTTAATTAATACAGTTGTTTTTAAAATAAACAATAAAATAATTTATATATTCGACTACTCTTATGTATAATTGATAATCGTATTAATGCATCATTAAAAGAGAAAATGGTATGTGAAAAAGATGGTTTTGCCAGCATTACATTGACGAATACATTAAAATGTTTATTAGTTAAAATGCTGTTTACGAGTTTTTAATAATCGTTTATTAGGTCAAGGGTGTTTGTTAACTAATGTGCACTTTAAAACATAACTAGGATTTTTTTATGAATGCGGCTGTAGGTGTCCACGGTTCGTTTCGATTCTTAACTCGTATACCAAAATATTGTACATAAATTACTTCTATTGTTTTACCAAACGCGCTATTTCCTTCGTTAGCATGCTAGCTTTTGATAAATGAAATAAAATATTTTTTATATTTTTAACAAATATTTTTGTGCCAGCAAAAAAGTTTTTTTCATATATTTGACGACTGCTACTAAACCAAAGGTTTCACGTGAAAGTGAAATCTGCCATATTTGTAGCCCTTATAATTGCCTTCAATAACGCGTAACCCGGCTTTACCGGGTTTTTTCTTCAAAAAATTATAGTCCAAATACTGTATGTACCTTCCACGAAAATTGGAATTAAAAAAAAACTTTTTTATTTTACCTGCCAAATTACACCAAAATTTTTTATACGCAGCCCTTCGACATATGTTTGTAGACTAGTGCTGTCGGAAACATTATATGGGCCGTTATTATTTACTCCTAATAAATATTTTATCTGAATTGTTCTACTTATCTTTTTTCTGTGTACTTTTAACATCCGTATTAACAATTATTTTCTTTATTTTTTAGATAAATTACGCAAAAGCCCTTTTTGACGAACGTGAGCATTCTTTGGCAAACTCTTGAATATCGCCAAAATAACTACACATTTATATTCGGCGTTTGGATATAATCTATAGTTCTAAATGTTGGGTTAGTGCTATTGAATTATGTACGTATATACCAAAGTGTGAATGTTTTAATAAATTTATAAGTAAACTGAATGGCATTTTCTGTTCTATGAAACCTTTGGAATAAACAATATACATACTTATACAAAGTTTTGAATGCGTACTTTAATAGATCTCTACACCGGGCAAAATCGCCTTTTTTTGATATGTTTGGATCGAAAGGAAATATATTTGTAAGACAAATTTTTTTTGTATATATTTCTGAGCAAATAAATTTTATTCGAAAATCAATAAAATATATTTGGAACGCATATTATTAATATATTACAACAGAATATATTTGCAAACTAAATTTCTCAAATAAAATAAGTGATTAAATACAAATAAAATTATTGTTAAAGAATTTATCCAAATATACTTTTTTTAAAAAAGATTTTCCAAACTTTTGCTGACTTCTTAGAATTCCAGTTTAAATTTTTCCTTAATTTCGAATTGTACCCCACCGTTACAATACCATATGCAGCATTAACTTTTAACTCATTTCTTGTCAATCTTCCAAGTAATTTATTTTGATCCAAGATTATACGATTTTAATTATTATTATTTATTATTTTTAAGAATATTAAACATTTCTAAAAAAAATTACTTTGAATTAGTAAAAAATTTAACGTATTTTCTGAATTCTCAAGTGCAAATAAATATTTGTTTCGGAAATAATAGTTCCAAATAAAAACATATTGGGATGTAAAAAAAAGATTTGTTTAGAATAACATTTTCCCAAATATACACTTTTTGAAGTTAATGTTGCATCTTACTTATACATTTCATCCATTAGGGTTAAAACCGAGTCAACACGCGATAAGTTGATGAGGTACACTCAAACAATTTTGTTAGTATCATTAGCAAAAATTTTTTAGTTACAACAGTCTGTGTCTGCTAAAAAAGTGAAATCAGTGTCGTTTGTTATTTTAGTGCAAAAATTTTGCTGCTACTTTTGCAAAAATTAAGCAGAAAAAATACTGCTGGAATAACAAAATATGTTTATCCTTGCATACGCCATTTTCTGCTATTACAGCTAATAAAGTCAGTAGTTCCAGCAGAAATGTTTGTTTTCAAGAGTTATTTTTTATTTAATGAAATAAATACAATTTTTAGGGTTTCCTGTTATTTACGAGGAGTAAATCAATCAGGAATCCAACTTGAGGTTATTCAGCCCATGTATTGCTATTTATTCCGAACTGTGAAATCTGTATGTATGCGTGATCTTAAAATATAAATGAAAAATAAATTAAGTAGTAAAATTATATAGCGATAGGATGACCTACAAACAAACTTACATTAATGGCATTAACTATGTTATTTTCGCCCGAATGGTAAACATAAAGAACATAAATCGTACGTCCTTTTGTATAATTGATGTTCTCCAAGATAGTACGACGATCAGTGACATCGGCGGGCACACTTTCAATGTTGGCCAATTGGGATCACCCCATACACAGGGTAATTGTACATGTCTGTAATGGACTTGTCGCTAAAAAAGACTTAAAAATTATTTGATTAAATATCTAGTATAACGAAGTACCTTGTTTAGTAGTAGTGCAAATAACTACAAGGAGAACTTTTTTCTATCATGCGAAAAAAGATTTCCTTCCATACTTATGCTGCGTTCAGTAATATCAATTTGCAAACTATAACATCGTTTCAGCATGAAATGCTTGTGTTGTCGCAGACATATGATTTTGACACAATTGTCACGTTGTCGACACTTTTGGCTTCATGGTGACGCTTCCTTCTTAGGTTGAAAGGTGGCAAACTTCCCTTTTTATAGATCAGTCAAACAGTGAAGACTTAATATTTATTGAACTCCATCCAAAAATTTCACAATAATCAAAAGTAGCTTACCTGAAGTGAAAAATTGTGTTTGGAAAAAGGCATCATTGGTAAATTTCTGCCAAAAATTTTAGTTTTCTGGAGAGTATATCATTAATATTATAACTCCTTAGGAATGAGTTTAGTTCTTCCAGTAGTTGAATCTTCCTCTTGGAGCAGGCCATCGATCGTTTCGTTATTGGGAGAGTGCTACTCAATTTCCCTCGCGATAAGTGTGACACTTGAATATTTACACTTTTTCGGATTTTAGATATTTGAGGTCCATTAGTTCGAGTAAGATAACTATTAAGTGGTGATATTCCTTTCTATGGTAGTCTGAACCAAGTTCTAGCTATCAATTCTTTATTATAGCTTTTGTGAATTATAAGATTTTATCTATTTCGTACTGAGTTATCAGCCTCTGCAGATCTTAGGATTACAATGATCTTGTGAGACATAATTCTATATGCGAGACATTGTCCAATTTCTGGTGGGAGTTCTAAGATAAGGCGTAATTTTTATTTGCTGGTGTGTACAATTTATACAATTTCTTGATATATACTCGTAAAGCTCCATAGAACTGTTTTGTTTCCATATTGAGGTAATCAAATCCCCATTTCGTATAGTGAAACTGACTCTAGGGCAAGACCTACCAACGATCCTAATTCCGGACGAAATACTAAACAACAACCACAACGACATGTTCTGAGTGTGGATTATGACCACATCAATCGGATGATAGAGGAAAGCAAGACTCGTTTAATCCTAATACCCAAAATCAATTCTTCCCACCAAATGGTATGGCAGATCCAAATGTAAATAATCATTCGCATATATCCTCATCTTTTCGATTGCCTTATTCTGTGGACAAAATTTCTTCAATTATTCAGGGATGTAATCTTCGATTTGGCGATTCCCAAAATAGCCGTTTGAGGGAGATTATGAAAGAATCAGAAATAGTCGAGACCCTAACCAGGAATTTGCGTCCAGAAATTACGCAGGAATTATTATAAATTCAGAGTAAATCTGTTTCGCATTTGCGAAAATAAGTTCACAAGCGCGAGTACTTTTTGAACGACGAACACGTTAGAAGAAACATGAGAATTCAACACGCAAACAAATAGCTGAAATTGATCAGAATGAAGTTCCCAATGACTTTGAATCGGATTTAGGATGTGAAACATCCAGCATATATTTCACAATGCTGGAATAGTGATGGCAAAGGACACCATTGGAAGGACTGCTTGCACGATCGCCAGGTGTTTTGCTATGGCTGTGGTGCAAAGCAGGTATATAAACCAAAATTACATGAGAAAACGCAATGCCATTTTCAAAATGAATTCACTTGAAAGCAAGTCAAAACATAAACGCCTAACTTTCAGCCTACGTAATTAATATAAAATTAGGAAACTGTCCAGGAAGTTACTTATCGCTGCTACGAGTATTGTCTCAAACCCCAAAATATGCGTTATTACGCCAAATTATCATTTTCGCACCTAGTTGAGTATGGGTTATTGGACAGTGGAGGAGATTTACCGCAAACCAATCTTACAAATTTCCAATCTTACACTAAGTGTAAATCATTTGTGCAAACTGCGGATGGAAGTCCACAGATCGTTACCGGTTGGCTAGACATAAATGTAACGTTTAAACCCACAAAATGAAGTTTTTTAGTCCCATCGATATCCCAGCGAGTCAAACTTGGTGTAGATTTCTGTAAATTATTTACATTATTTTCCAACATAATAGGTTCGATAGATATGATACGTTTTGATCATCCGACTGCTTTACCACCAAAAATTTCAGATTTTCCGGAAATTCAAAAAGATAATCCTTCCGAAGAATTTTTCTACCCCCTTTCAGAATCTCAGTTAGAAACAGTAATCTCTCTGTTTCCAAATTTTGAGAAACAAGGTCTTGGTCGAACAGGCTTAATCACTCATTGAACTGATGTAGGCAACGCTTCCTCTATCAAGCAACATCATTATCCAGTTTCGCCTGCAATCGAGAAGGTCATGTTTAAAGAAATTGACCGCTTGGGGTCATAGAGCCCTCATCCTCCCCATGGAGTTCCCCGATGCGGCTCGTTGTGAAACCGAATAAGAAAGGACTTTGCTTAGATGCCCGAAGAGTAAATAGTGTTATTAAAAAGGATGCGTATTCGCTTCCTTCCATTGAGGGCATATTTTCTAGGCTTCCTAAAGTAAATACTATAACAAAGATAGACTTAAAGATGCATATTGACAAATCGCCTTAGATGAGTCCTCTAGGTCAATAACGGCTTTAACAGTGCCAGGAAGACCCCTTTAGCAGTTCGTCGTGATGCCCTTCGGCAGGATGGTACCACCGATTCATTGATCATTTTGCTACTGCTGTTTTCCCCATCACTGAGGTAATTTCAACAAAGAAGAAGTTCTCTTGGACCGAAGAAGCTCAAGTAGCTTTTGAAAACATAAAACTGCTTCTTACAACTGCTCCCGTTCTTGTGAACCCTGACTTCGATAGGAAATTCTTCCTACATTGTGATGCCAGCGACTATGGTATAGGAGCTGTGCTAATACAATTGGCGAAGAAAATCAGGAGAGACCAATTGCTTTTATGAGCCGAAAGCTCAACACGGCTCAGAGGAACTATAGCGTCACTGAGAGTGAATGCTTAGCCGCTCTCGAGGTCATTAAAAAAATCAGATGCTATTTGGAGATGCAGGAATTCGAAGTCATCACAGACCACGCCAGTCTGGCCTACGAGGCAACCTAAACTTACCGGTAGACTAGTGGGGTGGGCATTACAACTGCAGTCGTATTCCTTCACTGTTAGCCACCGCAAAGGAAAGAATAATGTGGTCCCAGATGCGCTCTCAAGAATTCCCGAGGTCGAAGTAGCATCTCTAGAAACAATAGCACCTGAAGTTGACTTAGACTCTCTTTATTTTCAAGAACAAGAATACAAAGAGTTCATTGAAAAAATTAATGACAATGACAGTAAGTATCCCGATATACGGCCAATCGATGGTTTTGTTAATATTCGGAATGAGCACTACTCTGGTAACGGCTATTTTCTATTGGCCTGGAATGGTGCGCAATGTTAGAGTTTACATAAAAAATTGCGAAGTTTGTAAAACAGTTAAAAAAACAAATTTCACAATGAAACCCCCTATGGGAAAACAAATCGTCTCCTTCCGCCGTTCCAGCGCCTATATATAGACATTTTAGGGCCCTACCCTCATAGTCGCAATGGTTATATTGGACTGTATTAGATCACCTGACTAAATTTCATTGGGTGTGCCCACTAAGGAAATTTACGGAGAGTGTAATACAGAGTTTCCTAGAGAGAAAGATTTTCCACGTATACGGTGCCCGAGATGGTGGTGAGTGATTATGGTAGTCAATTCAAGGCTAATGAAATATCTCACACATACACGGCCTATTATTCACCCCAATCTAATTCCTCCGAACGTGTCAACAGGTCGTTGATTGCATGAATTAGGGCATACCTAAAAAAGGTCCACAAATTATGGGAACATAACATTAGTAGCATATGTTGTGCACTGAGAAATTCGTACCATCAGTCCCTACTTATTTCCCCAAACAAAGCAGTTTTCGGCTTCAATATACCCATACCCCTTCTTATAAAGGGTGTTTTTTTTACAGCTTTGTTTTTCGAATAGAGATAAAACTGGCATTTTGTGGTCAAATCTGGCAACTCTAATGTCATTTATGTTCAGTTTGGTTTGCCATTTCATCATGAACAGGTTGACAAAAGAACAACGCTTGCAAATCGTGCAAATTTATTTCGAAAATAATGGTTTAGTTCGCGAAGTTTACCGCAAGCTCCGTCCATTTTATGGTCGACATAATCGTCCATCAGAGCAATTAATTCGGTTAACCATGGATCGTTTTCGCACTACGTTTACTCTATGTGATAATACGCATCCGCAGAGACGTCGAACAGTGCGCACCGAAGAAACAATTGCCGCTGTAGAGCAAAGTGTTGAAGAGGACCCGAATGAATCGATTCGCCACCGTGCACAGCAATTGGAGCTGTGGAGAGCTAATGGAGACCGGTATAGAGCCATGATAACCGACTATTTTGTTCCCGAATTGGATGGCATGAATGTGGATGAGTTGTGGTTCCAACAAGACGGCGCTACATGCCACACAGTGCACGTCACAATCGATTTATTGAAGGAAACATTCGATGAGCGCATAATTTCGCGGAATGGACCTGTCAATTGGCCACCAAGATCGTGTGATTTGACACCATTGGATTATTTTCTTTGGGGATATGTGAAGTCGCTCGTCTACGCCAACAAACCAGAAACGTTAGGGGAATTGGAAGCCAACATTCGTGGCGTTATTGCCGACATACGGCCCCATATGCTCGAAAAAGTGGTTGAAAATTGGACCTGTAGAATTGGCTTTATTCGAGCCAGCCACATGCCCGAAATCATATTTAAACATTAATGGCATAAAATTATCCTTCCAATAAAGCCAAATTGATGGACCTTAAAACGATTTTCTTGTGTTTTATTTCAATTCGAAGTTCTATACCCCTAAAAAAAACACGAGATACCCTGCTTCGTAAACTGCAACTATTGGACGAACCCGTCGCTACCCTGTCCAGGGAGGATCAACTCCTAACTATAAGACAAGATTTAAGAAAAACAAATAAGGGAAGCTTTTGGATGAAATAAGCAGACGTACAATCTACGTACAAGAGTGCCCACCTTCAACATTGGTGACTAAGTTTTTAGGAGATATTTTACACAAAGCAACATGTAAAAAAATTTCAACGCGAAATTAGCACCCATGTTCGTTAAGGCAACGGTTGTTCAAAAACTTGGACACCATTACTATGTATTAGAAGACACAGATGGAAAACCCGTGGGTACCTTTCATGCGAAAGACATTCGCACCTAAGTCCTCTCTCCAACTAATTCTTTCGATTATGAATCAAGAATTATTCGGTTTTGTAATGGACTTGTCGCTAAAAAAGACTTAAAAATTATTTGACTAAATATTCTGTATAACGAAGTACTTTGTTTAGTAATAGTGCAAATAACTACAAGGAGAACTTTTTTCTATCACGCGAAAAAAAATTACTTCTATACTTATGCTGCGTTCAGTAATATCAATTTTCAAACTATAACCTCGTTTCAGCATAAAATGCTTGTATTTTCGCAGACATATGATTTTGACACAATTGTCACGCTGTCTACACTTTTGACTTCTTGGTGACGCTTCCTTCTTAGGTTGCAAACTTCCTTTTTCATTGATCAGTCTAACAGTGAAGACATACAATTTTTCTCCTTCTTAAGGCAGCTACCATTATACAATTGCTATAGGTAGTGTAGAGCGAAAAGCCGATTTACATTTTTTTCTTGCAGGGGTCTTAAGCGGCTATTACACAGGCGTACTTGTCTTTAGACCTGTATGATGGCATACCAAAAAACACTGTCTAATAGCATGTATGTCGTGTATGTCAGACATTTTATTTATTTTATATGAATTACAAAAAAAAGTAAATTTATATTCTAATCTTACGGTCCAGGGAAAAATTTTGCAGCGACAGACCAGAGCCTGTAGTGGGAATCGAACCCACGACCCCCAAACTCATAGGCGAGCAGGCTACCAACTCGCCTATATGTCAGACATGTACAGTACTAAGCGTCGGTCCCCATAAAAAAATAAGTTGCACCAGTCACCCCCTAGTTTTGAAGATTATCTAGAGGCAATTCCGGGGCAACAAACAAATTTTTTTCTATGCACCCTACATGCCTCCCTTTAAATTTTATTATCCTGCGTTGGCATTTGATGACCGAACGTAACGGGATGCATATCATTGTTCGAGTTTTGGCAAGGGCTATATTTCGTCCATAGGTCACTTTTGACTCCGAAGTCAAATTCGATAAGTGACCTCAGTCATCTAGTTTTCTACCCCCCTAAACGGGGAATATTTTGAAACGGTAATAAAGGCCTTTAAAAATAATGAAACTTTTGCGTTTTCATTCATAAACAAAAAGTTACATTGGTTTCAAAATTACAAAATACATACAGAGATCAAATTCGACTATCTACTTTTGACGTCGTTTTCTATCTCTCTCACACACAGGAAAATCCCAAAGAGACAGGAACAACTGTTGGTAATTTATTCCTCCTGCTGATAAGAACTAGTTCTACCTTTGCTGGGGTAACTCCAAGACCATTATTTAAAACACGTATTATATTACAGTAGTAATACGTGTTTTAAATCCTATAAATGTAACTGTGGAAGCGCTATGTCGTTGTGATATGAATCTGTTCGCTGACATTTATGTTGAAGGAGATATCTGCTATTAAAGCCATATTAAATGATGGAATAAATATGTCTCTTCGTAAAAAAATACACGAGCGTAGAACAATATACTCGAGTCTTCTAAATTAGAATCCAAATCTGGCTTGGAAAATGATTTATTTTTTATAGGAAAGAAGGTTAACTTTGCTCAATCATTGTCTTTCCAGTAAAAGTTTCATTTGGATGTTTATCCTATTTGGTGGCAATGAAGCCGAAGAAAATAATCGGCGTTGCATGAAAAAATATCGATAGGCGGCGGCGGCTGAGTGAATCAAATTTCAACAATCGGCTGAGCCGATAAAGTTCCAACAATCGATGGTGCACGAATGGCCGAAGAAAATCATCAATAAAAAATCCAAACAGAAAAAAAATTTCAAAAATTATCAGACCTGCTTTAGTACTTCGTCCATAACTTTTACAAATATTGAGGCTCTAAAATCCAAGACTCTCCTCGTTTTCAAGAACAAGAATACAAAGAGTTCATTGAAATAATTAATGACAATGAAGTAAGTATCCCGATATACGGGTAATCGATAGTTTTGTTTATATTCGGACTGAGCACTACTCTGGTAATGAATGACGTCCAAGCACAGCAAGCTTGGAAGCTTTGGATTCCAAGTAATCTTAGGAATCAACTCATAACTCGAGCTCATGACTCACCCACACGGAGGCGTCCGTAAAACTCTTGAACTTCTTAGGCGAAATTTTTATTGGCCTGGAATGGTGCGCAATGTTAGAGATTACATCAAAAATTGCGAAGTTTGTAAAACAGCTAAAAAATCAAATTTTACAATGAAACCCCCTATGGGAAAACAAATCGTCTCCTTCCGCCCTTTCCAGCGCCTATATATAGATATTTTAGGACCCAACCCTCGTCGTCGCAATGGTAATATTGGACTGTATCAGATAACCTCACTAAATTTCATTGGGTGTGCCCACTCAGGAAATTTACGGCGAGTGTAGTACTGAGTTTCCTAGAGAGACAGATTTTCCACGTATACGGTGCCCGAGGTGGTGGTAAGTCGCTACCCTGTCCAGGGAGGATCAACTCCAAACTATAAGACAAGATCTAAGAAAAAACAAATAAGGGAAGCTTTTGGAAGAAATTAGCATACGTACAATCTACGTACAAGAGTGCCACTGTTGTGTACGGGAATTAAAAGACAGTTTGTCTGCTTGCAGTTTAAAACACGACTGACTTTATTATGCAAATATGATTAGTATTAGAGTATGAGATCTACTTGTATATAATGAACATATGTTCGTGTAATGCATTTGTATTAGTATACAATGTAGTGTGAGGTTCATGTATGATATTTTTCGTAATATATAACAACGTTTACGATGTCTAAAATCCGGCGGAGAGTACCGGTCAACTCCTTTTCGAGTCCGGCTACTACTACGGATTGGTGTTTGAGATTGATGTTGAATTGGAGTTTGAGCATCGCCTTGTGTGGTTGTTTTTGTTGGAATTGTCCTTGCAACAGTGTTTTCCATGTTGAATTGTCGTAGACTTGATGAATTGTGCTGCTCTTGGTTTGTTGAAGAGGGCGGACCTTGAGTGTTAAGATCTGACCAAAAATGTATGAATCCGTCGTCGGCTTCACTAAAACCTTTGTCTGACCTGGGTTTAAGTTGATTGACATGACGCATGTAAAACCTGTAGCAGTGCGAACGACGAATAACATCTTGCCAATGGGTCTATCAGTGATAGTCTCAGTCCACTTTTCTCCCCTTGCGTAATTTCGGGCGAATACTTTTTGATTTGGTTTGTATTTGGTAGCATTTTGGTTGTGACTATTTTTGATTGATGGTTCAAACAACTGAATAAGGATTGTGCGTACGGGACGACCATGGATCAAGTGATAGTCTCAGTCCACTTTTCTCCCCGGGACGACCATGGATCAATTCTGCAGGAGTTTTGCCCTGTGCGTTAGGTGTAAAACGATACGAAGCGAGATAATTAGTAACGGCTGTTTTAACTGAATAACCACCTTGATATTCTTGTTGACAGAAGTTTTAAAAGATTGTACGAACCGTTCAGCGAGTCCATTTGACGCTAAATGAAATGGAGCTGTCGTTATGTGTTTGATACCATGTTGTTCACAAAATTGTTTAAATGCGTCTGCTGTATGCTGAGGACCATTGTCGCTTACTAAAATTGGGATAACCCTCAATCGCGAAAATTGCTGACAACGCTGAAATAGTGTCTGCTGTTGTTGTGGAAGACATTTGTGTAATAAAAGGAAACTGAGAATATGCATCTACACAAACGAGCCACATAGAATCGAATGTTGGTCCGGCAAAGTCGATGTGAATCCTCTCCCAAGCTGATGTTGCCTGCGGCCAACTCTGAAAATCTTTCGATGGAGATGGATTGTTTTTCTTACATATGTCACATGTTGTTACTAGTTTTGTGATGTCCTCATCAATACCCGGCCACCAAACATTCTGTCTCGCCAACTGTTTCATTCTTACTATTCCCCAGTGTCCATCATGAAGAATCTTTAGAATTTGTTGTCTTAGTGTGTGAGGTATGATTACACGATTAACGTCTGTGTGTAGGCATAGCATATGGTTGTTGATTGTTAACGCAAATCTTCGATGGAAGTAAGGTATTAATTCTGGATCGGTTGGTTTATTTGACCATCCACTGGAGACATGAGTTATAACCTTATTCAGAGTTTTGTCTTTTTTCAAATGTTTTTGAATAGGTTCTGTGTTGATCGGCGTCGATGTTTCGATAATGTTGTAGCATGATTCTTCTTTGACGAAATCATCATCTGTACTAAATGGTAGACGCGATAGTGCGTCGGCGTTGCCATGATCGCCTGTTGGACGATATTTTACATCGCCATAAGTATTATGGCCCAGCGTTGAATTCTATTTGAAGTCATTGTTGGAAGATGTTTATTAGGACTAAATATATATCTTGTGATCTGTTATGAGAGTGAATTTTCTGCCATATAGATACTGATTAAACATTTTTATTCCGAAAATAATAGACAATCCTTCTTTTTCAATTTGACTGTACCTGACTTGATGTTTGTCCAGGGTTTTTGACGCGAATGCGATAGGTCGTTCACTACCATTTGGCTCGATTTGAGAGAGAACTACACCAATGCCGAAAGAAGATGCATCAGTGGTAAGAACTAGTGGCAATTCTTCATTGAAGTGCGCCAATTTTGTTGCATTTATGATATGCGTTTTCAGTTCTGTAGAGGCTTTTTGCTGTTCAGAGTCCCTCTTTAATGGTACGTTCTTTCTACGAAGTCGATTTAGAGGAGAAGACAGTTGGGAATAATTTGGAATAAAATTGCAACAATAGTTCACTTTTCCCATGAACGCTTCCAGCTGATGTAATGTTGTAGGTTGCTTCAATTCTTTGACTGCTAGTAAACCCGCTTTATCTGGTAGAATACCATTTGCACTTATTCTTCTCCCTAAATATTCGATTTCATCTCTCAGAAAAAAACATTTTTCTCTTTTGCATTTTATGCCGTTTACCTGTAAAATTGTCAATACTCTTTCGAGGCGTTCCAGATGTTGCTCGGTGTTTGGAGCCGATATAATTATGTCGTCCAAATAATTACCACAGCCTTCAATGCCATTAAGGAGTTGCTCGAGGTAATGCTGAAAAATTGCTGGAGCGCTGGCTATTCCATAAGGTAAACGTTGGTACTCAAAAAGACCTACCGGTGTATTGACGACCATAATTTTCCGTGATGCCTCATCTAGTTGCATTTGGAGATATTCATCTTTTAAATCAAGCTTGCTGAAATGATATAAATGAATTTTATTCCTAAATATAAATGTGTACTTTAGTACGAGATCAGTAAAAGTTTTTATAATAAAATACGTAAGAGTTAAAAATGTAATCTTCGATTTTTTTAAAGAAATATATCAATTATTTCATCGATTTTGACTTCATCTTTGTGTATAGACATCAAAGCCAGATATGATAGCCTTTCTCCTTCCATTCTGTTCCGGAGATAAGTTTTTATTCTTCTTAACGTCGAGAAACTTCGCTCAGCAGATGCCGTTGTCACTGGTATTGTGGCCAGTATCTGCAATAGGGTAAAAACGCTTGGGAACATGTCCTCATCACAAACTGAAATAGCATCTAATTCATTTGATGGTTTATCATTCTTCTGCTTCCAGTAATCAAATCATATACTTATTTCAGCTAAAACAGATTTTGCTGAATTTTTTAAATCGTTTTTGTAAAAAAGTGCGACTTATTCGAAATCTTCCTTTATTAGATTTACAACTCGTATCGGAACGATATTAAACAGAACGATAGCTTCATGTTCGGAAAATCTATTATTTAAATGTGATATTACTTCGTCCAGATATGGTATGAACAATGTTGTCCTAAAATACGCCTTGACATATGAACCAGGAATATTAGCCCTATACTTTTGAGTGCCTACTCTTCTAGGTAGTGCAGCTTCTATTCCAAAACTTCTTGAAAGTTGTGTGGATTCTTCAAACAGTTTATCAAACTCCGCATCTGCATTTCTACGCATGTCACTTAATTTAGTCGTTGCCAATTTTATGATTTCGTAAGACTTTATTATATCTAGGTTAATCGTTTGCAAATACCGTGATAAGTTCTGTGTAATGGCCAAAACCGTACTACTTATTACCACACCCAATATAAAGTCAAATTTACATACACGGTTGTGCAAACTCAAATCATAAATGTAATTTTAACTTAATTTTCGCCATATCTGGTTATCATAAATTTAAAATCAACCAATATTACACCGGTCGACAAAAACAACATGTTTTCTTGGGTTTCTGTTTCAATGCATAGATTCTGATTTTAGACGTCAAAAAACGTAAAAATCTCCAATCTTAGCTTTTAAAGTTTGTTTTTGTAAATTTTACATCGATAAGAAAGTTTTAAAGTTAAAACCTTACTAAATTAGCTATAACTTTTTAAATTATGCATCGATTTTCTTCGGAATGGGCTCGTTTAATTCATGACCGAACAGACTTTACGATAAAATCACAAAAATATAACATTTGTTCATTTTTAAATTGTTTAGAGTTTTATTTTAAAAATATTAAAATTTTATCAAAAAATAATTTTTTTTTGCAATATTTTGTAATACTCGTATATCGTCGAAACCGCTGAACGGATGGAAAATGGTATTATATGAAGTTGAAGGCTACTTAATATTTAATTCTTTAAAACTTTCCTCAACCAAATCGGATAAATGGTTCTCGAGTTATGCCACTATATGTGGTTCAACCACTAATTTCTTTCCATATCACAGCTTATCGCGAGAATTTAAAGAGACAACCCTTTAGGCTAAGAAAAAAGAGAGGTTGAACCACATATTATGGCATAACTAGAGAATCATTCATCCGAATTGGTTCAGGTAAGCTTTACAAACTTCAGAACTAAGTAGCCTTCAACTTCGCACAATACAATTTTCCATCCGTTTAGCGGTTTCGACGACATCTTACAAAGTATTGCAAAAAATCATATTTTTTGAGAAAATTTTAATAATTTTTTAATAAAAGCCTCATAAAAACATCTAGAAACGCATAATTGTCATATTTTTGTGATTTTATCGTAAACTCTGAAAGGTTATGAATAAATTGAGGCCATTCCGAAGAAAATCGTTGCATAATTTAAAAAGTTTTAGCGAGGAAGCCATGCACTTTTCTTATTTTTAGTTGTTATTACTTTTACTGTTACCATTTTTTACGCTTTTGTATTGTTTTTTTTTAACGGCCTTCCAAATATTTTTCGTGTTTTTATTGAGTGTTTTTGAAAATTGTAAACAGTTTATGCCTATGTTTAAAACATTTCCCCCCCCCCTCTGGATACGTCCCTGGTTCTTTGTAAGTTGTTTCGTTGGTAACTGACACCGTTGCACCCGAATCCATTTGAAAACAAATATTTATTCCATGAATTTCGAAATCAATTAAGTTTTTGTTTGCGTTTGTTCTGACTTGACCTGTCACACTGTACACCGTTTGCACTGATTCGCTGTTTTTGTTTTGATCGCTATATTTACCCTTTATTTTGTTATGCTTTGACAAACAAGCAACTGCAATATGCCCCTTCTTTCCGCATTTATGACAAATGGCTTTACGAAACTTGCATTTGTCTCTTCTATGTGTGTGACCACAGTCAGAGCAAGATTTGAGTGAGTTTTTTTCTACTTTTACTTCGCCTCCTTTCAGGAACTTCTTTTGATACAAATTCATTGCGTTGACAGGAACGGTTCTCTCAATGTCTTCTTTGATGACAGCTACTGTTGTCTTTGTAGTTTCGTACGTTTCGGCAACTAAGAGAACATCCTCTAGTACAGAGTCGTGTGGTGTACGTACAATTATTTGGTCGCGAATCATCTCATCGATGTAATCCAAAGAGCATGATGCAGAACTACATATAAACTGGCACTCACGCGCAATTCCACGAAGGTCTGCTACCCATTGTCTATGTGTTTGCGAATTTCTCATCTCCCTTTTAAAAAATTCGTAGCGCGCGGCGACAATGTGACGTTTTGTCTGAAAATATTCCGTTAACTTACTCATCTAGATTCTGGCTACCAAACAAATTCTTTTAGAGTTCAAACATTTCGGCACCTATCCAAGACAAAAAATATGCATTCTGTTTTTCTGCGGTATTAACCTAATATGCTTTGAAATGCTGTGAAAGCTGTTGAATATAAGACTCCCATTTTTGACTGTCTCTATTAAAACTGGGAAATGGTGGACAGACACTTGTTTGTTCCACCAGGGCTGCTCCTCCACCACTGCTTCTTCTGCTTTCCAATATCGACCGCATCCATTCCTGCTGCTGCTCCATCAAACCTTTAGCAAATTCTTGCTGCTTCGCCAACAATGCCTCAATAGTTTCCCCTTCGGTCGACATATTCCTTACTTTTCACTTTCGTGTTCTTTTCCTCGTCGCCAATATGTTGTGTACGGGAATTAAAAGACAGTTTGTCTGCTTGCAGTTTAAAACTCGACTGACTTTATAATGCAAATATGATTAGTATTAGAGTATGAGATCTACTTGTATATAATGAACATACCCTGCAAGCAACTCGGTAGTCGACTACGAAAATAACGCACTTCTAGTTAACTTTAATGACCTAACTATAAGCTAACTACAATGTAACGCATATTCGGTGCAATGATTTTGTTTTTTGGAATATTTTGTTGTTTTTTTGGTTAAAGGGAATTTAACTGTTAACAGTTAATAGTTTGTTTCTTTTGTTTTGCTATTTGCAATTTTGTTCTACATATTCGTAATTTTTGTGTGGATTGTAAAGTGAAAAGTTGTGCTTAGTCTCGTGCGTGCAGTGAAGTGTGTTTAAAGTGTGCAATTTAATTAAAATAATAAAAATAAAAACTTAGATATTAAAATATTGTGACTGCATTTAAGTTTAAATTATTTCATCCAAATACATCACAATTAAAAGTGAAAGCAAAAGGCATTTAAGAAGGCTTACATAATAATAATAAATAATAATGACTTAAATAATAACGTCAACTTAAAGCCAACTAAAATATAAATAATTTATAGCTAGCTATAATATAGATAACATTTAGCTAACTTCAAAGCAACTACCTTTAAGTTAGTTGAAAAGTCATTTGTCAATAAGTCAATTGACTACTGCCTAGGACATCGCAACATTAAAATAGTCAGTTGGCTTCATTAAAAGTAATCCAAGCATCAACCACAACTAATTGCGAAATATGTAGTTAAAGTGCGTTAAAAGTTAGTTGAGTTGCCGGCAGGGTATGTTCGTGTAATGCATTTGTTTTAGTATACAATGTAGTGTGAGGTTCATGTATGATATTTTTCATAATATATAACAACCACCTTTAACATTGGTGAGTAAGTTTTTAGGAGAAATTTTGCACAAAGCAACATGTAAAAAAATTTTACGCGAAATTAGCACCCATTTTGATGTGTATTAGAAGACCCAGATGGAAAACTCGTGGGTACCTTTCATGCGAAAAACATTCGCACCCAAGTCCTCTCTCCAACTTATTCTTTCGATTATGAATCAAGAATTATTCGGCTTTGTAATGGACTTGTCGCTAAAAAAAAGACTTAAAAATTATTTGATTAAATATTCAGTATAACGAATACTTTGTTTAGTAGTAGTGGAAATAACTACAAGGGTAACTTTTTTCTATCATGCGAAAAAAATCCTTCCACACTTCGATACCTCCATTCTAAACTATGCTAAGTGCAAAAAGGTAGTTTTTCAGGAGAGGCGATCAAAGTTTGATGATTTTTTTAATTTTGTGTGGAATTCCTTTATAATTCAAATCGAACGAACTGTATTGTTTTGTGAATAACTTTTGATTGGGTTGACGGATAAACACCAAATTTTCACTGAATATAATTTGGAATATTTAGAAATTAAACATGCAAACTCCCTAAACTGTGCTAAGGCTTCTTGGTGACGCTTCCTTCTTAGTCAAACAGTGAAGACAAAACATTTATTGAACTGCATCCAAAAATTTCAAAATAATTAAAATTACCTTACGTGAAGTGGTAAATTGTGTTTGAAAAAAGGCATCGTAGGTAAATTTCTGCCAAAAAATTTTGTTTTCTGGAGAGTATATTATAAATATTATAACTCCTTAGGAAAGCGTTTAGTTCTTCCAGTAGTTGAATCTTCCCCTTGGAACAGGTCATCGATCGTTTCGATATGGGGAGAGTGCTACCCAATTTCCCTCGCGATAAGAAGTCGCACTGTTGTCTTTGCCCAAAGTACGAAAATGGTCGACAACTAACGCCAATTCGTCCGTCCATAACACAAACCATCTCTCAATATCAATCACAACCCAGGCTTAACCAGAGATATTGTGTTAATCCCTGTGAAGAAATCTACAACCAATCACTGACAAAGAAAAAAGTGAAAAACATCTTCCTTTCCGACATTTTGTGTCCGGATATATTAGAAAGACCAAGAAGTCGGGAGACTACCATATCTTTCCTTCGGGAAAGAAACTATAGTTTTCATACCGCATGGTATGCTGGGATAGTTTCAAAAACAGAACCTGCCTGATTGACGCAGCGGCGATAAACTCTGCCTATTGAAGTATACCGCATAAAACTATAATAATTCTTCATATTGCTCTCACTGTAATACGGTACCAGCATCAAGCAGAGAGTGTGCAGAAATCCCTGCTGGCCCTGCAAATTCCACCGCTTTGCATAAACCTCCATTCTTTTGAAACTTACGTCAGCAACCAAACATATGAAAATTAAAGTTAAAAACATAGAAAAAAATTTAACTCTGAACGACATGGTATAAAAACATATAACACAATCGATTTAAAAGTAAAAATAACGAAGTGAAACCTAAGTAAAAACGAAGTTATTAAACATCTCTAAATTATGCGCTTCACAATGTTTCTTAATATTTTCTTGCCCAAATCACCCACAAATTTTTAATAATTATTATTTTTAAGTCACATGTATTACAAGGTATGATATCTAACGATTATCAGTAACTACTCAATTTTAATTTGCAATGTAACACATTTGATTCAATAGCTCGCGCCATCGAACACAACATCGCTGAGAATTGAAAGGCTGTTACGATTGCCTTAGATAGGATGTATAATTCATACGATGTTGAATGACACGGTGGCTGAACCGGCTACTCGTCAGCAATAGGGTGAGTCGTTCTCCATGAACATACACTCACAATCGATAACTTAAAATTTCGTGTCAAAAATTTAAATTTACGGGAAATTTCTAGTAAATCTGGACATATGCAACATATTTCAAGGTCACATATAATAAGTCGTCCGTCAAGTCGCATACCTCTGTATGTCTGGGCTGCCCTCCCCATCCGCCGTATGTGAAACCGACGGCTATCGTATTGCCTCTGGTCCAAAAACAAAATCAAGCAACACCCTACATCTGATAACACCATCAGTATACGTAACGTCATTTGTCTGTCCTAATATTCACTTTACTCATTTATCTATGTCCCAATAAAATTTATGTCATCTTCCTCAACACCCCCCATCGGCCTTGGAGAGATACTCACTCCAACATAGTCATACTAGACTTATTCACGCGTAAGGATTTAAAGTAAATATTTTCAAATTCTCGAACCTATCTTTATTTATAGTTCTTACAACATAATAAAAAGAAATTCATTCAATTTCAAAGAGTATATCAAAATGCAACGATAATCAAAGAGTATCAACAATAGTAGATAAAGAGCCTTCAGTTCTGTAAACTCTCTTATTTTCTTATATTTATGTAAGTATGTACACTAATCTCCATTCATATACCTATATACGTATAATTCTCAATTATTAATCTACAAACTTACATAGTACATTTCTCTCCTAAAAGATACTTAATGCTAAAACCTGACTTACCCTAACTGTGACAAACAGACAATCTTTTGTTTTAATTATCTTTGATGCGCCAGAAATGTTGGTGTTCTTTTTTTCGAAAATTTGACGTATGTTTTTATTACTTATACTGGAAATTTATTCATTTTCTTATGAGATTACATTCTTCTTTTTTATGATTTGGCAACAACAACATTCCTGTAGAAGCTTTCATATTTCTTTCTTTGAAATTACGTACATAAACTTAATTGGTATCTTAATTACTTTTGTCTTTAATTATTCGACCTTCTTTTTTTCTTATTTTTCTTTCATACAATGTGGCGCAAAAGTAACCTTTCGATGTTTTTTGGCTGTAATTTAAAAAAAAAATGAAAAACTTTGATTCTTCTTGTGGATTATTTTTATTTGGTCTTTTAATTTTTTTTACATCAAGTCGAGAATATGATGTCATGTAAATGGCCGCCGCCACAGTTGATTGTCATTTGAGCCCTTTTTATGGCATTTTCCATCACTTTGGCCAAAACTTCCGGCGATAGGTCCTCACATTCTTGACGGATATTGTCTTTAAGAGTCTGAGGCTTGTTGACATAAACCCGCGACTTCAAAAAGCCCCACAAAATGAAGTCTGGAGCGGTCACATCAGGCGATCTTGCTGGCCAGTGCAAATCGCCAAAACGGGAGATTAGGCGCCCGGGAAATCCTTCTGCATATCGGTTGTGGCACGTGCAGTGTGTGCCGTTGCACCGTCCTGTTGGAACCACATGTTTTCCAATCCCAATTCATCAAGTTGCGGCAAAACGAACTCGTTGATCATTGCTCTGTAGCGCTCACCATTCACAGTAACTGTTTGGCCCGCGACGTCTTCGAAGAAAAAAGGTCCGATGACTCCTCCAGCGAAAACAGCACGCCATACAGTGACTTTGAGCGGGTGTAATGGCTCTTCGTGGGTTACACGCGGATTTTCAGTGCCCCAGAAGCGTAAATTTTGCTTATTTACGTACACGCTAATCACTCATGATTATTTTTGATGAAAAATCATCTTCCTCTTGGTGGTGATTAAGGATGGCTTGAGCGTATGTTAGACGCGATTGGCGGTCAGCAGCTAACAGCTGACGCACCGTCTGGACTTTGTACGGAAACATCTTCAAATCTTGTACCAAAATTCGCTGTAGAGACCGTCGACTGATACCCATTTGCGTGGCACATCGTCTGGTCGATGTCGACGGCGCTTCCATGCATCCTCGGCTACAGCAACAATATTCTCTGCAGAACGGCTACTCCGGGGTCTGCCACGCCTGGCAGCATCTCGTGTTGTGCCAGTCTCTTCGAGGCGAGCGGCTAAACGTCGCAGTGTTTCACCAGTAGGCGTTGGACGGCCAGGAAATCTGCGACGAAATTCACGTTGTGCCAAAGTCACCGACCGATTATTGGTCAAATAAATAGTCAGCAATATTCCGCGTTCTGGAGCAGTGTAGCGTAACATTGTTTATTAACGTGTACTTCGCATGTGTTTACTACAGAAATGTCAAAACAGTACTGACATTAGGGGCCAATCGCAAAATTTATAGCATTTTCTGATAGGAGGATTACTTTTGCGCCACCTTGAATAATCAATACACTACGTAATAGAACTTATTATCTTTTTATATTTTTTTGTTTGTTTTTACTTGTTTGAATCTCCAAAGTAGATCTCCAGAATGCTGCCAAAATTATTGGGTAGAAACTACAGCCTCGGAAATACATATGTATTACATCATGTTTAGCAAACTTTTTTTTAGATTTTGTTCCACTTCGACGTGGCGTTTATTGACTATTTTCTTGTTGGTTTTTTATTTTTGTCATGTAATTAATTAATCAATGTTAATCATAAATGCACTTTTTTTATGTCTATTGACATCTTATTTTTAATGCAATGACCTAAAAGATTTTTAAAGTTACAATTCTATATACACACAACATTATTGAAATACTTATTAATTCATATCTATGTTGTCTATAGGTTTCTTTTGGTCTTCATTGACCATACCTTTTATTTATTACAAAAAAATTAATCCGCAAACCCCACTGAAAACGTGGCGGAAATATCCCCTCATACTCCACTGAACAATATTTATTGCTCCTAAGGTCAGAGTTGTATGCGGTATCTTTCGGAATAAAATAGCCGTTAATTCTACCTATATTTATATTTTGCAACGCAACAAGGCCTATCAATCTTCGACGTATGGTGTCGGTAAGTGATTAACAGAATGTTATATTATATCATCGTGACCACAAGTGAGATGTAATTGCTATATAAATTTTTACTCCCACATGCAGTTATAACTGTTTCGATCTCTACCATATCAGCTCCCGGTATTGAGTACCACAGTATGCCAGTAATATAGATTTTTTTCTCACAGTTCAGATCTCTTTTAAAACTCTCTTAACGTGCGAGTACCGCAATTCTTTACTTCGAGTGATTTTTTTCCTTTATTTTTTCATTATGCTCACTTACAATGTCAGCATCGCATAGATTCGTATCTATAAATGTACATCTATTCATTAAATTGAATCAGCTGTTTTTTCTGATTCACTTGTAAGAATACCCTACATTCTTTTCTAGTATTGTTAGCATATAACCTTTTTTGTAGATAATTATTTTTTTATTATGAATTCTTAAAAATTTAAATATAACGTTCGAATATATAGAACATAGGTCGTCGAATAGGAATATAAATTTTTTTTCTAAAATAAAATTAAAATCAAACTAATTAGGTTTAGTTATAGTAAAATGTTTTGAAAAGTTAATATTTAATATGAAATGTATTAACAAATATAGTTTTGGAAAGAATATGTTGCGTTAAACATAATTAATGAGTTCTTCTGACATGACGACATCGATAATGGAATAGGAAGACAAATTAGGTCGAATTTAGGGGTTCTAAAATTAAACCAAATATCGCCACTAGAACCAAGGGTAGGGTGGGTTAAGAGGCAATCTCTCCCTTACCATCTTTGAGAAGCACTTGTAACTTTGGTCACTCAATACTATTCATCCTAAATTTCAAATGTGTTGTTATATACCGGGGTTTTTCTTTTGCTTTTCAGATAACAGCTTGGTCCACATAAATTGGTAATGTTTTTTTAAAAAAATATGGAGTTAAAAAATATTTTTGTATTGGGAAACGAAATGTAGAAGGGAAAGGGCCTTAACTCCCCAACCGACTGCTACTGCTAGCTAATTCAAGACTCCCGCTGTCCTACTCCCAACTACTGACCACATGATAGTTTGAGTTCTCCTCAAACTTCTAAAATGTATATTTTCCTCCGAAATTATTTATAAATCCGTGCTTGGTTCGTTACATGTCCAGCGCCACAGCATTGGGCAAAATGATGTCTTCGATTATGAAAGTCTTCGTATTCGTACCATCCATAATGCATGACAACCCAATTAGACTATAATATGTGGGTTTCTTTGTTTGATTCTAACGGTTGCTCCGCGATCCTGATATTAGCGACCATCGTTGGAGCGTATGTTCCATCCAAAAAACAATGTTGCCATTTTCGATCGGTAGACAGGTGTAATTAATAAAATAAGTAAACAAATCACCAAAAAATTAATCAAAAAAGAAAATGACACGATTTGTTGCAGAGATTTTCATAAATAGGCCCACACTTCTAAGAGGTATATGAGCTTTGGAAAAGTAGACATAGAATTGAAGTGCTAGTCCATCAATGTGACCAGTTTCCTATATGGGCAGCATGTATTTGCGACGAAATAGGTGATCTTCTGTAGCCGTATTTAAGTCGATGGTTTAAATTGGATACTTTGTAGCATGCTGAGCATCTTAGAAACAACCAGAAATAAGTCTTTCATAATCATAATGAATTAAATTTGCAATTTGTGTCCTTTTTGTTTCTTTAGTCAAACAATCAAAACATTTTCTCCTGATCTGGAAATATTAGACAAATATTGATGGATCATTTCGACGTGGGCATGAACATCGAATCGGATTCGGAAGTCTATCTACGGGAAGAGACTTGGATATTACATAGTAAAGGGTCCGCCAAATAACTTTTTTTTTTTTTAAAATGCTATAAAAAAACTACTGAATATTTTCTCAAATTTCTTTTTTATTTGAAAGTACAATCCTTCCGGTTAATAATGGAAAATAATTTCATTCAAATGGCTGCCTCGGCTGGCCATGCAGTAACCTACACGATCGGTCCAATTTTTAAGCACATTATCGATTGTGTGCAGCTGTATTTAACCAATGGCTTCACGAATATTGTCCTTTAAAGCGTCAATTGTCTCTGGCTTGTCGGCGTAACACTTATCTTTGAGGACACCCCACAAATAATAGTCCAACGGTGTCAAATCGCAGCTCCGAGGTGGCAAAACTACATCAGCTCTGCGGCTGATAATGCGATCTTAAAAAACAGGGCGCAAAACATTCAGTGTAGCTTCGGCTGTGTGGATCTGGATCTATATAACTCCCGAACGCGAAATTTTTTAACAATATAGAGGTGAGATTCGCCTTCGGCGTACCGAATTCAGTTGAAATTGTGTCTAATATATATTGCGTAAGATAAATTTTAGCCAGCGGTCATTAGAAATTTAAAATGGCGTTTTTTTAAGCTGGTCCTTATAATTTGGGTGCATTTTTACATCAAATCTAACAAAAGTATTCAATCATAATAGACGTTTAAATATGTGGTATGAAGTGATATTAGAAAAACACGGAAATCTAAATGTCCGTATCAAGAGTACAAACTTTTTATTCTTGAATGTATATAACAACAAAATGTGCAATATTTAAGGTACAAAATACTTCAAAATGCAGCTAGAGAATGTTGCAAAAAATTCAAATTTCTGTGGAAATTTCAAATTTTTGCAGCATCCGAAATCGTTTTGCAAAATAGAAATTACTAATTATATGTACCATCTACGCTTTATGTACATGCAAAAATTCAGCGTAATCCGTTCAGCAGATCTCCAGAAAATTAAAAAACAAAAATGTGGCATGAGCGGACATATTAGGTAATATCTTCCGCGAAAATGAAAATTTTGCAAAACCACTCAAAATGTTTTTTTTATTTGCCCTCCCGACCACGCTAACCAATTTTCATCACAAAATTCAACAAAAGTTTTTTTAGGCTTTTTTCAAAAAATTTTACCCAGCATCTAACTTGTTGTGATTCCCACTGTCCTCATCTAATATATTTTTTGTGTTTTTCGGTGTTATTTTCTTTAGGTTTGAGTTATTTTGTGAGGTCACATGCTATCCATGGTGGAGGGTATATAAGATTCGGCATGGCCGAACTTAACGCTTTTACTTGTTTTTGTTTGTTTTTACTTGATTGAATCTCCAAAGTAGGTCTCCAGAATGCTGCCAAAATTATTAGGTAGAATCTCCAGCCTCGAAAATCATCATGTTGCATTTTTTTAGATTTCGTTCCACTTCGACGTGGCGTTTATTGACCAGTTTCTTGTTGTTTTTTTATTTGTGTCTTTTTGACATGTAATTAATTAATCAATGTTAATCATAAATGCACTTTTTTATGTCTATTGACGTCTAATTTTTAATGCACTGGCCTAAAAGATTTTTAAAGTTACACTTCTATATAGACACAACTTTATTGAAATACTTATTAATTCATATCTATGTTGTCTATAGGTGTCTTTTGTTCCTCATTGACCATTCGTTTATTTTGAATGTGGGCTCTTTTTTTACATAGGTAACTTTTGTTTTATTATTTTATTATCTCTTCAACACTTCGGTTCGGTTCAGCAGTAAATCAGAAATATTCTTTCTTGTCCATCAAAAAAATTAATCCGAAAACCCCACTGAAAACGAGGCGGAAATATCCCCTCAATTCTCTTTGTTATCTTTCTCCTCTTTGAACATACTCCACTGAACAATATTTATTGCTCCTAAGGTCAGAGTATGGAACGTGTGCGCAAAAAAAATGTATTAATCATGACAATCCGTCGTGCTTGTGTGGCTCCGACCCACGATCCTGAGACGTATTTATCCTTAACTTCTCTAGGTAGCAAATAGGTCCTGACCGTGATGCACACCTAGTACTTTCCCATCTGCATCCCCTAACTTCTATAAAGAGTTTCCAAGGACATCTAAAATCAGACATTTGACATGGATCGGTGCGAGTTTATGATTATAGCCATCGACTTTACTGCTTATTTTAAAATTTCGACGATATACCCATTGCCCTTTTCTGAATTTAATCTCTCTGGACCGCAGATTATAACTTTTTGCGGAACGATCATGCGACATCTTAAGGTTTTCGTATAATTTTCCTCGGATCAACTGAATTCTGTCCTCATTACTAATGAGACCTAAATCAACATATTTCAAACTGCCAAAGTTTCTCATCAAATCGTATGTCGCTGCGTGTTGCACCATATTTACGCCGAATAAAGCGTAGTAGGGTGCCACCCCTATCGACCTGCGGTAGGTACTTCGAAGAGCAAACGCGACATCACTAAGATGTTGATCCCATGTTCGCTGATCGGTACCCACGTAGCATCTTATCATCTGTAGTACCGAACGGTTAACCCTTTCTGCGGCATTTGTGGTGCATAAAGGGCTGTTCTGATGTGTCTGACTTTGTATTTGTTCAGAAATTCACGAAAAACTCCAGACGTAAACTGCTTGCCATTATCTGAGTGCAAGTATTCTGGAACCCCGAAAACATGGAATACTCTAAGTTCCAAGAAATTTACAACATTCGCGGCAGCTGCTGCTCGCATTGGCTCCAGGAAGACAAATTTACTGAAATGGTCTAGGCAAACAAATATAACTGTATTACCATCTTTGCTACGGGGATATGGTGGCATAAAATCAACATACAGCCGCTGAAGCACTCGTTCGGTTGTGTATTGTTTACCCATAATAGGTCTTTTAAATAAATTTGTTGTTTTGCATGTCATACAAACCTCGCATCTTTTTACCAATTCCTGAACGTCTTTCACCATGCGAGGCCAAAAATATCGTTCTCTCATTCGACAAGGTCTTATAAATACTCCCGTGCCCTGCCGATGGCGATGTATGGGCTGCTATTACTAAATCTTCCTGAAGTCCTTTAGGAACCCATAGCTTCCAAGCCTTGTCGTCCTCGATTGGATCTCCTATGACAAAATGCGTTCTTTTGTAGACGTATTCCTGTGAAACACACAAATCTGGCAGAATGAGCTTGGTATATTCCTCTGAATTAAAACTGGGGTCCTTCAAATCCACATCCAATAACCTTTGATCCACCAATAATTCCTCCATCTGTGCTCGAGACAACGCGTCCGCAACAACATTTTGGGATCCTTTACGGTGTTGGATATCAAACTCGAAGGCTTGCAATTTCTTACTCTGTAACTTTAACTCTTCATAAAAAATCCTAGTTCTTGCTATTTCATATTCCTGTTTTCGTTGATATATAGGTTTAATAGGGGGTGTTATTCTATAAATGTCTTTCCTGACGACCTCACTTCTTGTTTTGAGCAGTCGGGGCTTTCGGATTCTGGCAGAAATTCCCCGACAAATCTGCCACTTGCGAATTTTTTGATTGGAATTCGCAAAATGAATCGTCTTTTCCACATGCAAAACACCTCATATCGTGGAAAGTTGACATCAATTTTCAATTTTAGAATTACTGGCATTTTTGCGATAAAAATCACCGGGCATACCGCAGGGCATAATCAACTTCTCCGCCCGTTTTACCTCTCTCTTTAAGTCAGATATAGTAGCTATATTGGACGAAAAAAGAAGACAAGATAAATTGCTTCTTAGATTACCCCTCACTATCTGCACTAATTCGGGTTCAGGGATCTTCTTCCTTAACCGGAATGTTAAATTGTGTATATCGGTATAGAAGTCCTCGAACCCTTCACCTGGTTGTTTCCCGAATTATTTCATAGTCAGAATCTGCTGTTTTGAAATGAATTAACAACTCCTTCTTCGAAGCGAAATAATCAAAATCAACATCATCAGCGTTGTCTTCCACAATCTGCCAATACCATTTGGCAGCATTGCCTGTTAAAAGATAGTGAAGTTCGCGCATTCTTTCTATACGAAATACAAAACTCTCAACTGTCATATCACGGCCAGAACCATCAAATTTTATGTGCCACTTATCCAAATCCACAGATTTTCGTGCAGCAGATTCAGCGCGACTAAATGACATTCCCGATCATTCATCACCTAGGTTACCCCTGCGTCTACTTGATTCATATGCCGCAGAATTATTTCCCGGCGGGGTCTCATTTTCCTGCGGTTGAACACCCCCCTTATTCGAAGTATTCTTCCCTTTTCTGCCTGAGGATCCTTCATGGGGTGTTGAACTGGATCCTGGGTCTGACAAACGAGTCCCATTTGATATACCTACAACATCCGATACACGATGTCCAAGTGATGTTATTTCTTTTCTCATTTGACGAAGTTCATTCATGTAGTCGGCCATACATCGACTTTGTTCCGAAATCAGTTGGGAAGGACCGCCGTTGGCCTGTACCTCAGGCGGCTGACATCCGGGATGATGCTCTTCCCCGTTATCCATATCTGATATTTTCTTTAATTTCCGAGAAAAACTCAGAGAAGTGTTATTAGAACTGATAACAACTTCGTCCGAAAATCGAATAGTACTACCACTATGCGATCTCCTACCAAAAATTGCGTCAGTGCACCGATTTAAGTAGTCAGCTGGGACCAAATCTACTTCACGGATAATACCTGTATCAATTTGGTTTAAAATTGAACCCACTACTTGAGCCTCCAAAGCCCGCGCTACACTGCGAGTGAAAGGCGAGTCACTCCGACTTAACGGACGTTCTGGACACTCTTTCTTTTCCATAAATCTCAGTAAGTTAAACAATTTCTTTGAATTTTTAACTTTAATTTTAATTTTAACTGTAAAATGACAATTCTATAACTCTTTCGATTACTAGTTCAAATCGAATAAAAATATTATACTCAAACTTAATTTCAATTACCTAGATCGATGCCTACGGGTGTTGATTCAGACAACATAAATGTGAAAATGACAAATGCAATCCCCTCTTTAATAAACATATGTACACTCATTGTAGCGGACACAACTTAAATTCCCCTGCAGAAAAATAAAAGGATATCCAGTTCCACAATTCGATACCCTCATCCCTGAAATAATCATTCTTAACCACTGGTACATGTAAAAGAAAATTTCTTCCACCCAACAAAACAGAAACAATCATTGAGATATTCCACCAATGTAGTAAAATCTAGCGCACACTGGGCGTAACTCTCTATTGGCATTATTATTTCAAAGTCAAACTAGAAACCAGTCGTTGATCAGTATCTAGCGAACTAAGATTCTGTACAAAACTAAGACAAATCTAAAGAAATTACTAAAATATCCGTCGTTGGGCGCCATATGTTACGATTGCCTTAGATAGGATGTGTAATTCATACGATGTTGATTGACACGGTGGATGAACCGGCTACTCGTCAGCAATAGGGTGAGTCGTTCTCCATGAACATACACTCACAATCGATAACATAAAATTTCGTGTCAAAAATTTAAATTTACGGGAAATTTCTAGTAAATGTGGACATATACAACATATTTCAAAGTCACATATAATTAGTCGTCCGTCAAGTCGCATACCTCTGAAAGTCTGGGCTGCCCTCCCCATCCGCCGTTTGTGAAACCGACGGCCATCGTATTGCCTCTGGCCCAAAAACAAAATCAAGCAACACCCTACATCTGATAACATCACCAGTATACGTCACGTCATTTGTCTGTCCTATTCACATTACTCATTTGTCTATGTCCCAATAAAATTTATGTCATCTTCCTCAACACCCCCCATCGGCCTTGGAGATATACTCACTCCAACATAGTCATACTAGACTTATTCGCGTGTAAGGAATTAAAGTAAATATTTTCAAATTCTCAAACCTATCTTTATTTATAGTTCTAAAAACATAATAAAAAGAAATTCATTCAATTTCAAAGAGTATATCAAAATGCAACGATAATCTAAGAGTAACAATAGTAGATAAAGAGCTTTTAATACGCAACTGCATTATCACAGTTCTCTAAACTCTCTTATTTTCTTATATTTATGAAAGTATGTACACTAATCTCCATTCATATACCTATATACGTACAATTCTCAATTATTAATCTACAAACTTACATACGTACATTTCTCTCCTAAAAGATACTTAATGCTAAAACCTGACTTACCCTAACTGTGACAGCGCTGTGACAAACAGACAATCTTTTGTTTTTATTATCTTTGATGCGCCAGAAATGTTGGTGTTCTTTTTTTCCGAAAATTTGACGTATGTTTTTATTACTTATACTGGAAATTTATTCATTTTCTTATGAGATTACATTCTTCTTTTTTGTGATTTGGCAACAACAACATTCCTGTAGCAGCTTTCATATATAGGTAATATTATTTCGTTCTTTGAAATTACGTACATAAACTTAATTGGTATCTTAATTACTTTTGTCTTTAATTATTCGACCTTCTTTTTTTCTTATTTTTCTTTCATATAATCAATACACAATGTAATAGAACTTATTATCTTTTTATATTTTTTTGTTTATTTTACTTGATTGAATCTCCAAAGTAGGTCTCCAGAATGCTGCCAAAATTATTAGGTAGAAACTACAGCCTCGGAAATACATATGTATTACATCATGTTTAGCAAACTTTTTTTTAGATTTCGTTCCACTTCGACGTGGCGTTTATTGACTATTTTCTTGTTGGTTTTTATTTGTTTCTTTTTGTCATGTAATTAATTAATCAATGTTAATCATAAATGCACTTTTTTATGTCTATTGACATCTTATTTTTAATGCACTGGCCTAAAAGATTTTTAAAGTTACAATTCTATATAGACACAACTTTATTGAAATACTTATTAATTCATATCTATGTTGTCTATAGGTTTCTTTTGTTCTTCATTGACCATTCGTTTATTTTGAAAGTTGTCGCTTTTTTTACACAGGTAACCTTTTATTTATTACAAAAAAATTAATCAGCAAACCCCACTGAAAACGTGGCGGAAATATCCCCTCATACTCCACTGAACAATATTTATTGCTCCTAAGGTCAGAATTGTATGCGGTATCTTTCGGAATAAAATAGCCGTTAATTCTACCTATATTTATATTTTGCAACGCAACAAGGCCTATCAATCTTCGACGTATGGTGTCGGTAAGTGATTAACAGAATGTTATATTATATCATCGTGACAACATTTTGCAGAAGAGAGTTACAGTGCAAATGAGATGTAATTGCTATATAAATTTTTAGTCCCACATGCAGTTATAACTGTTTCGATCTCTACCATATCAGCTTAGACTATAATATGTGGGTTTTTTGTTTGATTCCAACGGTTGCTCCGCGATCCTGGAACATACGCTCCAACGATGTTACCAAAAAACAATGTTGCCATTTTCGATCGGTAGACAGGTGTAATTAATAAAATAAGTAAACAAATCACCAAAAAATTAATCAAAAAAGAAAATGACACGATTTGTTGCAGAGATTTTCATAAATAGGCCCACACTTCTAAGAGGTATATGAGCTTTGGAAAAGTAGACATAGAATTGAAGTGCTAGTCCATCAATGTGACCAGTTTCCTATATGGGCAGCATGTATTTGCGACGAAATAGGTGATCTTCTGTAGCCGTATTTAAGTCGAGGGTTTAAATTGGATACTTTGTAGCATGCTGAGCATCTTAGAAACAACCAGAAATAAGTCTTTCATAATCATAATGAATTACATTTGCAAGTTGTGTACTTTTTATTTCTTTAGTCAAACAATCAAAACATTTTCTCCTGATCTGGAAATATTAGACAAATATTGATGGATCATTTCGACGTGGGCATGAACATCGAATCGGATTCGGAAGTCTATCTACGGGAAGGGGCTTGCACGGGGCAAAATCGCCTTTTTTGATATGTTTGAATCGAAAGAAAATATATTTGGAACACAAATTTTTAAATATTATATATTTCTTAGCAAATAAATTTTATTTGAAAATCAATAAAATATATTTGGAACGCATATATTAATATATTACAACAAATTATATTTGCAAACTAAATTTCTCAAATAAAATATGTGTTTAAATACAAATAAAATTATTATTTAGGAATTTTTCCAAATATATTTTATTTAAAAAATATTTCCAAAACTTTTGCTGAGTTTTTCATATTTCAGTTTCAATTTTTCTTGGGTTTCGAATTGTACCTCCCAGTTATGATACCATATGCAGCATTACCTTCTGTTTTAAATCAATCATTTCAAATTTCTGAGTATTCCAAGCCATCATTAGTTGTCAATCCTCTAAGTACTTTATATTGATCCAAGATTATATGATTTCAAATATTATTTTTTATGAACATTAGAAATTTCTAAAAAATTAACTTTAAATTACTGAAAAATTTGAGACAATTTATGTATTTTATGAATACTGAAATGCAAATAAATATTTGTTTCTGAAATAATGGTCCCAAATAAAAACATATTGGAATGTAAACAAATATTTGTTTAGAACAACATCTTCCCAAATACACAATTTTTGTGTGTACCAAATATTACATGCTTAGAGTCTACCCCAAACATATATATGTTTCAAGCCGAATATGTTTGGGACAATATACTACAGAAGCGATTTTTTTTCAGCGTGTGGATATTACATAGTAAAGGGTCCGCCAAATAACATTTTTTTGAAAATGCTATAAAAAAAACTACTGAATATTTTCTCAAATTTCTTTTTTATTTGAAAGTTCAATCCTTCCGGTTATTAATGGAAAATAATTTCATTCAACTGGCTGCCTCGGCTGGCCATGCAGTAGCCTACACGATCGGTCCAATTTTTAAGCACATTGTCGATTGTGTGCAGCTGTATTTCACCAATGGCTTCACGAATATTGTCCTTTAAAGCGTCAATTGTCTCGGGCTTGTCGGCGTAACACTTATCTTTGAGGGCACCCCACAAATAATAGTCCAACGGTGTCAAATCGCAGCTCCGAGGTAGCCAAACTACATCAGCTCTGCGGCTGATAATGCGATGTTCAAAAACAGGGCGCAAAACATCGAGTGTAGCTTCGGCTGTGTGGCACGTAGCGCCGTCCTGTTGAAACCAAATGTTGCCAATATCCTCCTCTTCAATTTTTGTGAACAAAAATTCGTTCAACATGGCCCGATAACGATCGCCATTGACTGTAACGGCCACTCCTTGCTCATTTTCGAAGAAAAATGGCCCAATTATGCATCTGGACTAAAATCCGCACCAAACAGTGACTCGTTTTGGGTGTATCGGCTTTTCAATGTATGCGTGCGGGTTTTCTGTGCCCAATTTTGCTTGTTTACATACCCGCCAAGATCAAAGTGAGCTTCATCTGGAAATATGATTTTTTTTGGCAAAATCGGCATCTTCTGTAAGTCGATCGCAGGCCCACTTGTTCAAGCGTATATACAACCATATTCGTTCAGCGGAAGGATAAAACTAATTATCTGTCAAATCAGACATGAGCTAAGTGTTACCATTCACGAAATAAGCACCAGTTGAAAAAAAACGTTAGATAGCGGACCCTTTACATACACCACATACGTTGCACTTTTTGCAATGGTGTTACGTTGTACTTCTTGTCCATTGATGTCCACCACACAACAGAGGCGTAGGTTATTATTGGTGTAATCACGCTCAAGCCAGTGTGTCATATTTGGACGTAGTCCCCATTTTGAACCTATAGCTCTTCTGCACAACGACCAACATCTGTGGGCCTTGGTAACTCTTTCTTCAATATGATGTTTTCAAATCAGTTTCTGATCCAAGATTACTCTCAAGTATTTTACCTTTTTGATGTTTTCCTTGTAAATAGACATATTTCTGTTCTGTTTGTGTTAACATTTAATCCCCTTGGTTGTGCCTAGTTATATGCTATGTTAAGTGCCTCCACAGCTCTCCTGCATAGTAGGTTTGGATATATACCCCTTAGAAGTATTATAACGTCGTCTGCATAACAGACTGGTTTATGTCCTTCATTGGTGAGTATTTAAGTTTGAAAGTCAAACTGTCATATCTAATTAAGTGTACCATGGTATGTACTATCTATGTACTCCCTTTGTTCCAACACTGAAAGAGTACCTTTGTAGATATTAGCGAGTAAGTATTTTGACATTTCCCCGAGAATGCCTCCACCTTTTTCCGTCTAATCAATCGCTAACGATCTCTTAAAACGACGGCATATCTCACCTCTGCATATCGTTGCATTACCGGCATCTTGTTGCGCTCGCGGTACATATTGTTGTACAATATAATAAAATAGAGCTTAAGGCTCCCTTTTTAATATTAAAACAAAAAATATCGTGTTTTTATTTATTTCTTTTCGGCAGCAACATTTTGGTCCTTCGAACCGGATAAACCGAGCCTATCGGATAAGTGTGTGTGTGTGTGTTAATCGTTTTGTTGTTTTTTTTTCGCCAAAAGCAGTCATCGCCATCAGCACATCCATCATCTTCATCCACATCCATCTCGAATCATATATAATTGATTTCAATAAAAATAAAGGTTCGTATAGAGCAATTTTTGGTTTTAAAAAAAACAGTGAGTCGCGAATATATTAATAAAAAAGTGTTAAATTGTTAAAAAAAAAGTAGTTTTACAACCCGTCGCGAAACCCCTTCCGCTACCCGTCTCGAATTTACGTTGTTCGTGGTATATACAAACGTACATACATACCGGTGTATGTCCCTCTGCTCTTTTGTGAGAAAAAATTGGGAAATTTTAAATAAATTAAATTTATTTTTTAAGTAAACAAAAACAGTGAAATAGTATACGTATATTTGTGGTAATAGTGCGGTTGTGTTAATTTTCTTTGGTTTTAAATCGTGATATTCGCCGAATTGATTCGAATTTTTCGATTTACAACAACAACAATATTCCTTCAAGCCCGCCGCCAAAATACATTGTTTTAAATCGTATTTCCCTCCGTCCAAGCGCCAACAGACGGTTCATTGCCCATATACTTTGTATATACGTACACAGAAAGAAAATGCCGTACTAAATTCAAGTAAAAAATTCTTATTTTAAGCCGAAATCGTACTTAAAATTGTAAGTACGTTCGTACTAAGTTTTTCTTAAAACAAGTACAAATCGTCTTACATTAAAACAATTGAGCGCAGAAAGGCTTACTATAAGTATATAATACTTGAAAACAAGTAAACATTTCTTAAAACGGAAAATTAAGCCTAATATGGCTTAAATTAAGAAGAAAAAGCTTACTTTAATCTCTGAGAGGCAGAATAAATATAGAGCACAATAAAATTACCCTCTCAATCACTCTCATCGAAGTGGTTGATTTTGGCTGATGCAACAACAAACACACACGCATATAAATCGACGAGATGTACACTCTGAAAAAAAATCGCTTCTGTAGTATATTGTCCCAAACATATTCGGCTTGAAACATATATATGTTTAGGGTACACTCTAAGCATATAATATTGGGTACACACAAAAACTATATATTTGGGAAAATTTTATTCTAAACAAACCTTTGTTTACATCCCAGTATGTTTTTATTTCGAACTATTATTTCCGAAACAAATATTTATTTGCACTTAAGAATTCTGAAAGTACGTTAGTTGTGTTAAATTTTTTACTAATTCAAAGTTATTTTTTTATAAATTTTTAATGTTCGTAAAAATATCAATAAAAATAATTGAAATCGTATTATCATAGATCAAAATAAATTACTTGGAGGATTGACAAAACCTGATGAAATGGAATACTAACTCAGAAATTTGAAATGATTGATTTAAACAGAAGTTAATGCTGCAAAAGGTATTGTAACTGGAAGGTACAATTCCAAACTAAAGAACAATTTAAACTGAAATTCTAAAAAGTCAGCAAAAGTTTTGGAAATCTTTTTTAAATAAAATATATTTGGAGAAATTCCTAAACAATGATTTTATTTGTATTTAAACACATATTTCATTTGAGAAATTTAGTTTGCAAATATATTTTGTTGTAATATATTTATATATGCGTTCCAAATATATTTTATCGATTTTCAAATATAATTTATTTGCTCAGAAATATATAACATTTAAAAATTTGTGTTCCAAATATATCAATCCCATAAAATTTATTCACTCAAATCAGTCGCTTTATGCTTGAAATGAGAATATTTCGGCTTAAATCAAGCACGGGGCAAAATCGTCTTTTTTGATATGTTTGAATCGAAAGAAAATATATTTGGAACACAAATTTTTAAATATTATATATTTCTTAGCAACTAAATTTTATTTGAAAATCAATAAAATATATTTGTAACGCATATATTAATATATTACAACAAATAATATTTGCAAACTAAATTTCTCAAATAAAATATGTGTTTAAATATAAATAAAATTATTATTTAGGAATTTTTCCAAATATATTTTATTTAAAAAGATTTCCAAAACTTTTGTTGCCTTTTTCGAATTTCAGTTTTAGTTTTTCCTTGGTTTGGGAATTGTATCTCCCATACCATACCATATGTAGCATTAACTTATGTTTTAAATCAATCATTTAAAATTTCTGAGTTAGTATTCCAAGTCACATTTCTTGTCAGTCATCAATTAATTTATTTTGATCCAAGATGATACGATTTCAATTATAATTATTTATTATTTTTACGAACATTAAAAATTTCTAAAAAAATAACTTTGAATTAGTAAATAATTTAACACAATTAACGTATTTTCTGAATTCTTAAGTGCAAAAAAAAATTTTTTTTTTTTTTGAAAATACGTACTTAATTCAAGCATTTCGTACTTGGTTTAAGAAAAACAGTACTTACCGTACTTTTGACACCGCTACGGCTTGATTCAAGTACGGATTACTCAATTTGTTCTTTCTGTGTACATATATACAAACTTATATAAGGGAAATACATACAGACAAACAAAAGCAGAGTTCTATTATTTCTCTTTTGTTTTGTTTTTTTGGTTTTCGGTGCGCTACAGTCGTTGCGTCGGTCAAGTGCATTTAAAATAAATTTTATTACATACAAAATTATTTAGTGAAATTTGTTTGCGGTTTCGTGTGACTTTTTTTTTAGACAAAATTTTCGGGAAAAAATGTACGTGCACCCTACTTACGGTCAAATTCGACTTTTTTAAATAAAAGTGAGGTTTTTATCTTTTTTGGTTATTTTTTGATTTGCATTCGATTGGGAAGTTTTTTTGTTGGGTTTCACTACATCGGTGCGTGCACCCTACAGTCGGCCAACCCACCTAATAATTGGATTTTGAAGTATTTTTCAAGTTTTTTTCGGAATTTTCGAATACCGTGAAATCGGCACACGTGATTTATGTTCGACATTCGTTAAATTTCTATATTTTCGAGAGAAAATAATAATTTTAAAATTATTTCGGTATACGTTTTTTTTTTGGATTTTTTGAAATTTAAATATTTTTCGAAATTTTTTACTTTTATAAAATATATCCTATTTTTTGAAATTTCAAAGAAAATATTCATATTCATTTTGTCACTCCGTTTGTAACACCTCTCAATATTTATCGGAGACCCCATAAAGTATATATATTCTTAATCGTCGTAAAATTCTAAGACGATTTAGCCATGTCCGTCTGTCCGTCCGTCCATCCATCCGTCCGTCCGTCTGTGGTAATCACGCTACAGCCCGCAATAATAGAGCTAGGTTGATCAAATTTGGTACAAATACTTCTTATAGTTGCAGGTTGTTTGGGATTGCAAATGGGCCATATCGGTCCATATTTAGATATAGCTCCCATATATAGCATCTAACTTGTTGTGATTCCTACTGTTCTCATCTACTATATTTTTTGTGTTTTCGGTGTTATTTTCTTTAGGTTTGAGTTATTTTGTGAGGTCACATGCTATCCATGGTGGAAGTTATATAAGATTCGGCATGGCCGAACTTAACGCTTTTACTTGTTCTTCGTTAATTTTGTCGATTTTTCAGCGACTTTTGTTTTGTGAAATTTTTTGAGCTTTTTCGATTTTATCATTTTCGGATTCGCGTTTTTTGCGCTTTTTGACATTGGTCGCCTGTGTTATTGGAACTCAGGCAAAGCTTGTCCTACATTCGGTAGATAGTATTATGTTGATTTTTTCGGGTTTTTGTGCTTTTTTGACATTGGTCGACTAAGTTATTGGAACTTAGGCGTAGCGTACCCTACATTCGGTAGATAGTTTTTTGGCGGTTTTTTCTACTTTTCGCTAAAAGAAACTAATTTTCATTGGAAATTCTTGGTGTTCCGACCCATTTCAATTTACATAAGTAAATTTTCGATTTTAGCATTTGTCCTTATACAGTCCAATCAAAGTTAGATTTTTTGATTCTTTGGGGAATTTTGTTTCGTTTTATTCAATTTTCGTTTGATTTTTTGGAAACTTCATAAACAAAATGTCTCTCACTCCTTTCGATATTTTCTTTAGAGCTTCGGATGCTCTTATTAAATTGTTGCAGAAAAAGACGAGGAGCTTGATTTGTTTATTCTTGAGGAACGTAGCTCGGAGGTCAATAAAGTTTGGCAACGAGTTCGGGAAGCGTACGAAAAATATATTAATTATTTGCAGACTACGAAGACAGTAGAGAAACGCGGCATCGACGCAGCGGACAGCAAATATGAGTCTTCTTACTCAACATTTATGAGGGGTCTAGCGACAATTAATAGGAAATTGTCAGAGTTCCGAAACTTGAAGCGCTGGTCTTCGGGAACATCCTTATCGAACTCAGAATCTAGGCATTCAATTCGATCTGCTCCTAATGATTCGGTAGGTAAATGTGGTGGCACGGGCCACAATGGCTCAGCCTTAGTAAATCGGAATGGCCGATTCATGATCTCACACCCCTTGATACTGATGTAGAAATGCGCTCCATGCGTACTTATGCGTCGTTCTTCTCTAGGTTTGAGGATATTCTTGATGATGAGATTTTTCCGTAGAACTCATCCTGCTCATAGGAGTCAGTACAACGTGACTAGCTCCACGCTTTCCTCTGAAGAAATAAAAGATGTTCATGCTCGACTGGTTGTCGTAGCACAAAAAGCTAATTATGCGGATGAATATAACGAGAGCTTATATTCAAAACCGTCTATCTTCAATTTTTGCAAAAATGAGATTTTTATGTTAAAATATTCGGTAAAATGAGGCGCATCTATGGTACTAATTTGGAAATAAAAAAAAAACAAAAATTGAGATTTTATGGTTATTTTTGTAATTTCTCTATCTCACACACTTATTTTTTCTGAGTGCAATACCCTCTATCTCTTCATGTAATTTGGGACTATTTTGTTTTTTGTTTTTTTTTCTTCTAAAAGATGGTTCTTTGGTGAAAAGAGTATGCTTAATCCGAATTTGGTTAAATTTTTTTGGTCGAAGCTTTCGTTTTCAAATTATGACTATTTTTATATCTAACCTGTGATTTCACAAGAATACCATTTTTTCTATGACAATTTTAAAATGGATTCAAAAATGAACCCCAAGAAATAGATAATACTTAAATAAAATATTAATCATTAATTCATTGTTATTATTATTTATTATTTTTATTATAATATGTATAATTATATATTAAAAAAAATTTGTGGAATTCATAAATAATAATTTGTTTTACTACGCAAAACCCTCTATCTTTTTTTATACATGAAGCATTTTTGAATAGCAATACCCTCTATGTTCCATAAAATGGGTCGTGGTGCAAATATTAAAAAAAAATTTATTTAGTAGTTCACGTAGTTAGGTGTAATAAACATTGTAGAACAAACAATTTTAATTTTCTTTAAAATTAGGGATATAAACGGTTTTTTGGCTCTACTGAACAATTGTGTTTTTTTAAGATAAAGGATATTGAATATAAACTGTCGATAAGCACCTGTTGAATGGAACGCAGTTAAATAGTAAAAGTTATCTTGTTCCTCTAAATGGTAGATTAGCTCGGTCCCGGTCTACCATTCGGTACCCTTGCTTTTTCGGAAAAACATCCTATACTTCTGCCTTACAATTGTCGGTTTTCCAAACTTTTAGTGAACTTCATTCACATGATTTCTGTTTATGGAGGAAATCAATCGATGTTACGCATCATTAGAATCGAGTATTGGATACCTCGGGAGAAAGCCTTGATTCGGTCAGTTTCTCACAATTGTAGGAGTTGTATGTTAGAAAGAAAACGTTCCTGTGGACAGGTGATGGCTGCACTTCCGCCAGAAAGAACCATAATTGATAGGCCATTCACTACCACTGGGGTAGACTTTGCAGGGCCATTTGACATGAAGTCATATACAGGAAGATACTGCAAAATTTCCAAAGGATATCAGGCTTTCATACATCCCGAATCGATGAAGAGATACCAAAGGGGTATTCATACCTAAAGCGGGAAGAAATCGCACACTTGGTCAAATGACTTCAGACCAATTAGCCTATCCTCCTTCCTATTGAAAGGTTTGAAAAGACCTTTAGATTATTTCATTAGGGAAAACCTGGATACAAAACCCCTGTCAGTGAACCAACATGCTTACAATAAGGGAAGTCTACAGAATCAACCCTGCACGAACTTGTGAGCACTATCGAATCGTCCCTGCATTTCAAAGAATTCACCATGGTGACATTTCTTGACATAGAAGAGGCTTTTAACAACATTCACTCAGATGCAGTAATATCAGATATCTGCAGTGTCTACACTGAAAAAATTATCCTTCATAACATTTATGAAGCGGTTTCATAACTTTTTTTCTTAAAATCAGTGAAAAGTTTTTTAATATTTATAAAAATTTATAAATATTATGAAAAATTTCATAGAAAAGTTTCATAAAAATTTTGGGCTTCATAGAAAAATGATAACATTTATGAAACTATTTTTCATAAATGTAATGAAATGTTTCATAAAATTAATAATTTTCTTCATAAATATTACGAACATTTTCATAACCAGTATTTTCGCCTTTAATGCAAAATTTTCCATACAGTTCATAACATTTATTAAACTTTATTCATATATGTAATGAAATGTTTCATGAAATTAGAAATTTTCTTCATAAATATTATGAACATTGTCATAACCAATATTTTCGATATTAATGAAAAATTGGTCATACATATAAGGAACAATTTTATAACATTCACAAATATTTTATAAAATATTTCGCTTTTGAAAATATTGATTTTTATGAGGTGCATATGCAAATTATTTAAACATGTACAAAATGTTAAATCCAATGTGTTAACTTATTAAAAACTTTTAAGAATTTTATTATCAACTAATTTAATAAATAATTAAAATTGTAGACGTTATCGCAGAATTACAATGAACGACACTTTTGTACGCACATAAGCATGTGCATACATACATGTACATACAAACATACATACAGAAAATCACTCAAATATGATTGAACAAATTCAACATCTCTTCAATGCGTGGAGTTCTTGCATCGTTTTGCTCCTATTATAACAGGTGGCGCAAAAGTAACCTTTCGATGTTTTTTGGCTGTAATTTAAAAAAAAATGAAAAACTTTGATTCTTCTTGTGGATTATTTTTATTTGGTCTTTTAATTTTTTTTACATCAAGTCGAGAATATGATGTCATGTAAATGGCCGCCGCCACAGTTGATTGTCATTTGAGCCCTTTTTATGGCATTTTCCATCACTTTGGCCAAAACTTCCGGCGATAGGTCCTCACATTCTTGACGGATATTGTCTTTAAGAGCTGCAAGAGTCTGAGGCTTGTTGACATAAACCCGCGACGTCAAAAAGCCCCACAAAAAGAAGTCTGGAGCGGTCAAATCAGGCGATCTTGCTGGCCAGTGCAAATCGCCAAAACGGGAGATTAGGCGCCCGGGAAATGCATCCTTCAGCATATCGGTTGTGGCACGTGCAGTGTGTGCCGTTGCACCGTCCTGTTGGAACCACATGTTTTCCAATCCCAATTCATCAAGTTGCGGCAAAAAGAACTCGTTGATCATTGCTCTGTAGCGCTCACCATTCACAGTAACCGTTTGGCCCGCGTAGAAAAAAGGTCCGATGACTCCTCCAGCGAAAACAGCACACCATACAGTGACTTTGAGCGGGTGTAATGGCTCTTCGTGGGTTACACGCGGATTTTCAGTGCCCCAGAAGCGTAAATTTTGCTTATTTACGTAGCCGCTAAGATGGAAATGGGCCTCATCACTCATGATTATTTTTGATGAAAAATCATCTTCCTCTTGGTCAAATAAATAGTCAGCAATATTCCGCGTTCTGGAGCAGTGTAGCGTCACATTGTTTATTAACGTGTATTTCGCATGTGTTTACTACACAAATGTCAAAACAGAACTGACATTAGGGGCCAATCGCAAAATTTATAGCATTTTCTGATAGGAGGATTACTTTTGCGCCACCTGTTATTTGCAAACAAACCATAGTCATTTCTAAAAGAATGAAACGACAAGGTGGATCGTCAAACATTCTTAGTTTATTTTTATTTTATTTTATTTTTTGGAACGAAGAGTATGCGAAATGTGCAGAAAAATATTATTTGTAACTAGCTCAGAATGTACGACGGGAGCGAAGAGCTATCTTGATATTACATATATGTATGCGGTGGTGGCATGACCTTAGCTACATACATTTTTGATGGCCGTGCTTTGTGTCTTTAACAGTTAGGCTGCTGGCAGAATAGGTGCTGTTGCATGAGCGTAAATCTGTTGTCTTTATTCATTTATTGTTTGATTTTAAAGTGAGTGGTTGTGTCCGACGGAAAAAAGTAAAAGTGAAGAATTTAACGTTTTCTAGTGATTAAAAAGTAATAATATTAAAATGATCTGTTTTTTGTGCAAAAAGAAATTTTGCAATAATAAGCTTTACTTTAGACATTCGGGTATCGCGTTGGGTGTCGCATACTTGATTCTTATAAGACAACTAAAGTGATTACCGATGAACAAAGAACAATGATAATAAACATAATTGCCACATATTATGAAAACAACGACATACACATGTCCCTCCAAACCAGTTACAATCTGGAAAATCAAGTCCTCGTGCTGTTTCCATCGGAAAAGGCAGCATTTTACCGAACCGACAGAAGAGGAAAAATATACTCAAAATACTACAACATCAAAAAGTTGACTAATATTTTTAATGACATTCCAAGTACTTCTAAGAAAAAGCGAAAGGAATTTCATTTGGGTACGTATTTGTTCTTATACAAAACCATTTTCAAATTAAACGAAAACAAATGAAAGATTTCTGTATTTTTTTTTTAATTTTTTTAGAATACAAATATAACAATTTATATCGTTTTATTAATGTTTTTCCATATTTTCCAAAATTTTAGCTTCAGAAGAAGATGGATTTATATTGGCTCAAAGTTTAAAATACGACAATATCTCGGCAGAAGAATTCGCGTCAACATGGAGTGCCTGTAGTAAATACCGGCTAAACCAAATCGTGAGCCAATGCGAAAACATTCAGGAAGTTTTAAATATGTGGCCCCAATACAAACAACAAAATGGCTATATGTTGGTAAGTACATTTAATTTAATTTAACTATCAGTTAATTATTCGACCGTGTGATTTTTATTCATTTTATGACATATGGTTATATTATGTTAGATTGACAAGGATTTTAGTGTTATGCATAAGAGATATGACCCTGTAATGAATTGGAGTGAAAAGATGAAAAAGTTGTTTATCTTCTTAAGGAAATCAAAGCATATCAAAGGTCGAGATGAAAACAAATTGCTTGATGCAATTGAACTAAAACATACAGAAGAAGGTAAATATCAAGGAAAACTTTTATATTTATTTTTAAGTAATAAAATGCATATTGCCACTACTTTTACAGATAATGCCATATTTTCTCTCAAAACGTTGTGGACTTTGCACTACCATTTATTTCCAACAGGACGATTTGAAAGGAAAACTGTTGATGGTAAAAAGGAAGTTTGCCGCTTCACTTCAAAGGATTCACAGCTATCATTCATGTTTATCAGTCCAACTATGCAAGCTCTTCAAGACCACATCGACTTTCTTGTTAAGAAGGGTGAAAATATCCAACCGTTCATTTTGGGTATTGGCGACTTCAACCAGGTTGAAGAATATTTCGTGTACTTGGATGGTACTTTACTGGGATTTTCCAATTTCTTACGATCTCTAGACATTTGTTTCAAAAGTTTCCATTTGTTTCATCTAGAGTACCCGAAAGCATCCGAATCTTTTTGGAATTTCGTTGAAAATTACTTCTTTGAAATTAATACAACTACGATTAACTCAAAGGTAAGCATTTTAATAGATGACCTAAAAAAGCAGTCCACTTAATAATATAAGTCAGCCAAATATACAGAAATGAATTATATAGTTTTGTTGCGTTATGTGTTCTAAAAAGTATTTTCATCAAATTAGAGATCTCTTGTTACATGTACTTGAAGGAATTATTAATACGTACTTGTACCTACGATTCAATTATTTTTTAAGTTGTTTGTTTGTAAGAAGTATCATATATTTTCTTTAAATGATGAAATTGTTTATGTATAAATATCATAATATTTATAATCACTTCTGTGCCATACATTACTTAACACATAGTGTACGATCAAGAGGGTTTTCTTGACCGGCAGTGAATTACATTAATTAAATTATAAAACACTGCAGAAAAGTTCTTCTTCAGTGTAAAGCCTAAAACCCGAGAAACCGAAAAAACGAGGAATAAAAACGCTGCAGTTGATTTTACTTCCAAATTGACAATGTTTATTTCTTCCAAAGAACCAGACAGACAGAGCGACAGAAAACAGACATCCAACATACAACATATACACATGTTGACATACATATGTACGTACATAGAGGGACGCCGCTAGTTGAGTGTCTTCTCTCAACGGGTATACGTACGTACATATGAATGCATACAACACACAAACATACATGAATATACTCGTGCTGCTGTTTTCTAACTCTCGTTAGAAAACACAGCAGAGCAACAAAACGACATTCCCCACCGACTGCTTTGCTCTGCTTGCAATGGATGCAAGCAGAGAAAGCATCGAAAGGGCATCGACAACAAAAGGACGGACACGCACAGTGGTACATTGGTAATAAAAACATGAATTACAAATAAATCGAAATGAGTTAAAATAAGATACAATAATTAACATGAATGAATTACAAAATAAATGAAATAAAATTAAGGCAAAATAAACTTAATTTTAGGGACTAAATTAACAAAATACAAAACATTAATACGTTGACCTAACATACCGGCCCCATTGAAAGGGCACTTTCAATTCAATAATAACGCTAGTTTATGGACAGGTCGGCGTATAATTCCTCTTGCAGTTCGTTAAGGTAATCATGAGACCATTTCTTCCAGAATCGTTGTTTTATAGCGGTTATTTGAGCCCAGTGCTCCAAGTTGTTTGAGTTTTTTGATGAGACATCTCGTTCAGGGAGAGAACGTAAAGCGCTGCCAGTTATGAAATGACCTGGGGTAAGTGCCTCAAAGTCGCTTGGGTCAGATGACATCGGAGAAATTGGCCGAGAGTTCAATATTGCTTCGATTTCCACCAGAGCTGTGACAAGTTCTTCATAGGTGAGGCGAGTGTTAGCGAGAGTCCGATTTAGGTGACCTTTAGCTGATTTGACGGCTGCCTCCCATAGGCCACCAAAGTGGGGTGCCCTGGGGGGAATAAAATGAAAATTAATAAATTCATTGGAACAAAAATTGATTATTGAATTTTGATTCTGGCCGTCAAATAAAAATGTCTTCAAATCCTTAAGTTTGGAATTTGTCCCCACAAAATTTGTGCCATTGTCGCAGTATATATCGGTTGGTAAACCTCTTCTACCAATCATCCTTTTGAGAGCAGCGATGAAGGCATCTGTTGACAAGTCAGAGACGGCTTCGATATGGACAGCTTTCGTTGCGAGACAGACAAAAACGGCGATGTACGTTTTGTATGGAATTTTTCCTCTAATGCGAAGATATGTGCTAACTGGGCCACAAAAATCCACAGCACATCTTGCGAAAACTCTGGATGGGTTCAGTCGATCTGCTGGCAAATTTGACATCATTTGTTGAAGCAGTTTTGGGCGATATCGTATGCATTGTGGGCAGGAATTCACGATGTTGCGACAAAGGCCTCGCAAGTTGATTATCCAAAAGCGCATCCGAGTCAGAGAAATCAATGCCTTTGGACCAGCGTGGCAATTTTTGATGTGAAGATGTCGAATGTAACATCTTACAAAATTGTTGTCTTTCGGCAGGATTATCGGATGTTTCTGAGCCTCAGGAATATCAGCTAATTCTAAACGGCCTCCAACCTTTAGAATTTCTAAGCCCTCTGAAGAGTCGATGAATGGGTTGAGACATTTTAATGCTCCTTGGGGATCTTTCTTTTTGGCTGCTCGCATAATGTCTTCTTTGAAGTGTTGTTGTTGTATGTGCCAAACAATCGCCAGTAGAGCATGTTCCAATTCCTGAGGCTGTAACGAGTCAGAAATAAAATGATTAGATTTTAAGGAAGATAATACATGCCAAAACCGAAAGATCCATGCGACAACTCGAACCATCTTCAAATATGAGCTGCAATTTTGTATGAAGTCAGCAATGTTGTTGTGTTGAATTTGAAGGTGAAGAGTGGTTTTTCGCTTCTCCTTATTTACTTCGTCCTGGTCAATTTCATGACACTTGTTTTGAGGCCATCTTTCAGGATCTAGGGTAAGAAAATCAGGACCATTAAACCAAATTGAAGAGGTTAATTCTTGAACTGTGGATCCTCTTGAGACAATGTCAGCTGGGTTCAAATGCGATGGTACATGGCGCCAATTACATCCATTGGTGAGATCTTGAGTTTCAGATACACGATTTCCGACGAAAACAGATAGGGTAGATGAATGCTGTTTGAGCCAATGAAGAACTATTTGTGAATCAGTCCATAAAAATACAAAATTTCTTGGGATATTCAGAAGATTTTGTATTTTTGAATACAATTTAGCGAGAAGATGAGCTCCACACAATTCCAAACTTGGCAGCGACTTTCTTTTTGTAGGAGCAACTCTTGATTTTGCAGTGTATAGTTTCGAGTATATTTGACCCGAACTGGATTTAACCCTGAGATAGAGGCAACAACCATAGGCACGAATTGATGAGTCGCAGAAACCATGCAACTGAATCGATTCTGGGCTTGGTGATAAACAATAGCGAGGAATATGTAGAGAAGATAACGATCGAAGATCATCGACGAATTGTAACCAAGCTGTGTGTACTTCTTGTGGAACAGATTCGTCCCAGCCGATTTTTAGTATCCATAGTTCTTGAAGAATGATTTTAGCTTTTATGATAAGTGGTGCCAAAAGTCCAAGGGGATCAAAAAGCGAAGATGACAACGATAAAATTGAGCGTTTTGAGACCTTTTCAACTTTGAATTTCGACGAAAACGAGAATAGAAATAAATCTTTTTGTTGATCCCAAGAAATTCCTAGCGCATTTGTAACCACAGAATCGTCTAAGTTTAAGTCTTTTATGGTTTTGTCATGACGAAAGCTTTCATGATTTGAGTGCCATTTGTCTAACTCAAAACAACCCTTTTTTAATATTTCTGTCACCTGGTATTTAAGTTCGGACAATGCTTCAATTGTTTCTGCACCACCGAGAAAATCATCAACATAAAACGAATTTTTGATAGCTGTTGCTCCAACTTTAAAACTATCGATGTATTCATCGGCTAGATAATGCAAACAGCGTACAGCGAGAAATGGGGCAGCAGATGTTCCGTAAGTGACAGTATTTAACTGGTATGTTCTAATTTCTTCTTGCTCAGAATATCTCCATAAAATATATTGGTACTTACGGTCATGTTGGTCTATCATAACTTGCCTGTACATCTTGACGATATCCGCAGTAATGGCGAAACGATGTAGTCGAAAACGCAGCAGCAGTAGATATAATTCGTCTTGAATTGTAGGGCCAACCATCAATATATCATTTAGAGAAGTCTGTGATGAAGTGGGACAAGATGCATCAAATACGACACGAAGTTTTGTAGATGTACTATTCGGCTTGAAAACGCAGTGATGTGGGATATAATAATGGGGTTCGTCCAAAATAGGTCTTTTAACTAGGCTCATGTGTCCAGAATCTTCATATTCCTTCATAAACGCTGCATAATGTGACTTCAGGTTTGAATCACGGGCTAATCGTCTCTCTTGGGCAGCAAGTCGATGCAAAGCAGTATTGCGTGACATACCTAGGGAGTCTGAAGATTGTTTAAAGGGCAATTTTACAACAATCCTACCTGAAGATTCTCGAGACACAGTATTTTGAAAAAAGGTTTCACATTCCAGTTGTTCTGGTATCATTTGCGTTGACCCAGAGTCGATTTCCTCAATTTTCCACAAACGTTCTAAATTCATGTTGATTTTATCTTCAGTTGACAGCAAATAAGAAGCACCAAATTTATTGTTTTTCGAAGAATTATATTTTCCGGTGACAATCCAACCAAACAAAGTTTTTTGTAGTTTCGGGAGATTTGGGCCAAGCTTGATTTGACCAACAGACAAAATATCGAAGAATGTTTCAGTACCAATGAGCAAGTCGATTTTCTTTGATTTGTAGAAACAATCATCAGCAAGTTGTGTATTCGGAGGTAGATGCCAAGACGAGACATCCAATTCAGAATCAGGTTGATACGAAATATGTGGGGTAATACAAAACGAAAGCGGCACTTCAAAGTCCGTTATGCGAGATTTAATGTTTGTAGAACAATTATGTTTCACTTTTGTACAAGAATTTCCAATACTGGACACTTCGACAGATTTTTTGACCCTTTGTAGATTTAATCGTTGTGCAAACTCATCGGTGACAAAGTTTAGCTGAGAACAGGAATCCAAAAGAGCTCTTCCCAATTTGTAAGATCCAGAATTATCACGAACTAAAACCATAGCTGTGGCAAGATGTACATGAGGCGACGAATTTTCCATATGTGCGTGGACAGAAGCAGATGTTTCATTGCTGGAAGCACGAGATATTGATGGTGTAGGATCTGGAGATGATGACCTTTGAACCGATTGAAAACGATGTAGCATTGTATGATGCGAGCGATAACAAGTTTTGCACTTAAACGAGGAAGGACAATTGGTAACTTGATGTCCTTTAGTGAGACAATTTATGCAAAGACCGAGCTTTTTTACATTTTCAAATCGAATCGGCACATCTAAATCTTTAAACCGTTGGCACTGTGTAATGGAATGGTCAGATTTGGAACAAAAGACACAAACACGTTTTGAGCACGAAAATGAGTAGCCATGTTTCGATGATTTTTGATTAGATTTTCCAGACTGATGATCTGGACGACGAGAAGTAGAGTTTGAGTCCAATGATTCTAAATATTGACACCTTCTTTCGATGATTTTTGAGCAATCGTCCCATGTTGGCAGCTTGCTAAAATCCAGAGAGTCCTTCCATTTTCTTTTCGTGTCAATATCAACTTTTTCCATAACAATATGGATCAGCATTGCATTTACGATGTCGCTAGACGAGCCAAGAGATTGCAGCGAACTGTAGAGAGCAGAAACATTATCCACAAGGCTTCTAAGCTGACCAGAATTAGATTTAGAGACATCAGGCAGCTCGAAAAGTGTGGTAATATTTTCCATAAAGATCAGTGTACTATTGTCGTAACGCGATTTTAGCCTTTCTAAAGCCTTGGGATAATTTTCGTTAGTAACCTGGAACGCTTTCACTGTTTCTAATGCGTGACCTTGGAGACAGTTCAGCAAATGGTTGAATTTCTCGATGTTTGAAAGCCCATGTTCACGATCGATGATTTGTGTAAACGATGTTATGAAATTTTTGTACTCACTGTATTTTCCATTAAAGCTGGGCAACTTAAGACGAGGCAGCTTGTTTGTGGGAACAGGAATAGCAAACGACGATTCGGAAAATGTTGTGTTGTGTCCATCCTCAGCAAGTTGTTGTTGTATTTGCGAGTTGATGTAACAATATAAATCCTCGATGTCACCACGGCCATTATCTTCAGGGTCAATATTTTCAATTTTATTCTGGATTGATAGGATTTGTTTGAAATATGATTCCAAAATACCCAAACGACACTTTAATTCCGCGGCAGAAAGAGGTTTACCTTCGCTTTTGCCATTGGCGTCAATCACAGTTTTTATGCGCGAAATATTTTTCTTTGTAATGGTACGTTGTTGCTTTAATTCTTCCAAAGTCATGATTTTTGTAAAATGGCGAAGTTTTGAGGAAAGCACTAGCACTGGGATAGGTTATGTAACGCGTCAACTGGGGCACAACAATAAATTCGACAATTTTTGTTTGGTTTGATTAACTTTGAACCATAACAGTTTGTTAAAATAACACCATAAATTGTTTTATAATGTCCATGAAAATTCTTTTTGATTTTTTGCCTTAATTGTGTATTTGAGACAGAACAGTTTTTGTAAAATGCAACAAAACAAAATGCCTCACACCAATAGTCACCAAAATGATCCTTTGATTTGTTTGTTTGTTAACTTTAACAACGAGAAATTGTTTATATGTATGTATCACTTGCTTCGAGACAATAAGTTAGTTGAAGTATTACAACAATAACAACGAAAATGATTTTGAAATATTTTATAGCGATGCAATGAAATTATCAAATTTCCACAAAACGATGAATCGATGTTCACAACACAGTTATTGGTTAAGTTGTTGCTTTTGTTTAGCTAACAGCGATAAATTGTTTTTGCATAATTCACTTGTTTCGGGCCAAATGAATTATTTTTTACGACGAAAAAAACTCGATAAAATGTTTGTTTCACGACGAGAAAAATGGTTTTAGAACGTTTACACTGTCCTGTCACGGTCGCCAAACTGTACGATCAAGAGGGTTTTCTTGACCGGCAGTGAATTACATTAATTAAATTATAAAACACTGCAGAAAAGTTCTTCTTCAGTGTAAAGCCTAAAACCCGAGAAACCGAAAAAACGAGGAATAAAAACGCTGCAGTTGATTTTACTTCCAAATTGACAATGTTTATTTCTTCCAAAGAACCAGACAGACAGAGCGACAGAAAACAGACATCCAACATACAACATATACACATGTTGACATACATATGTACGTACATAGAGGGACGCCGCTAGTTGAGTGTCTTCTCTCAACGGGTATACGTACGTACATATGAATGCATACAACACACAAACATACATGAATATACTCGTGCTGCTGTTTTCTAACTCTCGTTAGAAAACACAGCAGAGCAACAAAACGACATTCCCCACCGACTGCTTTGCTCTGCTTGCAATGGATGCAAGCAGAGAAAGCATCGAAAGGGCATCGACAACAAAAGGACGGACACGCACAGTGGTACATTGGTAATAAAAACATGAATTACAAATAAATCGAAATGAGTTAAAATAAGATACAATAATTAACATGAATGAATTACAAAATAAATGAAATAAAATTAAGGCAAAATAAACTTAATTTTAGGGACTAAATTAACAAAATACAAAACATTAATACGTTGACCTAACACATAGTATGACAATGTTCTGAAATCAAAGTTCTTGAATTTTAGCGACATTTATGTATGTCAGCGAAACCCCTTTATTTTATTTTGTTTCAATAAACAATAATTTAATTAAAACGCACTTATGCAAAAATGTAATTTTTTATATGGTCTACACAAAAGGTAAAGAAAAAAATTAACACATGTATGTATGTACAAATATTAATATATTCGGGTATACTGCAAAAACTAAATATATATTTTTAAACTTTTAATGTACTTTTTTCTTTGTCAATTTGTAGATGTCCCATAGATACTGTATAAATCGTGGTTTCCATTTCAATAAGGAAATTTCTCAAAAATGAATTTGATCAGTTTTTGCAATACATCGTCGGAACATAAACACTGTTTTTGTTATATTTTGTCTATCACATTTTTGCAGTAGCCAAAATATAGCAGAAACGGAATAATTTTCAAACGAATACTTTTTTTATTAAAAATGTTTCATAAATATTATGAAAGGCTTCATTCATTTTATAACAGTGTTTCATAAATTTTATGAAAGTGCATCATACATTTTATGAAATAGTTTTATAGCAGCTGCGAAATTATTTATAAATGATATGAAAGAGTTTTATAACTGCTATGAACAAGTTTCATAAATGTTACGAACAAGTTTCATAAATGGTAAGAAAGAGTTTCATAAATGTTATCCTGATGTTTCATAAATGTTATGAAAGTGTCTCATAAATGTTATTAAAAAATTTCATAAAAGTTATGAATTGTTTCATAAATGTTATAAAAGTGTTTCATAAATGTTATGAACAATTTTATATTATCTATGAAACGTTTTCATAATTTGATTTATAAATATAAAGAAACATTTCATAATATTTATGAAAAGTTTCATTAATTATAATTTTATGAAACCTGCTTCATAAATATTATGAAGAGAATTCTTTCAGTGTATCAAGCCGAAATAATGGCAATATGGGAAGTCGCCAAGTGGCTGAGTCGCAACATAGTAACCAACACTGGCGTTGTCATTTACTCGGACAGCCAGGCAGCCATCAATTCTCTGGAGGCAACATCCCTAAATTCACAAACAGCCCTCGACTGCCGCAGATCTCTTAACGAGAAGGCTGAGCAGTTTAATATACACCTCATATGGGTGCCTGGGCATAGGGATATTCCGGGGAACTGCAAAGCCGATGAACTTGCTAGGAAAGGGACGACATTACAAATTTTCGAAGAATTTGCATATATTGGTGCGCCACTATCCACGTGCAAGATTTGGCTTAGGCAAGAGGCAATCAGGCAGTCCAACGAAAGATGGACAGAAATCGGCACCTGCAGGGTAGCTAGACAAATCTAGCCAAGGTATGACCTGAGATATTCGTACTATCGATAAATTTGTATATCAAACAGATCGGTTTCGATGAGGGGCATTTAACGTTTGTGTATTCGTGTGCTTCCCTACGGAGGCTATACACTTGGAAGCAGTATCCGACTTATCGACAGCTAACTTATTGGCAGGTTTTCATCGGTTTGTGGCTCGCCGTGTTTGTCCTCGTACCATTTTTTCGGATAATGGAACGAATGTTGTAGGTGCGTCTAGGGAAATCGAGAGGAATTTTAAGGATTTTGTTCGGGAATGTAGCTCTTCCATTTCCTCACAATTCGCGCATCATAGCCTACCGTGGCGTTTTATCCCAGCTGGAGATCCACATATGGGTGGCCTCTGGGAAGCTGGGGTTAAGAGCTTTAAGCTTCACTTTCGAAGACAGGCTCGAAATCTAAAGTATAGTTTTGAGGAACTATCGAAAGTTTTGGTTAGAATTGAGGCATGTTTAAATTCTCGTCCGTTGTGTCCGATAGTCTAAATAAAAACGTCGCGTTGACGCCAGAACACTTTTTGACAGGTGCTCCGCTACTTGCTCCATCAGAACCTGTCGTCTCTGAGCAACCGATATCTCTTGTGAATCGGTTTAGGAAAGTTCAGGCGCTAGCTCATCAGTTTTGTTTGCGTTGGAAAGGGGAGTATTTGACAACTTTGCACAAGCGGTATAAATAAATGAAAATTTCCGGAACATGATATACAAAAGGAGGATCTCGTCGTCGTAAAACACGAGCTTCAAGCTCCTACGTCATGGAAATTAGGCCGCGTCATTGATGTTCACCCCGGTATCGACGGTCATGTTCGCGATGCTGACGTTCGCACTGAAAACGGCGTTGTAAACTAAATTGGTCATTTTGACCGATCAAACCTCGTCATCTTTGTAACCTTATTCTTTCCTCGTAGTAAAATGAAAAAGATCTCGTTTTTCGCCGATGATTTGGAAGATTTTGACGAGCTCATGGAGTTGTCCGAAGAAGAAAGTCGCCCTGGTACTGCTGCACCTGTGGCTCTGGCGCCAATTTATACCACGTGCAGGGCGTTCTGCCTTCGCAGACTGAGGTAGACAACAAGACCCCACCACAGCCCCCTGCAGCATTGGTAGAACCGTCCGCCCCGTCAGTCCAGTCCGCCCCATCAGCACCGTCCGTCCAGTCCGCTATAGTTGTCGTGTTTGTGGTCGAATGCATCCACTTCGATTTTGCGTCAAATTTCGAAAAATGCCTAACGAAAGTCGGATTCGGACAGTGGTGATGTATCGCCATTGGTACCGGTGTTTGGCACATTCCCACCAAACTAAGGACTGTCCGAGTCAGAAAAGATGAATGCATACGATGCCCAACAAACTTTGACATTTACGGCCAGGGTATGCGACCTTTGCCACGTCTCCACCCCCTCCGAATCTGTTCCTGAGAGGATCAAGGAATCGTTTATAGGATTCCCCCTTGCCGATCCTAATTTTTGTAGAGTGGGACGTGTGGCATTAGTTTTTGGTCCGGAGATGTACGCGAGAATTGTCACAAGCTAGGTTCGAGCGTCACCAGGGCTTCCGGTTTCCCATTACATCATTTTGTATGGGTGTTATCGGGCGTATTCAAATGCTAGGGTCCCAACTGGCCTGATTGAGTTGCTGGGGTCCCTACTGGCACATTCGTGTTCGTTTGTTTGTCATGAAGAAGTCCCTACTGGCTTCTGGGTCCCTACTGGCCTATTTAGATTAAGTGTTTTTTGAAAAAAAAACGAATAAAAAAAGAAAACGTATAATGAATAACGAATTACAAAAAAAACTCACTGAATTACTTAGTGCTCTATACGTTCACTATCTTAGATGTAATTTAGTTTTAGTTGCGAAATATCTTGATGTTGCAAGGTGGGCGGCATGTTTAAGTTTGAAAGTCAAACTGTCATACGTAATTAAGTGTACCATGGTATTTGTTTATGATACTTTTCTTCTGGCTAGTATCTATGTACTCCCTTTGTTCCAAAACTGAAATAGTACCTTTTTAGAAATATAACTTTATATAATTCGAAAAAAAATCGAAATAATAATTGTGTAATATTTTTCAGAAAATCGACTTATGTCTTTAAGGCGCCGAATTACACTAATTTATTAATAAGACATTTTTTTAATATTTTTTTCGTGTTTGTGACACCAAAATACACCAGAAACTGTTATCCACATCCCTTGGACAAAATTTTTGTTGCATAGTGTTATTACGTCATATGATCCACAAATAATCCTTCTATTCCTTAGCATATTGTTGATCCAGTTTATCAGAGCCCGGTCAACCTGAAACTCGTCTAAGGACTGGATAAGTGTATCGGTCTGAACGTTGTTAAAAGCGCCTTCAATGTCTATACAAACGGCAAGTGTGTACATTTCTTCACTGACGGACTGTTCTATGTGGTGTACTACCTCATGTATAGCTGTTTCCACTGATCTTCCTTTAATATATGCGTGTTGCTTGAATTTTAGCTTGTCATCGGCTATCTTACTTTTAACCATGTCGTCTATTATTCGCTCCATTGTTTTTAACAGGAAAGAAGTTAGGCTAATAGGTTTAGGTTAGGGTGGCAGCCGTTTTCTTTTTTTTATTTCTTCAGCTCACATAGACCAGTTTAGGTCCCTAATGGTACCACGGGCTAAAATGCCCTTCATCGAAACCAACCTGTTTGATATACAAATGTATTGATAGCACGAATATTGGTACTGGAAAGATCTGTTAGGCTGCCTAGAAAGGCCGACCCCAGTAGGTCCAGTCGTCGGTTACTCAAAGCGGGACAGTCGCATAGCAAGTGCTCAATGCTCTCCACTTCTTCCTCATCTCCACAGCTTCTGCAGAAGTCATTGGAGTTAATACCCAATCTGCTGGCGTGTTCGCCGATCAGGCAGTGTCCCGTCAGAACTGATACTAACGTAGATAATCTTTTCCTTTCCAGTGCTAGGAGATATGTTGACCTTCTCAGGTCATACCTTGGCCAGATTTGTCTAGCTACCCTACAGGTGCCGATTCGTGTCCATCTGTCGTTGGACTGCCTGATTGCCTCTTGCCTTATCCAAAGCTTGCACGTGGATAGTGACGCACCAATATATGCAAATTCTTCGAGAATTTGTAAAGTCGTCCCTTTCCTAGCAAGTTCATCGGCTTTGCAGTTCCCCAGGATATCCCTATGCCCAGGCACCCATATGAGGTGTATATTAAACTGCTCAGCCATCTCGTTAAGAGATCTGCGGCAGTCCAGAGAATTGATGGCAGCCTGGCTGTCCGAGTAAATGACAACGCCAGTGTTGGTTACTATGTTCCGACTCAGCCACTTGGCGACTTACCATATTGCCATTATTTCGGCTTGATAGACACTGCAGGTATCTGGTAGTCTGTGAGCTATATCCAGACTAAGTTCTTCACAGTGTACTCCGAAGCCAACCTTTTCATCAAGCTTCGAACCATCCGTGTAAAAGTGGAGATGGTTTCTATTACCTGGTATTCTGCCGACCCATTCATCTCTGGCGAGAACCATAGTGATGTAATTTCTCTCGAAGGTGTACACAGTTGGTATATAGTCCACTCGGTCGGTTGCCATAGCAATACACTTTGATATCCTCATGTGACCGTAGTTCTTGTACATCCAAGAACTAATCTTAGTGCCGCTTAGGTTGCAACTTCTCTCACCACAACATTAATCGGCAGTATATGGAGAAGGGCTTGTAGAGACTCAGTCGCTGTAGTCCTTAACGCTCCGCTTATGCACAGGCAGGCAGTTCTCTGAACCCGTGATAGCAGGTTTGTGATGGTTAGTTTGTCAGTTGTCGTCCACCATACCACAATGCCGTGTAACAGTATTGGACGAACCACTGCTATATATATCCAATGGACAATTTTAGGAGAGAGGCCCCACCGCGACCCTACAGCCTTCCTGCAGGAATATAGGGCGATGTTGGCCTTCTTTACACGTTCCAGTACGTTTAGTCAGAATGACAGTTTCCTTTCCAAAATTATTCCTAAAAATTTTGCACTTTCAGAAAAGACTAGATCTGTTCCATTTATACGAGGAGGAGGGTCCACATGAGGGACATTATTCATCCTAGTAAAGAGAACAAATTCTGTCTTGTTTGGGTTAACACCCAAACCGCTGCTTCTGGCCCATCTAACCAACTTGTTCAGAGCCACCTGTAGAATATCTCGGAGGATGTTTTCGAATTTGCCACTCACTGCGATTGCCAGGTCGTTCGCATATGCCACGACCTTGCAGCCACAACCTTCTAGATCTAGCAGGATTTCATTCACCGCTAGGTTCCAGATTAGTGGAGACAGTACTCCTCCTTGTGGGGTCCCTCTGTTTACAAACCTTGTTAGAGTTGTGGACCGTAGACATGCTGTTATACGTCTTCTGTTGAGTAGTCTTTGAATTAGTCTAATCAAGCTAGAGTTCACCTTTAGATGTGACAATGCCGCGATTACTGCATCTGGGTGTATGTTGTTAAAAGCCCCTTTTATGTCAAGAAATGCCACCATGGTGAATTCTTTGAAATGTAGGGACGATTCGATAGTGCTCACAAGTTCGTGCAGGGCTGATTCTGTAGACTTTCCCTTATTGTAAGCATGTTGGTTCCCCGACAGGAGTTTTGTATCCAGGTTTTGCCTAATGAAATAATCTAAAAGTCTTTCCAGACTTTTCAATAGGAAAGAGGATAGGCTAATTGGTCTGAAGTCTTTTGTCCTAGTGTGCGATATCTTCCCCGCTTTGGGTATGAATACCACTTTGGTATCCCTCCATCGATTCGGGATATATGAAAACCTAATACAGCCTACATAAATTGCCTGCAGCCAGGGGATAATGTACTTTAACATTTTCTGCATTTCTGCTGGGGTGATGACGTCTGTTCCAGGTGACTTGAAGGGCTCAAAGCTGTTTATGGCCCAGCTTATTCTAGATCTCTCTGTCAACAAGCTAGCGATGCTCGCAGTCCACTCGCACTCTTGTTGATCCTGTTGATCCTCGGGCTCTGTTGATGAGTTCCCCGGGAAATGTGTGTCGAGCAGTACACTTAGCGATTGCTCGCTGTTTTTTGTCCAGTTGTTTGCCTCATCTTGCAAATACCCCACTGTACAAGGAAACGCGGATAGTACCTTCCTCAGCCTTGCGGCGTCGGAGACCTTTTCCACTTCGCCACAGAAGGAATACCAAGAGCGTCTTTGCGCCTTCCTAAGCTCCTTCTTATAGATCTTGAGTTGCCCTTTATATGCATCCCAATCATTAAAGGCTCCTGTAGATTTCGCCTTGTTGAATAGCTTGTTGCAGGTCTTTTTCCTTGCCGTTAGCTCAGAAGTCCACCATTGGGGTTTAGTTTTACCCTTGTACCTTGTTTTTGGACAGGCTTCTTCAAGGGAACTATTGAATGATGTGGTGATATGCTCGACCAGTTTATCCAGACCGGCTTTGTCATTCGGTTCATAAAGAAGTTTAGAGTTGAGGACCTTTTTAAAATTCTTCTCATACAGGTGCCACTTTGTCTTCCTCACATTTCTGTGGACAGCAGGTTTAGGATTTTTTTCGGCGAGTTTGAACTCTATATAATGGTGATCCGAGAATGAGTGGTCGTCCAGTACATTCCATCCAATAATTTTGTCTGACACCCGGTCAGTAGCAAACGTTACGTCTAATACTTTTTGTCTGTCTTTAATTGTAAAGGTCGGTTTATGGACAATGTTACAAATACTTAGGTTGGTAGTTAGAATAAAGTCAAGAAGCGAATCACCCCTATTGTTTATATCCGTACTACCCCAGATAGTATGATGAGCGTTCGTGTCTGCGCCAATAATCAGCTTGAGCTCGTCAGGCGTTGCTTCTTCTACTGCTTCCCTGAATAGAGCTGTCGGTATTGCAGCTTCATAAGGAAAGTAACTGGAGACCACCCAGTATATGCGATTACCAATTCCAGACTAGCAGCTGTTTGGTCTTTTCCACTTAACTTAGTCAGGAGAAAAATACTTAGATCTTTTCTGGCCAAAATGCAGGTTTTTGGAGTGCCTTCACAGTTGGCCACAAGCAGTTTAAAGTTTGGTGTCTTGATACCGCACACCCGTCTTCCTACTACATAGGGCTCCTGGATCAGGACGATGTCTACTGCACCTGTGGACAGGCGCAGCAATAGAGCCGCTGAGGCTGCTTTAGCGTGATGGAGGTTAATCTGTAGAATTCTTACCATCATTGGTAATCGACAGATTGACATCCACCCCGACAAGGGTGTTATCAAACTCTTCGTTCGTATCATCGGGGAGCATGTCCCCGCCAGATGCGTCAAAGAGTCCGGAGACTTCCCTCAGCCCCTCAGTATCCCAAGTAGTGTTTTCATCCTCAGAGAATGACGTTACAGATCTTCTGTTAGAGTTAGAGTCACCAGAAATAATGGTCGTGTGGACCTCCGCGCTTCCAGAAAGCCTTGCATCAACCACGGTCGACGACTCGCCTTCCGCAGTGGGTGCTATATCCTGCTTGTATACCTTCAAGACTATAGTCTCGAAACCATATTGCAGGGTTGCACTTGCACTTTGTATATGGGAGGTGGATTCAGCGTTAAGGATCAAATTGACCTGACGCTTTTTACCATCCGCTTCACCCACCTTGCTAATTCTCCAATTATGGGTCGGCAGACCAGGATTGGAATCTTTTATTATCTCTAATATGTCAGCCGGGTTGGAGGGCTCTTCTGTAACCCAGGTGATGGCTCTAGGGTGACTAGGGATGTTGTTTTTTCGACAACCTCCAACTGGGCACCCGGCCACACCTCACCCGCTCGACTCAGAGCAGCCTAGTACAGATCTACTGATGTGGCATCACCGAAATATAAGAGCTTTACTCTCCCCTGATGCCATCCTGCATCGTTGCAGACTGGTGGAGTTAGGCTAATAGGTCCATAAGTTTTTATTGCTTCTTTAACCATAGCATCTGTGATATCAGTAATAGGAACATGGTGCATCACATTTTCGTTCTGTAACTGTTCCTCTGTTGGCCCAGATTTACCAGTCGGAAAATGAGTTTTCATAAAGAGCCTTACGGCATCTTCTATAGTTTCCACCATTTTACCTGTTTCATCCACCAGTGTTTCGGTTTGGATATGGTTTTTGAGAGGAACTTTTTTATTTTAGGCATGTTGTTACATGCTCACAGAAAAGCCTCCAGGAGTTACGTTTCGCCAGTCTAATGATTTTATTGTATTCATTCAGTCTCCTGTGGTAGTCGTCCCAATATACTGATAGCCTTTTACGTCGAGCTAAATCGAGCGAATTTGCTCTGTCATCCAGGGTTTCTCATAGGCAGATTTCCTTTCTCGAAGTTGGCAACTATCTTCGAATGATTTTACAAGAGCCTCCTTTATCCTCCTCATTGATATCTGTACTTGGATAATCGTGTTTAGGCTGGCTCAATCGATTTCTTAGTAGATTGCCGAATTTAGTCCAGTCGGTTTTAGCCTTATTACGGAAACTTATTGGGTCAGGCGGTGGCCGTGCAATTTAAACCTTATATAACGGTGGTCCGAATAGGAGTGTTCTTCCGAAACCCTCCACTCATGGATCTCATCAATAAGGTTTTCTGAGAATATGGTTATATCTAATACTTCTTCCCTAATTTTGTTAACAAAGGTCGCCTTGTTCCCTATGTTGAGAGTTAGGGGATCGTTAGTATTCAAAAATTCGATAAGGGCTTGTCCCCTTTTATTGGTGTCAGTACTACCCCAAGCGATATGGTGTGGGTTGGCATCACAACCAGCTAGTAACTCATTACTTGTATTTTCAGATTCTCTTAACAGACGTTGTAATTCCGACGTAGGTGGCAATGTCGGCGCATCGAATGGCAGGTATACTGACGCCAGGTACATACTTCCACTACTTTCCATCAGCACAGTTACGTCCGCTGTTGACAACTCTGTAGAGAAAAGATAGTGAGTAAATTTGAGGTAATATTGGTGATGAGTGCTGCTGATTATGTCAGTCGTAGTGCTGGAGGTCAGTATCGTCACCAATGCTTTGTGGACTGTATTGCAGGTGGGTAGGGGACAACGGAGGGAAGTTTGAGTGATTCCTTCAGTGGATACGGGAGAAAAATTAATACCTTAATTTGTGGACATAATTTATCGACAGAAGAGATATTATAGGCAAATTAGTTGAAGAAGGAATAAAGAAGTCGGGAGGATGTTAGGTTTTCTGAGTAATTGAGACTTTATTACAATAGTTGGGTGCTCACCAGTGGAAATGTGATGTAAAAGTGAACGAATTTATGTTAATCGATACACCACGAAACTTCATATTTTGAGTAGTAGGTTTCATGTAGTAACTTTTGGTAGTAGATTTTAGGTAGTAATTCAATTATTAAGATTTTAGTAATTCACAATAACTATTATGTTAGGAATTCAGTGGCTTTAAAACTATTAGTAAGCTCTAGCTTATAATTAAGGATTATAATTGATTACGATTAGGTTAAGCCGTCAGTAAATAAAACGATTGAACTTTATGAAGCTTAACCAAGACAAGAGATGAGTTTATTGTTTGCTGCTTACGAGATAGTCAATGATAGAGTGAATACAGATTCAAAAAAGGAGTATGAATATCACATAAGTACTAAATAAGTAAAAATTCAATAAAATAATAATAAACATGAGATCCGTTGCTCATCATCCGGGCCACCCAGAAACACCGTTTCAGCATACTGGTAGTTTCACAAGCTTGCAGATGGATCTGGTCATCTCGCCATGAGCAGTGCGTAGTTTGACGACGCGAACAAGGCCATCTTTATCAGAAAAGGTTTCGGTGATTCCTTCGGTAGTAAAACTAGTTCACTAAATCCAAATAATGATCCTATTGATCGTTTATGATTAAAGTTTATTACGTCATGAGATGAAAATATTTCAATTTGAAGTGTATTATTATTTGCTTCAATCTCCAAGGTTTTATCTATATACTAATTTTATATAGTCTACAAAGTCCTCCAATTCATACGATCCAATAGGAATTTCAATAGTAACATCTCCAATGTGAAATAGACTATTATTATAATCAACGTTTGGTATCGAATTGTAGGAATGAAAGTCTACAAGAGCACATTCACAGTCACCCTTTAATTGAATCGGTGGGAAATAATTTCTTGTTAAAATTTTTGATCTCCCGCTTAAAGCTAATGTAATTGACATTGTGAATGTTAACTATTAAATGAAAAAAATAAATTTGTAAGTTCATATTTATACTTTATTTTCAAAATAATAATTTTATAAAATTTCATTCTTATTTATCCATGAATTGTGTTCATTAGGAAATCCGAGCCATTTTACGGAAGCTTTATCTCCTTTACGTTTGAAAACCTTTTCAAGCAGAAAGATATTCTGATAACGGGCATGAAGAATCTCCTCCTTATAAAATCCACCTTTGATAGGGTTTCCTTGATAGTCTTCCAGTAAGTATGTGACAGGGTTTGGGTTTGAATGGATTTAATCCGAAAAATTTCTGTACCAAAATTTGGGGTATATCCTTTTTCAAATATATTTTTATATTTGCTAATACGAACATAGTCGCCTATACGAAGACGTGATTTATCAAAAATAAATTTTTAAATTACTATAAACGGTGTTTAATAACATTTTTTCGTTTTTTGAATTTACATCATTTTTATTGTTCTATGATTACTTCTGTTATATGTGTCGATTAATTTTTTACATAGGAGTATAGTAGTTAGTAAATATTTGAATCCTTTATTTAATGTCGAATAAGCACCGATTTCCACTAAGTCAGCTTGCCATAAATCGTCAATACCTTTCATAATGACCCTTCGTCTAGGGAAATTTTTACGTGGTTGGGTATGAATTTCGTTTACAATTGATCTTTTTTCCATTATTAATCTGTGATTATTTTATTTATTTTATCATTACTGATGGTAATAACATGTATATCATTAAAACTCTTATTAAGAATATCTCTAAGTTGCGCTATTTCTTGTTTTATAATAATTATATCAGAGCTTAAATCATGTTTTAAAATTTCTCGCGAATAATTGATTTGATTTTGTAAATAAGCTTTGTTGATTGCATCTGTATCTTCTGACGGCGGACCCAGATGTTTTATTTTGTATATTGAGGTTATTATACCTATCAAAAACAATTCCAAGTACTTTCGGAACATTTCTGCTATTTCCACTTGAAAAGTGACCGAACTTGTCCACACTCATTTTCTAATTAAACGATTTTTAATGAATTCAGTATATTATATCAGCTTACTTCAATTCTTCAAGGATGGATTGAATTTCATTATTTTGATTAGTATGTCCTGCCTGTTGTGATGCAATTAAAAGCTTTAATCGATTCACCAATTCATTAGGATAGTTATAGTTTTCCATGATTTACACTCATTAAACCCTTGCCTGTTTAAGTAGTCGCAAACATTTGTTTTATTATTTTTGTATATTTATATCCTTTGTTTCCTTTTATTTGTCCATTTGCCGCATAATTTTTTCTATGAACATTTGTATGCAATAAAATCTTTAAGGTCTATTTCGTCGTAGTTTTGAGGCTTTTTATAAAATAATAATTGAAATAATCCGGTTGTATATGCCCAAATGTTATTTCCAATAGAAATTTTATCTTCATTTAATTTTACTTCGGTGTCACCAAATTTCCAAACTCCATTTATATCTTTATGTGGTCCAAGTTTCTTTGTCCCTATAATTGAGAAAAAATATTTTTCACTATATTCATCATTATCTTCTTCTTCACACTCTTCTTCGTTTTCATAATCTTTATTATTAATCGAGCTTTTAAATTTCTTTTTAATTGTATTTGTATCAAAAGTTAATTAATTTTTAGTCACTTTTTTTGGTGTGCTAATTTCAAATTTAAAGGTGTGCTCTTCTGGAGTATTTCTTACATTGTTTTCGTATGATAATTTAATTAAATTATTTAACGGTATAGTAAGGATTTAAAGGTATTTTCCAAATTGTTATTCGATTCATTATCATTCTGTTTACGCTTTGAAATTTTTTTCTTCAAAATTTTTCGAGACTTAACTAACTCTTTCAATACTTTTTCATTAATTTTAAATATATTGATGATGGATGCTGTAACTAATCGGTTTAACTGATCCGTATGTTGACAACCGCTTTGAACTGATCGGTTTAACTGATTGGTTCAATGTGAACTGATTTTAACTGCTCGTTTTTTTAACAATCGGTTGAAAGAATCGCCCATGTGATGGCAATCGCATTTCCCCTAAAATTGGCGATTGTGAATTCAAGTCGCAGAATGCATGTTCTGAATTCTTTTTTAGCACAACAATTTGGATTTATTAAAATCAAATTATTAATTACAGTGAAAAATAACTACACCCATGTATGCATTTTATTAAAATTTAATTTCGAAGACCATTAAAATTGAAGGGGAATTTTTTAAGTTTTGCGATTTGAACGCACGCGATTGTCATCACATGGGCGAATATTTATTACTAATTACAAATAAAAATATCAAAACCTTTTCTATATCGACCACTTTCAATTTCATTGTCTTTACTTATAACTACAAATCCGTGTTTATCCTTCCAACATTCATAACAAATGTTTATAAACTGTTTAAATGACATATCACTTCCTACATGATCATTATAGATATGTTTCATATTCATCTCGTTTTGTTTAAACATAATTATAAAGTTGGCGTTATCACGAATTAAATGTTTTGGAATATGTGTATAGGTTTGACATAAATAAAATAGTTGCGAATATTATTTTGTTTCTCACATGCAACATCGTCAAATATCATGATTGAGTTCCTTCTGGCTTCATCTGGGGGTAAAACGTCTAAGTTATTACCGTATACCGTTTATTGGTTCTATCAGTTTCCTGAGGTACTCATATTTAGGCTGATATAAAGACTTTGAATATAAATATATATTTTCAAATCTCAGTCCATTTGGGCTTTCGATAAAGCTGACCATAACATTCGTTTTCCCACAATTTGATAGGCTTCTAGCAGAAAGAGCTTGGGAACGTGTTAAAGCTAAAAATAGTGGTTGGGGAGAAAAGCTGAGTGCATACCTGGTAACCAACGCAATGAAAGCTAAAGTAAAATTTGGTTTAGGTATGAATAGAATCTCTACTGCTATTAAAAAAGCAACGGCAATTATAAGGAAAAAAAAGCCTGAAAATATTAATAAAGCTATTCAAATCGCTCGGAAAGAAATCAACAAATCATTTAAAGGTAAGAAATCAGAAGTTATAATTCCCAGAGTGATTCGAGTACCTAAAATTAGCGGATTTCTACCTATAATACCGATTATATCAGCATTGGGTTCACTTGGGGCTTTAACATCTGGCGCATCGTCCATAGTGAAGACCGTGAAGTCTGTAAATAGCGCAAAGAAACAACTTGAAGAAAATATGCGTCACAATAGGACAATGGAATCCATCGCCAAGGGAAAAGGTCTATATCTCAAACCGTTTAAGAGAGGAATGGGAATCTACATATATATATAAAAAGAAGTGTACATATTGATTGTCACTCCATAACTCGAGAACGGTTGCTTAAAATAAAAAATGGCTGAAATCATGCAATGAGGATGGTATTTTAAAAAGAATGTTTAAAAATATTTTCGTTTGGTCGAGATGTGGTGATTTTTCTCAACATTAGCCATCTATATATATAAAATTGGATGTGTGTATGTATGTAACGTATGGACTCCAAAACGGCTGGGCCGATTTTGATGAAATTTTCAGAGAATCTTCAGAATATTCAGGCGGGTGACATATGCTATATTACTTCTTGATTAAGGGGGCGTGGCCTCGCCCATATAATCCAATTTGGAGTAACCATTTCTTTAATGATTCCTCCTGTCCGTACCTACGAATAGATAATAGATTAACGAGATTCCTACTGTCGGAAATCTGAAGTCTGGCGCAACGAAGTGGACCGGGTACGCTAGTATGATTATAAAATAGAGCAGAAATTTAATTAATTTAATTGTGGTCACTTATGTTTGAAATGTTTACTAGACTTAAATTTTAATAATGAATAAAAAAAATATTATTATTTTCGTTTTCACTTAAAATTTTATTTATTGTTAATTCTTAATATCAACTTATATATTTTTACATCTTGTTTTATTGTACTTTCCAAATTCATAGCACAAACGAGTCAAATCGATTTCAACTTCTTTCTCATAAAATCCTTTTATATCCCAAACCTGCACATAGGTTAGGTTAGGTTAGGTTGAAGAGAGGAGACGTTTAAACGTCTCATGTCCATGGACATACACTTAAGCCAGTGGTTCGGCCCTGTGCGCTCCTTATTTATGATCTTTTTATACCTCACGAGTTACAGAAAATCGGTACTAGACACGAATTTTCTCAATATCTTCCAGTCATATTCTCTGAGATGAGTCAAGTCTGGTAATATGTCGGACCCGAAATGTTGGGATCTTGCATGTGTGAAAGCCGGGCAGTGACACAGAAAATGTTCCATCGTTTTGAGGTTTTGTCTGCATGCCCTGCATTCGTCGTTTCCTGCTAGTCCTATGCGATGAAGATGTGCTTGTAAGCTTGAGTGTCCCGTTAGAACACTCATCATCTTACTAATATCGATCTTGTTTAGTTTCAGAAGACTTCTTGTTTTCTTTTCATTTGGGTCACCCCACAGTATCTTTGCAGTTGCTCCTACTGTTGCGCTATTCCACACAGTTTTGTGAGCCATCACTGCCCAGTGCTTCAACTCATTTTTCGTGGCTTCGAAAGGTTTCCAATTTTCCAAGTTTATTACTCGAAGTTCTCTGCCCTTTGAAGCCAAGCTGTTTGCCCGTTCATTTCCAATCACTCCGTTGTGTCCTGGTACCCAGCAAATACGCAATTTACCATGGGCTGAGTAATCATTTATCGTTCTTTTACAGTCCAACACAGTTCTGGATCTGACCCTTTCCGATGTTATTGCTTTAATCGCCATTTAGCTATCTGTGAAGATGTTGGCATATTTAGGCTTTGTCGTGTTACTGAGCCAGTTCACACACTCCGTGATTGCTCGAACTTCTGCTTGAAATACCGTGTTATGGTCAGGGAGGCGGAAGTGAAGTTCGACTTCTGGTTCATCAATAAAAAGTCCCAGACCCGTCCTTCCTCCTCGCTTGGACCCATCCGTGTAGCAGCTGGTTCCCACTGACACATGGGCCAAAGTTCCATTTTCCCAAGAGCGTCTGTCTGGCACAAACGTATCACAGGTAGCTGTAAGCCACTCTTCAGGAATGCGGTCCGAGATTTCTGGCGTTTGAATGTGACCAACTAGATATTCTAAAATCTTCTGATGGTACGACTTATGGTCTCGATTTATCCATTCACCCATCACTTGTAGACGTCTTGCTGTGAGGGCTGCCTCATACTTTATGCGGATGTCTATTGGTTGGATGTGCAGTATAGTCTCCAACGCTTTTGTTGGTGCAGTTCTAAATGCCCCGCTTATGCCTAGACAGCACATACGTTGAATTTTTTGCAAAGGTATTACGTTGCACTTCTTGTCCATTGATGTCCACCACACTAGACAGGCGTAGGTGATTATTGGTCTAAGCACGCTCTTGTAAAGCCAGTGAGTCATATTTGGACGTAGTCCCCATTTTAAACCTATAGCTCTTCTGCACAACGACCAACATCTGTGGGCCTTTTTAACTCTTTCTTCAAGATGATCTTTCCAGTACAGTTTCTGATCCAAGATTACTCCCAAGTATTTTACCTTTTTAGTTATAGCAATTGTCTTATTCAGGAATCGAGGCCGGGTAAAACGTGGGATCTTCGTTTTCCTTGTAAATAGACATATTTTTGTTTTGTCTGGGTTAGCATTTAATCCCCTTGGTTGTGCCCAGTTATATGCTATGTTAAGTGCCTCTTCAGCTCTTCTTCATAATAGATTTGGATGAAAGCCCCTTAGAAGTATTACAACGAGCACGATGTGAAAATATGATGAAATATGCGCGCATAGGACTTTGAAAACAACTTTTAAAAATCAGTTTTTTGGGAATGATGTTTTATTGTGGATAACATTTAATGAAAATACCTTCAATTTTATGAAAATAACTCTGGGCGATTCCGAGTTATGACCTTTCAAATGTGTATTTTTTACTAATAAATGCAAATAAAATTGCGATGATAAAATGTATATACTAAAATGCTTGTAAAATTCTCGTTTCTTGGTGAAATGCGACCGGACTTGTAACATACTCGTATAATAAGGTTATATTCATCTAAATTTTTGTGTATAAAACGTATTTTTAACGTCTTTAAATAAAGAGATATTTCAAAGCAAAAATACCGCTTTTTTTGTTTTTCAAAAAAATTAACCGCAGTTAATGGAATACAACTTTTTTGGATCACGTGGGATCACTACGATATGACATAGAGAAGAGAGGTGACTTAGTGGTGAATCCAACGGTACCTAGTATATCTGCGACTTTTTGCGATTATGGCCGATTTTTGTACTTTAAATATGTGCTTTTTTACTTTAAATAAAGAAAGTGTGTGTGGGAGCTACATCTATCTATGAACCGATTTTCCCGAAACATATGGACCTATTTTCTTGATTCAAAAAATAACTTTTACGAAATTTCGCCAAAATCGGATAATAAATAAGATCGGTACAAGTCCGGTTGCAAGTTTGTAGAGTTCTACGATCAAAATTATCGATCTAGTTAATATTATTATGATTATATGTGTAATTTTTATAGTTTACTTCTTCTACAAAAACTATAACGCTTCTGCAGTTTATGTATATTAGAGTGGACCGATTATTTTTTTGTTTTTAATTCAACATTTCTCTTATTAACAGTCGACGACCCATTGTGTAATTGCATTAGTGCAAAACTTCAGCTTTCAATAATATTGCAGACTGCAATTTTATCTTATTTATGTTGTTTTGGTTCCAATTTCAAAAACATTGCCCGGTTTTGTAGACTTTTAACGCAATTTTCACAAAACTATGTTTGAACTTCAATGGTCTATATATTTAAAACGCTGCAACACACAATTAAGTAACTCAAATAGATTTTGAACTAAATTTTGTCAGCTTTAATATAAAATCAAGATCACTGAAGTTGATACGATGTTCTGATTTTCACACTAATTTCCACAAAGTCGCTTTTGCAGACTCACTGTGCGATACATGGTAACAGTAAAATAAAATCTGGGTACACCAATTTCTTCTCCAAACAATTCTCTTGAAAATGGTCCAAACCGTATGCGCGCGTATTTACCCCTTTTTTCCCATCTGCATAATAGACTGGTTTAAGTCCTTCATTGGTTAGGGCTTTTAGGAGACTGTGTATCGTCGTAACCCATAGAAGAGGCGATAAAATGTCCCCTTGAGGTATACCACGATTTACCTTGTCTATAATTTTTACGTCATATGACCCACAAATAATCCACCTATTCTTTAGCATATTGTTGATCCATATTTTCAGCGCCCGGTCAACCTGAAACTCGTCTAAGGACTGGATAAGTGTATCGGTCTGTACATTGTTAAATGCGCCCTCAATGTCTATGCAAACAGCAAGTGTATACATTTCTTTACTGAAGGACTCTTCTCTGTGGTGCACTACCTCATACAGAGCTGTTTCCACTGATCTTCCTTTGACATAGGCATGTTGTTTGAATTTTAGCCTGTCATCCGCTATTTTACTTTTGACCATGTTATCAATTATTCGCTCCATTGTTTTTATCAGGAAAGAAGTTAGGCTAATGGGTCGATAAGCCTTTGGGGTCGTATAACTCGCCTTGCCAGGCTTTGGTATGAAGACCACCCTTGATTCCTGCCAGTTTTTTGGGGTTTACGAAAGGGTTAGGCATGCAGTGAACACTCCAGCCAGATGAGATGATACCAGATCCACCTCATTCTGCAGAAGTGCTGGAAATATTCCATCCGGTCCCGCAGCCTTAAAGGAAGAGAAACTTTTTATCGCTTCTTTAACCATACCATCTGTTATATCCGTAATAGGTACTTGATGCAATACATTTTCATTCTGTAACTGTTCCTCTGTTGGTCCAGCACTACCAGTCGGAAAATGAGTTTTCATCAAGAGCCTTACGGTATCCTCTATAGTTTCCATCCTTTTACCCGTTTCATACACCAGTGTTTCGGTTTGGACATGAGTTTTAGAGAGGAACTTTTTCATTTTAGACATGCTGTTAACGCTGTCTACCTGTTCACAGAAAAGCCCCCAGGAGTTACGTTTCGCCGATCTAATGATTTTATTGTATTCTTTGAGTCTTCTGTGGTAGTCGTCCCAATATACTGATTGTTTTTTACGTCGAGCTCTGTTGTAAAGTCTGCGGACATCTTTGCCAATCGAGCGAATTTGTCCTGTCATCCAGGGTTTCTCAAAGGCAGATTTCCTTTCTCGAAGTGGGCAACTATCTTCGAATGATTTTACAAGAGCCTCGGTAATCTTCTTCACATTGATATCAATGTCTTCTGCACATAGATAATCGCGTGTAGGCTGCCCCAATCGATTTCTAAGTAGATTTCCGAATTTAGTCCAGTCGGTCTTAGCCTTATTACAGAAACTTATAGGGTTTGGCGGTGGCCGTGCAATTTTAACATATCGTTATATCTAAAACTTCTTCCCTAATTTTGTTAACAAAGGTTGCAGTGTTTCCTATGTTAAGAGTTATGAGGTCATTTGTATTCAAAAATTCGATAAGGGCGTGTCCCCTTTTATTGGTGTTAGTACTACCCCAAGCGATATGATGGGAGTTGGCGTCACATCCAGCTAATAACTCATTAGGTTAGGTTAGGTTAGGTTGAATAGAGGAGACGTTTAAAACGTCTCATGTCCATGGACATACACTTAAGCCAGTGGTTCGGCCTGTTGTGCGCTCCTTATTTATGATTTTCATACCCCACGGATTACAGAAAATCGGTACTAGTCACGTATTTTCTCAGTATCTTCCAGTCATATCCTCTGAGATGAGTCAAGTCTGGCAATATGTCGGAACCGAAATATCGGCATCTTTCATTTGTGAAAGCTGGGCAGTGACACAGAAAATGTTCTATCGTTTCGATGTTTTCCCTGCGTGCCCTGCACTCGTTGTTTTGTGCTAGTCCTATGCGATGAAGATGTGCCTGTAAGCTTGAGTGTCCCGTTAGAACACTTATCATCTTACTAATCTCGATCTTGTTTAGTTTCAGAAAACTACTGGTTTTCTTCTCATTTGGGTCACCCCACAGTATCTTTGCAGTTGCTCCTACAGTTGCTCTATTCCACACAGTTTTGTGAGCCATCTCTGCCTAATGCTTCAACTCATCCTTCGTGGCTTCGAAAGGTTTCCAATTTTCCAAGTTTATTAATCGAAGTTCTCTGCACTTTAAAGCCAAGCTGTTTGCTCGTTCATTTCCAATCACTCCGTTGTGTCCCGGTACCCAGAAAATACGCAGTTGACCATGGACTGAGTAATTATTTATCGTTCTTTTACAGTCTAACACGGTTCTGGATTTGACCTTTTCCGATGTTATTGCTTTGATCGCCATTTGGCTATCTGTGAATATGTTGGCACATTTAGGCTTTGTGGTATTACTGAGCCAGTTAACACACTCCGTGATTGCTCGAACTTCTGCTTGAAATACTGTGTTATGGTCTGGGAGGCGGAAGTAAAGTTCGACTTCTGGTTCATCAATAAAAAGTCCCAGACCCGTCCTTCCTCCTAGCCTGGACCCATCAGTGTAGCAGCTGGTTCCCACTGGCGCATGAGCAAGTGTTCCGTTTTCCCAGGAGCGTCTGTCTGGCACGAACGATTCACAGGTAACTGTAAGCCGCACTTCAGGAATGCGGTCGGAGATTTCCGTTGTTTGAATATGACCGACCAGTGATTGTAATATCTTCTGATGGTACGACTTGTGGTCTCGATTTATCCATTCACCCATCACTTGTAGACGTCTTGCAGTGAGGGCTGCCTCATACTTTATACGGATATCTATTGGTTGCATGTGCAGTATAGTCTCCAACGCTCTTGTTGGTGCGGTTCTAATTGCTCCGCTTATGCCTAGACAGCACATACGTTGCACTTTTTGCAATGGTACTACGTTGTACTTTTTGTCCATTGATGTCCACCACACTACAGAGGCGTAGGTGATTATTGGTCTAATCACGCTCATGTAAAGCCAGTGTGTCATATTTGGACGTAGTCCCCATTTTGAACCTATAGCTCTTCTGCACAACGACCAACATCTGTGGGCCTTTGTAACTCTTTCTTCAACATGATCTTTCCAGTACAGTTTCTGATCCAAGATTACTCCCAAGTATTTTATCTTTTTAGATATGGCAATATTCTTATCCAGGAAACGAGGCACGGTAAAAGGATGAATCTTCCTTTTCCTTGTAAATAGACATATTTCTGTTTTGTCTGGATTGACATTTAGTCCCCTTGGTTGTGCCCAGTTATATGCTATGTTAAGTGCCTCTTCAGCTCTTCTGCATAGCTGGTTTGGATGTGTGCCCCTTAGAAGTATTATAACGTCGTCTGCATAACAGACTGGTTTAAGTCCTTCATTGGTGAGGGCTTTAAGGAGACTGTGTATCGTCGTAACCCATAGGAGAGGCGATAAAATGCCCCCCTGAGGTATACCACGATTTACCTTGTCTCTGATTTTTACGTCATATGACCCATAAATAATCCACCTATTCCTTAGCAAATTGTTGATCCAGTTTATCAACGCCCGGTCAACCTGAAACTCGTCTAAGGACTGGATAAGTGTATCGGTCTGAACCTTGTTAAAAGCGCCCTCAATGTCTATACAAACGGCAAGTGTGTACAATTTTTCACTGAAGGACTTTTCTATGTGGTGTACTACCTCATGTAGAGCTGTTTCCACTGATCTTCCTTTAACATATGCGTGTTGCTTGAATTTTAGCTTGTCATCGGCTATCTTACTTTTGATCATGTCGTCAATTATTCGCTCCATTGTTTTTAAGAGGAAAGAAGTTAGGCTAATAGGTCGATAAGCCTTTGGGATCGTATAACTCGCCTTGCCAGGCTTAGGTATGAAGACCACCCTTGATTCCTGCCAATTTTTGGGGGTATATACATGAGTTAGGCATGCAGTGAAAACTCCAACAAGATGAGTTGATACCAGATCCACCTCATTCTGAAGAAGCGCTGGAAATATTCCGTCCGGTCCCGCAGCCTTATAAGGAGAGAAGCTTTTTATTGCTTCTTTAACCATAGCATCCGCATTACATTTTCGGTCTGTAACTGTTCCTCTATTGGTCTGTAACTGTTCCCAGCATTACCACTCGGAAAATGAGTTTTCATCAAAAGCCTTACGGTATCATCTATAGTTTCCATCTTTTTACCCGTTTCATCCACCAGTGTTTCGGTTTGGATATGAGTTTTTGAGAGGAACTTTTTTATTACTTGTGTGTTTGGATTCCCTCACCAGACGTTGTAATTCCGACGTAGGTGGCAATGTCGGCGCATCGAATGGCAGATATATTGATGCCAGGTACATATTTCCATTACCTTGCCTCAGCACCGTTGCGTCCGATGTTGACAACTCTGGAGAGAAAATAAAACATAAGTTTTTATGGCACAGAATACAAGTTCTTGGACGAGTACCTGTGTTAGCGTAGAAAAGGTTATAGTTCACATGGTTTAATCCAGTAACCTTGTTGCTAGTTGTCCATGGTTCCTGGATCAAAGCAATATGAACCCCGCCTTTATTTATGATTTCCATCAGAGCGTTGGATCCTGTCTCGCTCCGGTGGAGGTTTATCTGGATGACCTCAATCATTGTATTTCCAGTAAAAGTTTCTTTTGGGAGTCTATCCTATCTGGTGGCACCCCCTCATTATTTGGTAGTGGGTCATTCTCCTCCTTTCGTTCACTACCTATTACACCATCTTCCAGTCGACAATTTTGGGAGCCGGTGTTATTTTTTGGCGCTCCCTCTTTGTTTTGAATCGTTTTGTGGCTCTTTTTATTTTGATCACCACCTTTGCTGGGAACTTCCTGCAAAAGTGGCGGTACTATTGATGAACTGGTGGTGTTATTGACTACTTCCACATCAGTTTTTGGCAGTGTCTCACTTGTCTCCATCCGTTCAATACCAGTGTTTGCCTTTTCAGACAGTATATTTGGGCTTGATTCATCTGTCCTGCCAATCGGGACCTTTCCAATTTTGAAAAAGACTGTCCAGATCACGAAGTACGCCATGCCCTTCACCATGACAAGATTGTTCTTGGATTCTGGGTCTATGCCCAACACGAGGAGAGTACCCTCGGTATCATCCTTCCTATAGAAGACTTCCCACTTTCTCACGGAAAGTTTTGAATTTTGTTTGCCAATGATGTCGAGTATGTACTCTGATGAGAACTTACTGGGACATCCCTTAACATATAGGGTCGTTTTTATAAGTTCACGAATGTCGCTTTTCCTTACCAATTTTAGCTTTGCGCCGTCCCAAGGTGAGGGGATACTATCCACAAGTTTTACGAGGACACCAGCGCAGCGTTGTGATGCCAGCCTTAGCATCAAAACATCTCTCAAACTTGCAACTCATTACTTCGATTGGTGGTTCATCCTTAGATTCGAGGACGTATACCCGCTACCCTCGTATAGACCAAATCTTCGAAGTTACTCCTTTGGTCTTCGGGGATTCTGCCAGATGCACTACTGCTATCAATTATGGCATAGCATAGATCGTCTCGAAAATATTGTTTAGCTATATTAGAATAAGATGGTGGCTTCTTACCCTTCTTTATGGCCAATTGATTTTTCCGTGTCTGTAGAGTCTTTTTGTTTAAAGCCTCATCCTTAACGGATGATTTGGTTGACTTGACCTGCGTTACTGAGTCAACTTTACCGCCCATGATCGAAGGACCCAGACTAGAGACCTCCTTTTTGTGGTTACGTTAGGCTTATCCGAATTACTGGAAGACGGCGAGCCCGTTTTCTTCTTAGTCACTTTCACAGCGCTATGTTCTTCGGGAGACCTTACTCTTTTAGCGGCCACCATGTTTGTGTTGGAGGTAGAATTGTCAGGTTCATCCCGTAATAGGTTCTGTCGGTTCAACTTATTCAGTTTCCTTCTATGTGCCCCTGGCAGTCTCTTTGAGTTAGCAACAATAGTGATATTGTTTTCATTTGATGATTCAGAGTCAGAGTCCCCACTGGCTTTTAAAGGCTGGGGTTGCTTAAAGCCCCGGCTGTGTTCTGTTTCATTTGTTTTGCCTGCGGCTGGATGTGCTCTTGTTTCATTTTCGACTACGGGATCCAAGGCACCAAAGCTCGTAGAAGTTGCTTGCTCATGATTGTTCGATAACGACCACACATGACTCGTGAGTGAATCAACGCTTGTCGCCGGCACTGGGTTTTCCCTCCCCTGCGCCGTAATCTCCTTCGTCTATTTTGGTTTAATCATAAATTGGTTGGGGGAGACACCCCCATAGCCAGTATTAGCCCGTAATAGGTACGTCGGTATAGGCCTTTCAGACTGAGTTCAGAAATTTCTGTCCAGAGACCGATGCATCCAATTCAACCTACGCTTTAAAAACAACAAACCACCTGGTTGCGTTGTAGGTAGGTGAATAGGTATTGCGTAATAGGTTAAAAACTATCCGCTCTGCGATAACACGTCCGTTCGCTACGACAGGAGGCGACTGTTGGGATATAATAATTATAATAAAAACGAGAAATTTGCTTTCGTAGTATATTATTCCAACAAACAAATGTAGTTGGAAATATTCCAATTCGACATATTGACCTCCATGTTTCGCTGTCAATTTTTATTTTATAATAATGTGCGTATATATTTAATAATTTCGACTGAAGTAATCGTTGTAATAAGGATATTGATAATGGGAGTTTGGTGGCTCCCGAAACAGATCTGTCTATCCAACCATTACAACCGCCCCCAATACATGTCACTTACTTCTTCTTCAATTTTTAACAAAGTTGTTTTCATATACTGAAAACAACAATAACGATCTTGAGCCTGAGTACAAAAACAAAATATGTACTATGAAAGCCTATATGGCGCTGAGGCTTTGAAATGTATAAGATGTAATAACATAATGATTTAATAAACTAATAAAAAAAAAAAAAAAGCAGATCTAAAAAAACAAAAACAAGTATTTTGCTTGATGATTAGGAAACAACCACCATTTTTAATATTAAAATCAAATTGCATATTTTTATTTAAATCGTTAGATCGTCTAGTAGATTGAAAGAATCGAGGAAAAAGTCGTATTGATCAAGACGTACTTGAATATAGCTCTTATATGTAATTAAATGAATCCACATTTTTTGATGAAATCCAATGAAATTTTTCTTTTTATATTAAAGCCATATTACCGGCTCGAACCCTGATGTTAAGAATCCGCAGGTTAATTTAAAATTTTTATTTATAAAATATTCAAATTCGAAGACAACGTTTCGGTTTTCAAAATCGAACAATTCGCTTTTAATTAAGTGCTCCATTTTAGTCAAATGATTTGAAAATACTGACGATTATTGGAAAATGCTTCTGAATATAAAGGGCTCACACAATTTAAGTAATTTAGTTGTCGTCGAAACTTCATAGCAACATGAGTAATTTTTATTTGCCTGAATTTGTGTTAGTGGACTTTCAGTACTGTCATGGGAATGATGATAGCATATACATGAAGGAATTGGTGTTTATGGGTGGTTCCAGTGTTATATCGAATCATTTCTTATTTAATCCTCCTGTTCAATGAACATGCTCTGTGCCGGCATTTTAAGTGGCACCAAATACTTAGACACGACAGAATGATCATATTTTAGTTGCTGATAATGTGCTTGTGTTTTGGGAGTGATAAGACAGCACATATTCGAAGGGATATGCGTAATCATGTGAAATATAGATAACGAAAATTACATGTTAGGCGTAATAGAAATAGAAATATGTAAAACAGATTGTGAGGCTGAGAGATGTACCACATAATGTAAATAAAGAGACAATACGATAGCAGAACATTCTGTAAGAGGGCTGAATTTTAAAACCTTCATGCAGACTTGCTCCGTCTCGTTTCTTTGTAGTTTAGGTACCTAGTTTTAAAATCTCATAGTTTGTACTTATAGATTAAGATTATTCAAAATAAATTAGTATAATACGAATACTCAAACGAGGAGTATCATACAAATACTCAACGGTAGAGTTGAAATATTTGCTCCCACAGTATAGGTGGTGTTTTATTCCTTTATATTTGGTACTTTGATAATTAGTGATTTGAACCAGTGAGAAAAAATTTAGTATTTTTGGAATCGTTTTACTAAATAAAAGATTCGCGCTTGTTTAAAGAGAAATCTAAATCTACTTTTTGAATAATTAAATAATTTTTTTCCCAATTCAATAAATTTTTTATTGAATCTTTCATTATTATACAATGAAAATAACTACAAGTGGACAAATCTTAACCTAAAATACTATTCTCTGGGTTATTGCCATTGCGAATAAACCATTGAGACTTTACGCGATTTTTTACTTTAACAAAAAGGTTAGCATTTCAAATTTAAGAATTCATAATTTCATTTTTGTTTTTGATTAGTTTTAATTTAAATCATGTCCAACGTATCCCTCCTTCTAAGACGGTTATGACCTTCAAAATTTAGTAGTTCTAGAGCCAGGATGTTTGGTTGATTGAATAGTTTGCCCACGTAACACCGGCAATATTTTTCAATTTCCTCTTTTACTGTTGGCATGTTGAGATCCTTTTGGATCTTATATACCATGGTGCGTTTCTTATATACCATGGTGCACCTGTAATTAAACGAACAATATTCGATTGTCTTCTTTGTAATTTGCATACATTTGAAGCGCACGCTGTACCCCAGAGCTGGATACCATATGTCAATACCGTTTTGTATAAAAGAACTTTATACTCTGGATCTTGGGCAGATCATTGGCTGATAAGCCACTGAAGTTGATTACTTTTGAGTTTTATTTGAGTTACTTTAGAGTCTACGTGGCGCGACCACGTCAAACGCCGATCTAAATGGATTCCAAGATATTTTACATGATCCTTTTGGGGAATCTGTTAAAAATATAAATTGGAGGACTTGTATCCATTGTAACCATTCTTCTAGGATTCGGGCATGAGACTGCAGCTGATCGGACGCAACTGAAGGGTTTTTGTGAGTACTGACGAAAGCAGTATCGTCCGCAAATGTAGACGTGTGCGTAAAGTTGGTTATGGGCATATCTGCCGTAAAAATAACGTAACGGGACACCGGCATTTATTTTCTTAGGGCTAGAAAAAAAACCATTTGATTTAACTTGAAAAGATCAGTTAGTCAAATAATTCCTGAACAGTTTATGCGTGTTGATTGGCAGAAGGTCGCATATTTTGTACAAAAGTCCTTCGTGCCAGGCTTAGGCTAAGGTAGGTTTAGGTTAGGGTGGCAGCCGTATTTTTTTACAAGCTCATATAGACCAGTTTAGGTCCTTAGTGTTACCACGGGCTGAAATGCCCCTCATCGAAACCAACCTGTTTGATATATAAATTTATCGATAGTACGAATATAAGTACTGGATAGATCTGTTAGGCTGCCTAAAAAGGCCGACCCCAGTATGTCCAGTCGTCGTTTAGTCAAAGCGGGACAGTCGCAAAGCAAGTGCTCAATGCTCTCCACTTCTTCCTCATCTCAACAGCTTCGGCAGAAGTCATTGGAGTCAATACCCAATCTTTTGGCGTGTTCGCCGATCAAGCAGTGTCCCGTCAGAACCTGTACTAACGTAGACAATCGTTTCCTCTCTAGTGCGAGGAGATATTTTGACCTTCTCAGGTCATACCTTGGCCAGATTTGTCTAGCTACCCTGCAGGTGCCGATTTCTGTCCATCTTTCGTTGGACTGCCTGATTGCCTCTTGCCTAAGCCAAAGCTTGCACGTGGATAGTGGCGCATCAATATATGCAAATTCTTCGAGAATTTGTAATGTCGTCCCTTTCCTAGCAAGTTCATCGGCTTTGCAGTTCCCCGGGATATCCCTATGCCCAGGCACCCATATGAGGTGTATATTAAACTGCTCAGCCATCTCGTTAAGAGATCTGCGGCAGTCGAGGGCTGTTTGTGAATTTAGGGATGTTGCCTCCAGAGAATTGATGGCAGCCTGGCAGTCTGAGTAAATGACAACGCCAGTGTTGGTTACTATGTTGCGACTCAGCCACTTGGCGACTTCCCATATTGCCATTATTTCGGCTTGATAGACACTGCAGGTATCTGGTAGTCTGTGAGCTATATCCAGACTAAGTTCTTCACAGTGTACTCCGAAGCCAACCTTTTCATCAAGCTTCGAACCATCCGTGTAAAAGTGGAGATGGTTTCTATTACCTGGTATTCTGCCGACCCAGGAATATAAGGCGACGTTGGCCTTCCTTACACGTTCCAATACGTTAAGTCTAAATAACATTTTCCTATCTAGAATTATTCCTAAAAATTTTGCACTTTCAGAAAAGACTAGATCTGTTCCATTTATCCGAGGTGGAGGGTCCACATGTGGGACATTATTCATCCTAGTAAAGAGAACCAATTCTGTCTTGTTGGGGTTAACGCCCAAACCGCTGCTTCTGGCCCATCTAGCCAACTTGTTCAGAGCCACCTGTAGGATGTCTCTGAGGACGTTTACGAATTTGCCACTCACTGCGATTGCCACGTCGTCCGCATATGCCAAGACCTTGCAGCCACAACGTTCTAGATCTAGCAGGATTTCATTCACCGCTAGGTTCCAAATTAGTGGAGACAGTACTCCACCTTGCGGGGTCCCTCTGTTTACAAACCTTGTTAGAGTTGTGGACCCTAGACATGCTGTTATGCGTCTTCTGGTGAGCAGACTTTGAATTAGTCTAATCAAACTAGTGTTAACTTTTAGATGTGAGAGTGCCGCAATTACCGCATCTGAGTGAATGTTGTTAAAAGCCCCTTCTATGTCAAGAAATGCCACCATGGTGAATTCCTTGAAATGCAGGGACGATTCGATAGTGCTCACAAGTTCGTGCAGGGCTGATTCTGTAGACTTGCCCTTATTGTAAGCATGTTGGTTCCCCGACAGGAGTTTTGTCTCCAGGTTTTCCCTAATGAAACGATCTAAGTCTTTCCAGACCTTTCAATAGGAAGGAGGATAGGCTAATTGGTCTGAAGTCTTTTGACCTAGTGTGTGATATCTTTCCCGCTTTAGGTATGAATACCACTTTGGTATCCCTCCATCGATTCGGGACGTATGAAAGCCTGATACAGCCTACATAAATTTTCTCCAGCCAGGGGATAATGTACTTTAACATTTTCTGCATTTCTGCTGGAGTGATGCCATCTGCTCCAGGTGACTTGAAGGGCTCAAAGCTTTTAATAGCCCAGCTTATTCTGGATCTCTCAGTCAAGAAGCTAGCGACGCTCGCAGTCCACTCGCATTCTTGTTGGTCCTGCTGATCCTCGGGTTCTGTTACAGAGTTCCCCGGGAAATGTGTGTCGAGCAGTACATTGAGCGACTGCTCGCTGCTTTTCGTCCAGTTATTTGCCTCATCCTGTAAATATCCCACTGTACAGGGTGAATCAGATAATATCTTCCTCAGCCTAGCGGCGTCGGAGACCTTTTCCACTTCACCACAGAAGGTATACCAAGAGCGCCTTTGCGCCTTTCTAAGCTCCTTCTTATAGATCTTGAGTTGCTCTTTATAGGCATCCCAATCATCAGCGACCCCAGTAGATTTAGCCTTATTGAATAGCTTGTTGCAGGTCTTTTTCATAGCCGTTAGCTCAGAAGTCCACCATTGGGGTTTAGTTTTACCCTTGTACCTTGTTTTTGGACAGGCTTCTTCAAGGGATCTATTGAATGATATGGTGACATGATCGACCAGATTATCCAGACCGGCTTTGTCATTCGGTTCGTACAGAAGTTTAGAGTTGAGGACTTTCTTGAAATTCTTCTCATACAGATGCCACTTTGTCTTCCTTACATTTCTGTGGACGGCGGGTTTAGGCGCTTTTTCCGCGAGTTTGAACTCAATATAATGGTGATCTGAGAATGAGTGGTAGTCCAGTACATTCCACCCAATAATTTTGTCTGACAGCCGGTCAGTAGCAAACGTTACGTCGAGTACTTCTTGTCTGTCTTTAATTGTGAAGGTCGGTTTATTACATATGTTACAAATACTAAGGTTGGTAGTTAGAATAAAGTCAAGAAGCGAATCACCCCTATAGTTTATATCCGCACTACCCCAGATAGTATGATGAGCGTTCGTGTCTGCGCCAATAATCAGCTCGAGCTCGTCAGACGTTGCTTCTTCTACTACTTCCCTGAATAGAGCAGTCGGTCCTACAGATTCATAAGGCAAGTAGCTGGAGACCACCCAATATATGCGATTACCGATCTCCAGGCTAGCAGCTGTTTGGTCTTTACCACTTAAATTAGTCAGGAGAAAGATACTTAGATCTTTCCTGGCCAAAATGCAGGTTCTTGGAGTGCCTTCACAGTTGGCCACAAGCAGTTTCGTGCCAGGCTTTGTCAAATGCTTGGGAAATATCTATGAATAACGCCGAACAGTATTCTTTATTCTCAAAAGCCCTTTTGATGCAGGTTACGATACGGTGTACCTGTTTTATAGTATTATGACTTTTTTAAAACCAAATTGATGGTCAGGTATAATATTGTGAGAAATTATATGAGGTGTGAGTTTCTTCATGAGAATGGACTCAAACATTTTTGAAAGTATCGATAGTAAGCTTATAGGGCGATAGGATTTGACTTGAATTGGATCTTTGCCTGGTTTCGGTATCATCAAGATTTCAGACCTCTTCCAAGATAGGGGGAAGTAACCTACACGGAGAATTGCATTGAATAAAAATAACACAATTTTCAAGGCTGAAAAGGGAAGATCTTTAATAATTTTCGCTGTTATACCATATCCTCCTGGCGATTTCTTTAATTTTAGTTCTTTGACAGATTTTTCAACATCCTTTATTCTAAGCTTGATTGGGCCAGGAATTATATCATCTATCACGGGCTGATAGATTGGGCGAGGAATTAAATCATCTATCGCGGGCGGATAGATTGGGCGTGGAGTTATATTGTCTATCACGGTCGGATAGATTGGGCGAGAAGTTATGTCATCTATTGCGGGCTGATAGATTGGGAGAGGAATTGAGTCATTTATCCCGGGCGGATAGATTGGGTGAGAAATTATATCATCTATCACGGGCGGATAGATTGGACGAGTAATTATGTCGTTTATCACGGGCGGATAGTGTGGACGAGGAATTATATCTATCACGGGCGGATAGATTTCAGATGTATCACTGTTGGGTGTAAAAACGGACTCGAGGTAGTTTGCGAATGCATTTACTTTCTCTTCTTTGCTTTTTGTCCAGTTGCCATTTTCAAGGCGAATTGGGGATTCATGCGCAACAGGCCCTCGCATATTTTTTGTGGCCTTCCAGAGACTATAATCTGTTTTCTGGGTTGGATCCAGAGATTGCAAATATATTTTTAGATCACTTTCCTCTGCTGATTTTAGGGCTGATTTCAATCTCTTCTGGCATTTTTTTAGTTTTTTTCTCAGTGCTGGGGAGCGATATTGTTGTCACTCTCTTCTTACGCTTCTTTTTTCATTGATTAACGCTTTGATGCCTGTTGGGTTATTGGAGTTATCTCTTTTTAATGCGCTTTTTTGAGTAGCCACTTTAACAGCACTGTTTACAACGTCTGTGAATAGGTTTACCGCGGCTTCAATTTCATCCGTTGTACGTAACGATACACTATCGGGTAGGTGTGAGCTAACGTATTTTTTATATTTTAGCCAGTTGGTATACTTATTGGGCAAATTGTCACACCCATTTTTTCATGATTGTTGTAAAGCAGTGTCAAAATGGTAGGCGAATGATCCGATGAGGGATCAAGTGATGGACATAGAGATAATTGTTCACGCCTTATATTTTTTATTATAGCGAAATCAATAAGGTCTGGCGTTTATTCAGATCTGAGGGCCAATATGTTGGGTGACCGCTCGAACCTACATCTAGTTTAGCAGATGTTATGGCTTTAAGTAGTTGTCTACCTTTTGGAGTAGTGAGGCGAGAGCCCCAAAATGTGTGCTTGAGATTGTAGTCACCTGCTACCAAAAACTTTGTGCCAAGAGTGGAGAAGAACTTCATGAATTGATCTTTGTTAATATTGTGCCTATGGGGACAATATATCGACGATATCACCAGACTTGTGCCTGTGGTAGCGATAGAAGTTGCTTGTATATGCTCAGTCCTATATTCGGGCATAGGATAATGTTTGATTTTATTTTGGACAATAAGAGCTGTACCACCACAGGCTCTCCCGCTAGGGCGTTTAGTATCGTATGTGGAATAACCACGTATCCTAAAACAACTTCTGGTTGAAAAATGTGTCTCAGAGACTAATAAAATATCTATACAGTGGTTTCGGAGAAAATTTTCTACCTCATTTCTGTGTTGGTTCAGGCCGTTTGCATTCCAATAACAAATTCTCAGTGGATTTATTTTTGATTTAACACGAGTTGCATAAGCATACTTTGATTTCCCATCATTTCTTGCATCATGCTTTGCATATTCAACATGAATGAGTTCATAGTTTCTATTAATTTTTCTATTGTGTTTTCGAGGGGAAATTGAGGGGGTAACGAATTACCATTTCTTGTCATACGGGCGTATGACATATTTGGATGAATTGTGTTCTTTGGGATTCGGTTTACGTTTGGGTAGCTAGAACTAGTATTTTCTGTAGGAGATACGGTTCTTAAGCCTGGGAACGGCGATGGAATATAGCTTGCATTTGTTTGTTTTTTTTAAACATTTTATTAACATTGTTTGTTTTTTTTTTCATGTGCTTATAGACAGGGCAACCCCTGTAGTTTGCTGTATGGTTCTCACCGCAGTTGCTAAATTTTTTACGCCAGTATCTGTTCTAGGATGGGGACAGTCGACGGACTTGTGAACATCGCCACATCTGACAAAAGCGGCCCGTAATTTACAGTATGCCTTGGTGTGTCCAAATTCTTGACAATTTGTACATTGGGGAGGATCGGCTCGTTTTAAAGGTTCCACGACTCGAATTCTACGGTCGCACAAATATCTTAGGTCGTAAATAGGATGAGGTGCGCCTTTTTTCTTTATTCGCGAAGAAACAAATGTTAGTTCAACCTTAAACATGGGCTAATAGCTGGGACAGCTTATTTACCAACGTGTTAGTTGTTTGTCCCCGCAGGAATAGTGGAGGTGGTTTGGGTTCTCTTGTAGTTTTATTTGTTTCTTCATTATTTTCCTCAGAACTGAGGAGGTCAAATCGGTTCGAACTTACCGCATTCATTCCCTTGGGAACGTTGGGATCTGGTTCCTTATGAGACCTTGCATTTGCCTTTCGTTTTGTCACTAAAATGTATCTATCTATACCAGTTTGAATTTTATCATCTTTGCCTTGTTTGGATTTATACCTTTGGGGATTGTTCCTGTTGCTGTGGCAACACTATTTCCATTCGGATTAGCTACTGTACTTGAAAGCATACTTTTAGGCACTTCGTTATCTTTCATTGTATTTGTTAGCATTTCTGTTTGATTTGTTTCACTACTTGACAACTGCGGTGAGAAAGAGCGCCCACTTTTTGGGGTTTTGGCGGTTAGAAAGAGGCTGTCATCTCTTCTAGGCGTTGTTGTTGCGTTATTTTCTGTAGTTGTCACAGAAATGTACGCATTTCTCCCATTAAGATTTAGCCGCCTCTCAACGGAGGGAGTGAGAGACATGCACTGATATTTGTTTTTGTAAATTTCCTTTGTTTATTTATGACAACCAACACATCAAGCACTATGATTTTTAACTTGATTATTTTTCTTGCAAAATGTTACACTTTAGCAATAAACTTTAACAGCGAATTATAACCAAATCACTTGTTAATAGCGTCCAACTCGCTTTATATGCTTTAGCAGGGATAATCCCAAAGAAAATAATTTGGAGAAGCAGAGGGCCCAAAGGGCTAAACAAGAATTAAGAAGTATGTTCGCAAAGAGAATTGAAGGAGTGCAGACACAAATAGATGACAATTTGTTAGATGAGGTACGAGAAGTTGATGTGGCTTGCGAAGATATCAGAAATCTTCGCAACTTTCTAATTAAAAATGGGGCCGGACATGAAGAAATAGAGACCATGTTTTTTAATATCAGCGCGCAATTGAAAAGAATGAAACGTCGCATCTGTTAAAATTGACTTTGTGGTTATTGATATACGCAACACTTGCATTAGGTAATCTTGATAGGTTTACAATTTCTTGTGAACTACCAAGATTCATTCTATTTATACTAGTTGATTAACATTGACAATTAATTACTTAAACTAAATATGCTGAGTATGCATCTTTTCTTCAGTCAGTAACCCATGCATTGTGAAACCAATCGTGCTGTATCTTTATTGGGGTTACTGACTTGCGTAAACAATTATCAATTAAATGTAGGTCAGTAATTGCTGACATATTCACATACTTATTAATATAAATTTATTGCAACTAAAATATAGGCTACATACAAACATATACTTATGTTCTAATTAAACATTCTCCCCCACGTTGAACGGTCCCGTTCAAGACGCTGTAGTATCGATAACGTATGATGATGATAGGGACTGTCTGGGGGTTGGTAGAGGAATGTTGTTGCTGCTGTAGGTAGTGGATGAGCGGAATGTACACGCGAGGTATATGGCTACTCCAATTCAAATGCAAAGAGCCAAATAGCTTAGGTGTGATGGTGAACGGCTGTTGACTTCATTAACCGTGGTACGCCTCCAATATCTATAGATTTGAGTTGCTTGTGCAAGGTGATGAGCTCAGCTGTATTCATCTCGTATGTACTGTTTAAAGTGGGTTGAAACATGGCAATTTTACTTGTTGACGTAATCTCTACCAGCGGCTTAAATCTGGCATACGAAGTGTGAATGACTGTTTTATTTTCATAGTGACCATATAATGTTACGGAGCTATCTTTCATTATACAATCCGATTCAAGTTGAAGGATCCCAGACCCTTGTATCTCGATATGTGTAATTTCTTCTCCGCAAACGAACGACCAGTCCGTTTTGTTGCAAATATCCACCGATTCTTCTGAACCATTTGAGTCCAACTTTCATGATCTGGACTTGAAATCAAATTGCAAGTTTCTGATGATTTGTTTATTAAGAAGTTGATTTCGCATAGGTGTGCCTGATCGTTTTTGCTGAATTTTGATTGTTTCTGGCAGATATAGATGTCGTTTGTTGTGTGAATGCATTTCTTCATCTCGTCCGCCGACAGCGATATGAATTCATCCCGATGATCGTTAGCTGCTAACATTGTTGACTTTAATGATATTGAGATGAAGTGACCAGATCGTAGTATAGGTATGGGGATCATGTTGAAGAGATCAATTTGCTGGAGATCCACCAATGGAAGACGAAACTCAAATATGACGCTGTCCTTCATAACAGTCCCCTTGCCATCCATCAATTTAAAGAACTCAATCAAATTGTCTTCTGAAATGGGAAGAACACGAGATGGTGGGATATGTGCCTTGATCGTTTGGAGTTCATTCAAAAGTTTGTGAGGAGTGAGTAATAAAGGACTTATACGGCCGTGATGTGCATCTGTTATTACGTCAATGATGATGTCTTCTGTATGCCTTAATCTGGATGCTAGGATCATAAGTTGTGTGATTATGAATGTGATTGACTGAGTTGTTCTTGCAACATTTTCTTCTTTCTTCCCCTTATTCGCAATATGTAGCATCTCGGTTTGAATATCACCAAAACTTCTTTGACTCGAATTTTCATCTTTTCTGATTATATTCAGGGTAGAATCTATGATGGACGTCTGGTTTCTGAGTAACTCCAACACATGCTGTTTGTCTTGATTTGCCTGTTCTAAATTTTCTCCAGCCAGGGGATAATGTACTTTAACATTTTCTGCATTTCTGCTGGAGTGATGCCTTCTGGTCCAGGTGACTTGAAGGGCTCAAAGCTTTTAATAGCCCAGCTTATTCTGGATCTCTCAGTCAAGAAGCTAGCGACGCTCGCAGTCCACTCGCATTCTTGTTGGTCCTGCTAATCCTCGGGTTCTGTTACAGAGTTCCCCGGGAAATGTGTGTCGAGCAGTACATTGAGCGACTGCTCGCTGCTTTTCGTCCAGTTATTTGCCTCATCCTGTAAATATCCCACTGTACAGGGTGAAGCAGATAATATCTTCCTCAGCCTAGCGGCGTCGGAGACCTTTTCCACTTCACCACAGAAGGTATACCAAGAGCGCCTTTGCGCCTTTCTAAGCTCCTTCTTATAGATCTTGAGTTGCTCTTTATAGGCATCCCAATCATCAGCGACCCCAGTAGATTTAGCCTTATTGAATAGCTTGTTGCAGGTCTTTTTCATAGCCGTTAGCTCAGAAGTCCACCATTGGGGTTTAGTTTTACCCTTGTACCTTGTTTTTGGACAGGCTTCTTCAAGGGATCTATTGAATGATATGGTGATATGATCGACCAGATTATCCAGACCGGCTTTGTCATTCGGTTCGTACAGAAGTTTAGAGTTGAGGACTTTCTTGAAATTCTTCTCATACAGATGCCACTTTGTCTTCCTTACATTTCTGTGGACGGCGGGTTTAGGCGCTTTTTCCGCGAGTTTGAACTCAATATAATGGTGATCTGAGAATGAGTGGTCGTCCAGTACATTCCACCCAATAATTTTGTCTGACAGCCGGTCAGTAGCAAACGTTACGTCGAGTACTTCTTGTCTGTCTTTAATTGTGAAGGTCGGTTTATTACCTATGTAACAAATACTAAGGTTGGTAGTTAGAATAAAGTCAAGAAGCGAATCACCCCCATAGTTTATATCCGCACTACCCCAGATAGTATGATGAGCGTTCGTGTCTGCGCCAATAATCAGCTCGAGCTCGTCAGACGTTGCTTCTTCTACTACTTCCCTGAATAGAGCAGTCGGTCCTACAGATTCATAAGGCAAGTAGCTGGAGACCACCCAATATATGCGATTACCGATCTCCAGGCTAGCAGCTGTTTGGTCTTTACCACTTAAATTAGTCAGGAGAAAGATACTTAGATCTTTCCTGGCCAAAATGCAGGTTCTTGGAGTGCCTTCACAGTTGGCCACAAGCAGTTTCGTGCCAGGCTTTGTCAAAAGCTTGGGAAATATCTATGAATAACGCCGAACAGTATTCTTTATTCTCAAAAGCCCTTTTGATGCAGGTTACGATACGGTGTACCTGTTTTATAGTATTATGACTTTTTTAAAACCAAATTGATGGTCAGGTATAATATTGTGAGAAATTATATGAGGTGTGAGTTTCTTCATGAGAATGGACTCAAACATTTTTGAAAGTATCGATAGTAAGCTTATAGGGCGATAGGATTTGACTTGAGTTGGATCTTTGCCTGGTTTCGGTATCATCACGATTTCAGACCTCTTCCAAGATAGGGGGAAGTAACCTACACGGAGAATTGCATTGAATAAAAATAACACAATTTTCAAGGCTGAAAAGGGAAGATCTTTAATCATTTTCGCTGTTATACCATATCCTCCTGGCGATTTCTTTAATTTTAGTTCTTTGACAGATTTTTCAACATCCTTTATTCTAAGCTTGATTGGGCCAGGAATTATATCATCTATCACGGGCTGATAGATTGGGCGAGGAATTAAATCATCTATCGCGGGCGGATAGATTGGGCGTGGAGTTATATTGTCTATCACGGTCGGATAGATTGGGCGAGAAGTTATGTCATCTATTGCGGGCTGATAGATTGGGAGAGGAATTGAGTCATTTATCCCGGGCGGATAGATTGGGTGAGAAATTATATCATCTATCACGGGCGGATAGATTGGACGAGTAATTATGTCGTTTATCACGGGCGGATAGTGTGGACGAGGAATTATATCTATCACGGGCGGATAGATTTCAGATGTATCACTGTTGGGTGTAAAAACGGACTCGAGGTAGTTTGCGAATGCATTTACTTTCTCTTCTTTGCTTTTTGCCCAGTTGCCATTTTCAAGGCGAATTGGGGATTCATGCGCAACAGGCCCTCGCATATTTTTTGTGGCCTTCCAGAGACTATAATCTGTTTTCTGGGTTGGATCCAGAGATTGCAAATATATTTTTAGATCACTTTCCTCTGCTGATTTTAGGGCTGATTTCAATCTCTTCTGGCATTTTTTTAGTTTTTTTCTCAGTGCTGGGGAGCGATATTGTTGTCACTCTCTTCTTACGCTTCTTTTTTCATTGATTAACGCTTTGATGCCTGTTGGGTTATTGGAGTTATCTCTTTTTAATGCGCTTTTTCGAGTAGCCACTTTAACAGCACTGTTTACAACGTCTGTGAATAGGTTTACCGCGGCTTCAATTTCATCCGTTGTACGTAACGATACACTATCGGGTAGGTGTGAGCTAACGTATTTTTTATATTTTAGCCAGTTGGTATACTTATTGGGCAAATTGTCACACCCATTTTTTCATGATTGTTGTAAAGCAGTGTCAACATGGTAGGCGAATGATCCGATGAGGGATCAAGTGATGGACATAGAGATAATTGTTCACGCCTTATATTTTTTATTATAGCGAAATCAATAAGGTCTGGCGTTTATTCAGATCTGAGGGCCAATATGTTGAGTGACCGCTCGAACCTACATCTAGTTTAGCAGATGTTATGGCTTTAAGTAGTTGTCTACCTTTTGGAGTAGTGAGGCGAGAGCCCCAAAATGTGTGCTTGACATTGTAGTCACCTGCTACCAAAAACTTTGTGCCAAGAGTGGAGAAGAACTTCATGAATTGATCTTTGTTAATATTGTGCCTATGGGGACAATATATCGACGATATCACCAGACTTGTGCCCGTGGTAGCGATAGAAGTTGCTTGTATATGCTCAGTCCTATATTCGGGCATAGGATAATGTTTGATTTTATTTTGGACAATAAGAGCTGTACCACCACAGGCTCTCCCGCTAGGGCGTTTAGTATCGTATGTGGAATAACCACGTATCCTAAAACAACTTCTGGTTGAAAAATGTGTCTCAGAGACTAATAAAATATCTATACAGTGGTTTCGGAGAAAATTTTCTACCTCATTTCTGTGTTGGTTCAGGCCGTTTGCATTCCAATAACAAATTCTCAGTGGATTTATTTTTGATTTAACACGAGTTGCATAAGCATAATTTGATTTCCCATCATTTCTTGCATCATGCTTTGCATATTCAACATGAATGAGTTCATAGTTTCTATTAATTTTTCTATTGAGTTTTCGAGGGGAAATTGAGGGGGTAACGAATTACCATTTCTTGTCATACGGGCGTATGTCATATTTGGATGAATTGTGTTCTTTGGGATTCGGTTTACGTTTGGGTAGCTAGAACTAGTATTTTCTGTAGGAGATACGGTTCTTAAGCCTGGGAACGGCGATGGAATATAGCTTGCATTTGTTTGTTTTTTTAAACATTTTATTAACATTGTTTGTTTTGTTTTTTTCATGTGCTTATAGACAGGGCAACCCCTGTAGTTTGCTGTATGGTTCTCACCGCAGTTGCTAAATTTTTTACGCCAGTATCTGTTCTAGGATGGGGACAGTCGACGGACTTGTGAACATCGCCACATCTGACAAAAGCGGCCGGTAATTTACAGTATGCCTTGGTGTGTCCAAATTCTTGACAATTTGTACATTGGGGAGGATCGGCTCGTTTTAAAGGTTCCACGACTCGAATTCTACGGTTGCACAAATATCTTAGGTCGTAAATAGGATGAGGTGCGCCTTTTTTCTTTATTCGCGAAGAAACAAATGTTAGTTCAACCTTAAACATGGGCTAATAGCTGGGACAGCTTATTTACCAACGTGTTAGTTGTTTGTCCCCGCAGGAATAGTGGAGGTGGTTTGGGTTCTCTTGTAGTTTCATTTGTTTCTTCATTATTTTCCTCAGAACTGAGGAGGTCAAATCGGTTCGAACTTACCGCATTCATTCCCTTGGGAACGTTGGGATCTGGTTCCTTATGAGACCTTGCATTTGCCTTTCGTTTTGTCACTAAAATGTATCTATCTATACCAGTTTGAATTTTATCATCTTTGCCTTGTTTGGATTTATACCTTTGGGGATTGTTCCTGTTGCTGTGGCAACACTATTTCCATTCGGATTAGCTACTGTACTTGAAAGCATACTTTTAGGCACTTCGTTATCTTTCATTGTATTTGGGGATTGTTCCTGTTGCTGTGGCAACACTATTTCCATTCGGATTAGCTACTGTACTTGAAAGCATACTTTTAGGCACTTCGTTATCTTTCATTGTATTTGTTAGCATTTCTGTTTGATTTGTTTCACTACTTGACAACTGCGGTGAGAAAGAGCGCCCACTTTTTGGGGTTTTGGCGGTTAGAAAGAGGCTGTCATCTCTTCTAGGCGTTGTTGTTGCGTTATTTTCTGTAGTTGTCACAGAAATGTACGCATTTCTCCCATTAAGATTTAGCCGCCTCTCAACGGAGGGAGTGAGAGACATGCACTGATATTTGTTTTTGTAAATTTCCTTTGTTTATTTATGACAACCAACACATCAAGCACTATGATTTTTAACTTGATTATTTTTCTTGCAAAATGTTACACTTTAGCAATAAACTTTAACAGCGAATTATAACCAAATCACTTGTTAATAGCGTCCAACTCGCTTTATATGCTTTAGCAGGGATAATCCCAAAGAAAATAATTTGGAGAAGCAGAGGGCCCAAAGGGCTAAACAAGAATTAAGAAGTATGTTCGCAAAGAGAATTGAAGGAGTGCAGACACAAATAGATGACAATTTGTTAGATGAGGTACGAGAAGTTGATGTGGCTTGCGAAGATATCAGAAATCTTCGCAACTTTCTAATTAAAAATGGGGCCGGACATGAAGAAATAGAGACCATGTTTTTTAATATCAGCGCGCAATTGAAAAGAATGAAACGTCGCATCTGTTAAAATTGACTTTGTGGTTATTGATATACGCAACACTTGCATTAGGTAATCTTGATAGGTTTACAATTTCTTGTGAACTACCAAGATTCATTCTATTTATACTAGTTGATTAACATTGACAATTAATTACTTAAACTAAATATGCTGAGTATGCATCTTTTCTTCAGTCAGTAACCCATGCATTGTGAAACCAATCGTGCTGTATCTTTATTGGGGTTACTGACTTGCGTAAACAATTATCAATTAAATGTAGGTCAGTAATTGCTGACATATTCACATACTTATTAATATAAATTTATTGCAACTAAAATATAGGCTACATACAAACATATACTTATGTTCTAATTAAACATTTTCCCCCACGTTGAACGGTCCCGTTCAAGAGGCTGTAGTATCGATAACGTATGATGATGATAGGGACTGTCTGGGGGTTGGTAGAGGAATGTTGTTGCTGCTGTAGGTAGTGGATGAGCGGAATGTACACGCGAGGTATATGGCTACTCCAATTCAAATGCAAAAAGCCAAATAGCTTAGGTGTGATGGTGAACGGCTGTTGACTTCATTAACCGTGGTAGGCCTCCAATATCTATAGATTTGAGTTGCTTGTGCAAGGTGATGAGCTAAGCTGTATTCATCTCGTATGTACTGTTTAAAGTGGGTTGGAACATGGCAATTTTACTTGTTGACGTAATCTCTACCAGCGGCTTAAATCTGGCATACGAAGTGTGAATGACTGTTTTATTTTCATAGTGACCATATAATGTTACGGAGCTATCTTTCATTATACAATCCGATTCAAGTTGAAGGATCCCAGACCCTTGTATCTCGATATGTGTCATTTCTTCTCCGCAAACGAACGACCAGTCCGTTTTGTTGCAAATATCCACCGATTCTTCTGAACCATTTGAGTCCAACTTTCATGATCTGGACTTGAAATCAAATTGCAAGTTTCTGATGATTTGTTTATTAAGAAGTTGATTTCGCATAGGTGTGCCTGATCGTTTTTGCTGAATTTTGATTGTTTCTGGCAGATATAGATGTCGTTTGTTGTGTGAATGCATTTCTTCATCTCGTCCGCCGACAGCGATATGAATTCATTTGATATTAATTAATGATATTGAGATGAAGTGACCAGATCGTAGTATAGGTATGGGGATCATGTTGAAGAGATCAATTTGCTGGAGATCCACCAATGGAAGACGAAACTCAAATATGACGCTGTCCTTCATAACAGTCCCCTTGCCATCCATCAATTTAAAGAACTCAATCAAATTGTCTTCTGAAATGGGAAGAACACGAGATGGTGGGATATGTGCCTTGATCGTTTGGAGTTCATTCAAAAGTTTGTGAGGAGTGAGTAATAAAGGACTTATACGGCCGTGATGTGCATCTGTTATTACGTCAATGATGATGTCTTCTGTATGCCTTAATCTGGATGCTAGGATCATAAGTTGTGTGATTATGAATGTGATTGACTGAGTTGTTCTTGCAACATTTTCTTCTTTCTTCCCCTTATTCGCAATATGTAGCATCTCGGTTTGAATATCACCAAAACTTCTTTGACTCGAATTTTCATCTTTTCTGATTATATTCAGGGTAGAATCTATGATGGACGTCTGGTTTCTGAGTAACTCCAACACATGCTGTTTGTCTTGATTTGCCTGTTCTATAGTGTTCGCCATTTGCTCCGCATAATCAGAGTCCAAAACACCAAATAACGTGTGCGCGAGATTCCCAACAATGTTCAAGGCCCCACGTCGGCTGCGTCGGGGAAAGATTTTGTAGCTGTCAGCCTCTAATTGGGTTTGAACTTGAAACAGGTTCCCTGCGAGAATTTCACAACTCCTAGTATCGTTTGATAAATTGCAAAATTGCTGGAGGGTATTTAACCCGGTGGATAATGCTTCCATATCTGACCAAAATGGTGACAGATCATAATATGTGATTAGTTTCCATTCTGCGGTTATGATTTTTGCAACCCCCATTCCTTCGAAATAAATCCGTGGATCATTTCCAAATTTATGTACATTAAAGGACTGGGATAGACACAATGGTAGAAAGATAGAGGTGTTAGCGGCCTAGAGTTCAGTATCGCTTCAATTTCAATAACGACAGTCTCCAATTCTTCGTGTGTTAATGAAGCGTTAGCGGTGGTTCTTACTAACAGTTGTTTGACTGATTTTACTGCTGCTTCCCAGAGGCCACCAAAATGTGGGGCCCTCGGTGGAATGAACTGGAAATCAATACCTTCTCTCGAACATGTTTCTATTATTAACTCTTTGCCCTTCTCTCCAAAAACATCATTATTCAGCTCTTCTAGCCGCTTCTTAGCTCCCACGAAATTTGTCGCGTTGTCTGAATATAACGTTTGACATTTCTTACGTCGAGCAATAAATCTCTTCAAGGCGCCAATAAACGCTTCTGTTGTAAGATCTGTTACCACCTCCAGATGCACAGCCTTTGTCGCAAAACAACAGAATACAGCAATGTAAACCTTGTGTGGTTTTTTTCCTCGAATTTTGTAATGAACCCATAAAAATCCACAATAGTCGACACCGGATACTATAAATGGTCTTGCCGGCGTAACTCTGCTAGATGGGAGATTTCCCATGATTTGGTGGTATCATTTTGGTTTCGCTCGCGTACACCTGACGCAATTCTGTACAATATTTCAAGCCATAGACTTTCCTTTTATAATCCAATATCTTTGTCGTGATGTTGCAAGCAATAATTGTGAACCACAGTGGTTGTTGTCCAAGTGAATCATTTCTAGGATCAGTTTCACTAAGGAATCGTTGTATGGTAGCAACATTGGGTGCTTTGCATCATACGCCAATGTTGCCTCTTCCAATCTGCCGCCTACTCTCATTAATCTCTTATTATCAAGTAATGGGGTTAGATTATGTATCGAACTTGACTTGTATAATGCTCCATACCTTCGTAATTGCTGAATTTCTTTTGCGAAGTCCGAAACCTGGATCGTCTTGAGTATGAGCTGCAATGAGTGATCTACATAGTTCCAAAGGGGTCAGTATTTTTGTTGGTCCTCCATACTTATGTCCTTTTATCCTTTCGGTAAATCGCAGAACATACCCGATGACCTTCTGTAACCGCTTAAATGAATTTCTATGATCAATTCCATAGACAATGTCCTGCAGCCCGCACAGCGAAGCAACCACCGAGACTGTAGACTTATCCTTGAATTCGAGATCAGTCTGATTTTTCGCATTTTTTGAAAACGGTTTCGGCCAGACAAATTTGTTTCCATGTAAGAAGGTGGGCCCAAAAAACCACATCAAGCATCCTGCCAGTCGATCTGGTTTCATACCTCTCGATATAAAATCTGCTGGATTGACTTTTGTGCCAACGTGTCGCCATTGACTGCTGCTCGATTTGGCTTGAATCTGTTTTACCTTGTTCGCCACGAAAGTTTTTAGTGTTGATGGTTCCGAATTGATCCAGTATAATGCAACTTTTGAATCTGACCAAAAATAAGTTTTCACGCCTTCGTAGCCCAATTCTGTTTTAACCTTTGTCGTCAATTTTGCTCCCAATTCGGCGGCACAAAGCTCTAGCCTTGGTAATGTGATCTCTTTAATAGGGGCTATTCTTGATTTCGAACATAGGAGCCTGACTATCTGCCTTTCATCTTGTAATCTTGCTTGCAAATATATTGCCGCTCCATAGCCCTTTTCGGAAGCATCCACAAATGTATGGATGTCCACCTCTGTTGGTTCTCTCCATCGAACATATGCCTTGGTAATTTAAAGTCATTCAGGAGTTTAAGATTCTCGCGGAACGATGACCAATATGCAGTCATTTCCGCTGGCAATTCATCATCCCAATCGTAGTTTCTTTTCCACAACTGTTGAATAAATATTTTTGCTGCTGCAACCACTGGGCCTGCGATTCCCAATGGGTCAAACAATCTTGCCAAATCGGATGTGACCTTTCGCTTGGTAATGACTGGACATTCATTGACATTACTCTTCAAACAAAATCGATCTGTTTGGGGAATCCAAGTCAATCCCAAACTTGACGAACTACCGATGTTGAGATCTACTTCTCTATCTTCCAGTGGAATTCCATGAAGAAGTTTTGAATGGTTGGCACACCACTTATGAAGTCTAAACCCAGCTTGTGACAGCAAGCCGTTTAGTTGCTTCTGCATTTCTACTGCTGCTGTTAAATTATCAGACCCGCACATGCCGTCGTCTACATAGAAGTTTTTTGTGTTTTTAGTGCTGGTGCGCCTAGTGGGTATTTCTATAAGCTCATATCCGCCAATTTCTTTTGACATCTAGTAGCCAGGTATGGAGGGCATGCCGTTCCATATGTTAGAGTGTTCAACACATAATGTTCTAGTTCCTTATCTGGGGACTCTCTCCATACGATTAGTTGATATTTGCGATCCCTGTTGTCGACCAACACTTGTCTGTACATCTTCTCAATGTTTGTCGTGAATACAAATCTTGGTAACCGAAACCGCAACAACATATCAAACAAATCCCCTTGCACCTTTGGGCCTGGATGTAGAACGTCATTAAGCGACCACCCAGACGATGATTTACATGATGCGTCAAACACGACCCGAAGTTTAGTTGTGCTGCTATCTGGACGTAAAACGCAATGATGAGGAATGTAGTAATGGCTGCCACGCACTTCTCTCGGTCGTATTTTGGTCATATGACCCAAATCTTCATACTCCTTCATAAATTTTGCATACTGTTCTCGAAGACCGGGATCCTTTGCTAGGCGGCGTTCCAAGGACAAAAATCTTGAAGATGCAATGTTGAGTGAGTCGGATAATCTTTCCGTCTCATCTGCAAAGGGCAGTCGGACCACGAATCGACCATCTTCATTAAATGTTGTATTTTGGTTAAAGTGGTTTTCACACCTTTCCTCTGCCAACGTCAAATTCTGGTCTTCGCTTACGTCATCTTGTTCCCAAAACTTCTTTAGTAGTTCCTCCAGGGTACGTTCATTTTCTCCTAGTACTGCACACGTCACAGTTCCTGATTCGGCCTGAACCTCCCACTGGTAACCCAACCTAGTTTCGAATTCTTTAATATTGGCAGCTCCTTTGACATCCGAATTTCTTGTGACAGCATAAGACAGATGTAAAACTCCGCCCCAAGAAGTACATCGATCTTGCTTGTGTTGTAAAAGTAGGGATCTGCTAATTTTATGTTCTCTGGAATCGGCCACGACGAGATATCGATGGTTGCGCTTGGTTGTGGCGGTACTATGTTCGGCAGAACAAAAGCTTCTAATCGCGTCCGAAAATTGCTAGTGAGCGATTGAAGTTCGACATTGACTCTGTAGTTTGACGTTTTTGATCTTCCGCCAATACCTTCAATGCAAAGGGATGCTTCCATCGGTTCAATACCCAAACTCTGCACCAGCCGCTCTGAAACGATGTTAATCTGTGAACCAGAATCCAAAATCGCTCTAAATTCACGAGACCTCCCATTTTTGGCCTGAATGGCAATCCGAGCGGTTGCCAACAATATGTATGAATGGTTTTTGTTTGCTGACGCCACTATTGACGATTGATGCGATGCCGCGACTGATGGCTTTTCTCCGCTTGCTTCTTTCGTGCTGAAATGCAGAAGCGTATTGTGTTTTTGTTGACATTTTCTGCATGATCCGCTTGTACACAGTTTCGCCTGGTGATCTTGCTTGAAACAGTTTAAACACATCTTGCTCCTCAGGACCCATTTTTGTCTCTCGGACGGTGTTTTTGAAAGAAACTGCTTGCAGTTGTACAAAGGGTGATCTCCTTTGCACATTTCGCATTTTCTGGCTATTGTTGAGGCAGCTGTTGCTATCGACTTGTTCCTTTGGATTCCATTGATTGCTTCCAACGATTGGAACCGATTCCTCAAACTCCATTGTTTGTAGTTCTTTTGAGTCATTTATCGACTGCTCGTACAGCACATGCGTTGTCTTATCCATCTTCTTGGTCAGGATGTGGATCAAGAGCGGACCCCACTCTTTTGTCTTTTGTCCGAGACCTTCCAATGACAACAATGATTCGTGTAGGTTATCATGGAACTCTTTGATTGATCTGCAATCGCCCGACATATTTGGCAACGTCAATATTCCTTCTAATATGGTAGAAACTTGCGCTCTTTTATTCTGGTACCTGTCGGTCAGCGTCTTCCATGCAATATTGTAGTTTGCCTCTGTCAACTCTAAATGTCTTATAAGCCTCTCCGCTTCTCCAGTCACATTTGCCTTTAGGTACCACATTTTCTGCACAAGTGGTAATGGCTGTTCATCAATCATTTTCCCAAAAATGTCGGAAAATGTTTGCCATTTCGCATAGTCCCCGTTGAACTGTGGGATTGTAATTTTTGGCAAGTTAACTTGATTTGATAAATTAACTCCTGAGGAGCTCGGAACTACTTTCTTCCCGACCTGTGTTCGAGACGAAATCTCCTCCTTTTGCCTTAACGTCTCTTCTTCCAATAAGAAGTACGCGTTTGTATCATACCCAATCACCATTGGGTCTTCACACTCTTCGTGGATTTTGAAATCGATCTCCTCCACATTCGACCACAGTTTTTCGATTGCGGTCATTGTTTGCCGGGGGGCAGCTTGACCTGAACTGCCTCTTAACAATGTCTGTAACGACTTCATGAGCGCCCGTTGGCGCCTTATCAACCCCGCTAAACCTTTGTCTTGAACGGTTTCCCTTACAGCTGGGAGGGGTTTTTGCGTCTCTATCCCTTTCTTAAGAATAGCCTCGATTCCGTCTGCAACCGCTCTATATTCCTTGCAGACCGCCTGGTGTACGTCATTCAGCACATGGGGATGTGACTCTGCGGCGGGCTCTGATTGTATCCTATTCTCGTTACGATCAATAGTTGCCCAGAGTTCTTCCATCTCTCCCAAATTCTTCTTGTAAAATTCCACGGTCCTCCTTTACAGTGGAGCCTTTTTTATATTAGCGGTTGCCTTCCTCAAGTCGGCAATAGCTTCCTCCTGTTGACTTATTAACGAATTAATGTCCATATTTCCTTCCTTGACTTCCACGGGTGGGGAAATTTGAATTTTTAAAGTGAGTTAGGATCACGTCGGGGTCACCAAATGTTAAAATTGCTGATAATGGAAAATCTGAACAAACGAATGAAACTCAAGAAGAATCCGAAATTGACATCGTGAATGATGCGAAGAAGGAAGTGACCAGACAGATGAGAGATGGTCATAGCGCAGTAGAAAGATGCAGAGCACTCGCCGTTACAGTGCCAGGCAAGAAAGAAGAACGCAAAACAGATACTCCCAACGCTGAGGGAGTGGGAGAATTATTCGCCGCTAGAGTGCCAAGTAAGAACCCGGAGGAGCCTGACAGGAAGAGAAGAGGCGGCATGCTGAAATATGTTAAGTTGAATTTTTTATAGTTATAGAATTTATGTGCATTTCATTTATGATTCATAAGTAGTTAAGACATATTTTACTGCTCTCAAATCTATGGGGATCACTTCAAGCCCGGGAATATGTTCAATGAACATGCTCTGTGCCGGCGTTTTAAGTGGCACCAAATACTTAGACACGACAGAATGATCATATTAAGTTGCTGATAATGTGGTTGTGTTTTGGGGGTGATAAGACAGCACATATTCGAAGGGACATGCGTAGCCATGTGAAATATAGATGACGAAAATTACATGTTAGGCGTAATAGAAATAGAAATATGTAAAACAGATTGTGAGGCTGAGAGATGTACCACATAATGTAAATAAAGAGACAGTACGATAGCAGAACATTCTGTAAGAGGGCTGAATGTTAAAACCTTCATGCAGACTTGCTCCGTCTCGTTTCTTTGTAGTTTAAGTACCTAGTTTTAAAATCTCATAGTTTGTACATATAGATTAAGATTATTCAAAATAAATTGGTATAATACGAATACTCAAACGAGGAGTATCTTAGAAATACTCAACGGTAGAGTTGAAATATTTACTCCCACATTTACTCCTTTACACCTCCATTTGATAAAAAAGAGCTCTCAAAAGAAGGACGTAGGAAGACTGCACTCTGCAAGAAATATGTACATGGTTAGGATTGGTTTGACGGAAATGTTAATTATACAAGTGTCGGTGATATTTTATCTCCGTTAAATAGTTTAAATATGTTTTTGTATTTGGACAAGGAAAGAAAGAATTTGTAAAAAAATATCTTCAAACAAATATTATAGTTTTACAGAATAAGACTACTTTTAAGAAATAACGAAACTATTATACCACATTTCCTATACATCATAACACACAATTTAATTGCGCTATGAATAATGTATATAAATTATTTGTTTTTGTAGAAAAAATTATAATCTTATTGAAGAAGTTCTATTTGATGAAATAAATGCCTAAATTAATTTAAAAAGATTGTTTTGTTTATAAATTATTTATTTTGTTTTTATTTTTATTTATTATATTTGATTAAAGTTACTTATTCTTTACATATAGGGTGCATAGAAATTATTAGAAAGTTAACGTTCGTTTATTTCTAATCTATAAAGTAAGTTGTTGGGATCCTCATTTATAGGCGTCTTGAAAATGGAGAATGTATTATCTCCTAAGTGTTTAATAGCATCGTCATCTAGGAAATTAAATCTTTTCGGCAAATATATAATATTATCGATTACTTCCACCACCACAGAATTTCCATATGACGTTTTCATTCTAGAGCATCCAATAATAGGGTATTCTTTACCAGGCTCCATATCCTTTACGCTTAAAATTTTTTTATGTTTTTGTTATTGAAAACTTCTACTAAATTAGACTTAGAAGTCCATGTTTTTCACTGCAATTTTACTTTTTTAGCACTGTATGATTTTTAAAAAAAGCTGTCGCTTTTTATACACATTTCCAAAAAAAAAATTTGTCTATTGACTAATGAAAAGTTTTGAGTTGTTTATATGTACGAGTATATTGAGTCGATTGTATTTATTTTTAATAGGAAAGTAAAAAAAGAGATATATTTTATTTTTTGTATTGTTTATTCTTTCTAAATAAAATATAAATAATTAATTTTAATTAGACATAAATTTTATTTTCTATTTCGGTGAGTATTTCACCCAAAAATGGACTTATAATATTTTCCATTAGAATGTCTGCTTCCAAATAGTTTAACTCCGCTAACAATAAATTGTCATTACGGAAAATTAAGTCTATTAACGCAGGATCCATAATACTATCTAAATTTAAATCATTTTCCATCAAATTTATTTGAGGGATAATTAAGCTATTTATTTTAATATTCCTACTTAACCATGTCGGTTGCCCGTTATTATTTCGACATGGACAAAAGCACGGCACAGCTGACTTGTTGTAAAATAAATATTACAACAAAACTCTTAAAGCAATAAGAAAAAAGCTTTTTACTATAAAGCTTTACTCTTAATGAGTGAGTGATTTCTACAAGTAAATTCTAATTGAATTTCTTGTGGACATGGCTATTTCATTGTGTTTGATTGTTTGATCGATAGCCGAAAAGTGAGTCTTTGGGTGCAATTCTCATTTGCTCGTGTGAGTCGCCCCGTGATAGGCTTTGAGAGTTTGGTTATCGAATCATCAATCAATGGCTTTTTTGAAAAGCCGGCCATGTAGACTACTGATGACGGGGGTCACGCCCCAGAAATCATGATATAGTCCGTGGGCACGCAATGAAATACTTGCAATATATTTTGCCATGTAAAATACTTGCTTTCTATCACTGTATAGAAGCAGGTTGGTCTTTAGCCGAGAGAGTATCTCAGTTTAAATCCTACTTAACTCTATATCCGTCTCCGTCAGCATCTGTTGAGCACAGTCTAACAGGCAAATGTCGCTTCCAGTGCCATATATGATAATCCCATCTGATGGCTTCTCTATTTCGTCCAGATGTTCTCCCGATGATATCGAAAAATGAGATATAGTGCTCTCCTCATCAGAAATTTCAATTATTTCATTTGTGCAATTTATTTCTTTTTCCTTTCTTTTTTATTTTTTATTCTTCCCTTCTGAATATTTGTGAGGAGAGTGTTATGATACTTTGAAATTGTTTCACATTATATATGAAACATTTGAGAATTTCTATTAGAAATCATCCACCATTTTTCTGAAGTAAATCCACCATACGAGGGCGGTTCGGAAACTTCTTAGCCTATCAATGAAAGAGAATAGTTAGTTTTTCAGAAATATTTTTATTTTTCAATATAATCTCCTGAAACTTCAATACACTTAGTCCAACGCTTATCTAGCAATTCTATCCCTTGATTAAAATAGTTTTCCTCAAGGTCTTCAAAATAGTGGTTTACAACTGTAATTGCATCTTCATTTGAGTTAAAACGCTTGCCAGCAAGGAATTTTTTTAGATTTGGGAACAGGTAAAAGTCACTGGGAGCTAAATCAGGAGAATAAGGTGGGTGTTCAAGCAACTCGTACTTTAATTCGTTGATTTTAGCCATTGTTAAAACACTCTTGTGCGCTGGTACGTTGTCTTGATGAAAAATTATTTTTTTGTTTTGTGAGCCAGGACGTTTTTCTCGAATTTGTACATTTAATTGATCCAAAAGGTTGCAATAGTACTCTGAATTTATTGTTTTACCCTTTTGCAGATAGTCAATCAATAAACTACCTTTGAAGTCCCAAAAAACCGTTGCCATAACCTTACCAGCCGATTGAATTGTTTTTGCCTTCTTTGGGGCACTTCCTCCAGCTTCAGTCCATTGTTTGGATTGTTCTTTTGTCTCTGGAGTATAGTGGTGGATCCACGTCTCATCAACAATTATGAAACGACGCTTAAAATCCATTTTATTTCGCTTAAAACGATCCAAACAAGCTTAAGAAATGTTCATTCTTATGCGTTTTTGGTCGACTGTTAACAAGTGCGGCACCCATCTTGCAGAAAGCTTTTTCATCTGTAGTTCTTCATGCAAAATTAAATGGACTCGATCATTTGAGATGCCCATGATATTAGCTATTTCACGCACTTTTATTAGTCGATCATTTAATACCATATCATGCACTTTGGCTACAATTTCTGTTATTGTCGCTGTTTTTGGACGTCCACTACGTGGTTCATCTTCAATGCTTGTACGACCACGTTTAAATTCAGCAACCCAATTTTTTACTGTTGCATATTAAGGAGCACTTTCACCTAACACATTCACCATATCATTATGAATTTCTTGTCCCGATAAACCTTTTTTATGTAAATATTTAATGACACCACGCATTTCTAATTTTTCCATTGTAAAAAAATCGCGGATGCGTCTTTTGTGAACACCTGTTTCTATATGAAGGAGTTGCCAGATCGAAACAAAATTTAACATGTGTTCATAGCAGAGATGGAAGTTTCCAAAACACTTAACTTTTTTCTGTGCTTTTTGTGCTAGGCTAAGAAGATTCCGAACCGCCCTCGTACTTTTAAATTTATCAATATTATTATTATCTTTTGAGAAAACTCTTCATACAAATTAAATTTAAATGAATAGTGTAAAAATTTCTAAAATTATGGGACATAATTCACTCCATTTCATTTCAGTTGTCACTAAACTACGAACTTAGTTTAAAATTACACTAAGTTTAGTTTTGACAGGTCAAACCAATCTAATTTGTAGGGCTAAACCATGGATTGAAACAGAACCCAAATAATGAAATAGAAAACAGGAAAAAATTAACATACATTCCACTTATACAATTAGAAAATTCTCAAACATTTTCCAAATGGTTTTCTTTTTTCTAATCTTATATGCGGCAGACGGACAAAAATATGGAACAAAAAAATGAGTCGTGTACTGAATGTACTTTTTCCATAAAGATATGCGGCAGACGGACAAAACAATCAGTAAAATGTTCACACAAAAATGTGTACACAATATAATAGAACATCGATAATTTCCAATCACACTGAAGTTATTATGAATATATTATCTTTCAAACAGCAACAGGCAGTTGGTGATGGATACACTATCTCGTAACCCCTTGACCTAGACTTGACTAAATTGATTTGCTTACAATAAAAATTAATCGTATGTAATACAATTAGCCATTAAACTAGTGATTAAAATGGTGATTAAACTGATCATTAAATTTATCATTAAAATGGTAATTAAATTGGGGCTCAACCGTTAGTAAACCACTACTGAATTACCAGGACACATAATGGGTGGCTATTTGATGGACTATGTGATACAGGACTACTAATAGTACGTTGACGATGGGCATTTAATGCCGCACTAGTCAGCGGAGCTTCTGATGCCAAAATACTCTCATTGTAAAAACGCTTCTCGTCCACTTCCAGCGACTCGTTTTTCGACTTCCTGTTTCAGCTTACGCTGTAGACGTGCATTTTCCTCCTTTACCGTCATTTCACCATCGGATAGGTATTCGCTAATCAAACGGCATAATTTATGTTTAAATTGTTTGGTCAACGGGCATGATGTCAGAAATTGTTCCAGTGATCGTCACTGTTCGAGATGTGAATCAAGACATCACACCCTGTTACATCGTGATGCTACGAATTCCACCTCAGGGAATTTTTAACTTTTTTATAGCCCCCATACGAAAGTCCATTTCGATAAGACATATTCGCGCTCTAGAGATTGCATTTTTTAACCGATCATGCTGAAATTTAAATATTTGTACTTTTTATAACATTCAAGCGTGATTACAATGTAATACAAAGTACAAATATATAAATTTCAGCATGATCGGTTAAAAAATGAGTAAATATGTCTTATCCAAAGTACCTTTGTATGGGGGCTATATCAAAATATGGACCGATATACCTCATTTTCACTAGACATGATTAAATTTTTCAAGTGCATTAGCATATGCATTTGCACAAAAATTTATATTTAGGCATGATCGGATAAAAAAATGCGCTCTTTGTACGGGAGCCAGTGTTGCCAGAAATGACGATTTATCGACATTTTGACGATTTTTAGAGTCAACAAATAGGACATGACGATTTGACGATTTTTGCCCCGAAATGAGGATTTTGTGTGATATAAGAAAAGTAAGGAAAAAGAAAAGTAAGAAAAAAATTGTTCTTATACAAAAGAATTTTTCGTAATTACTTCCAGATATAATTTACACTCAAATATTATGGCTCATCATTGAAACAATCAAAATCAATCATTGGAAGTGGTAGATTCGATCACATCCAATGACATAATAGGAAAAGTCTCTGGAATTTTATTAAGTTTCAAAATCGGTTGAGGAAATTGCAGTGAACATTTGAAGTAAAGTAAATGCTATACCAAAACTTGGACTTAGGAGGTATTTATTCCAAATAATAGTTTCAGTTCAAATAAATCGCATAATATAATTCTTTCAACGCAAATTGGACTATTTTATTTTTGTTCCTAAAAGTCGAGTTGAATGGGATCTGTGTATGGGACTTTGTCTTAATATGGATCAATGAGGTCACTTTCTCCATAAAAAGGTTCTGGTTAAACTCAATCGATAGGTATTTGTGGTTTCTACGGCGCTGAAAAATAAAATCGGGTGGGTGATATAACAAAATGTTTGGGTCTACATAGAACCATACATCTACGCCGGACCCTTTTTGGTGTGAATGGTTTTATTCATTTTGTCAAATTTGGTCCCAATCGGATGAAGTCTGTCGCTTCTATGACGTAAATAAAATCGACTGCGATATTTCTATGGGAGTATATCGAATTATTACACTATGCAACAAAATTTTTGTCCAAGGGATGTGGATAACAGTTTCTGGTGCAATTAGGTGTCACAAACACGAAAAAATATTAAAAAAATTTTGTATGGTATTTTTTTTTTTAATTCCAGCTTTCATAGAAATTACATTCAGTATTTGGAGTATAAGCCTGGGGCCTAATTCCCGCATCCGTTTCGTGTCGTAATTCCATTACGTGAGATCTAATAACTCAAGCATTTATGTATATATTTTGATGAAATTTCACCATTTCGTTTCAAATGGGATTTATAACTTATTTGTATAATAATAAGTGAAAAGTTGCTTTCCCATTTACTCGTTTTATGCTGTCGAAAATTCAGATTACGCTACGAAACGGATGCGGTAATTAGACACCTGATTGACCCGTGTTATGCCTCAAATTAAAGGGAATTATGACGGCTGTTCAAAGGTGACCCACACTTTTGAACATCAGTGTAAAACGGTGACTGCGGCGCAGCTTTGTATACATGAATGTGGGGGTGAGTATTTTTGTACTCACGCGCATTCCAATGCATTTATGTACACATAGCAGTGCGAGTGCGTTTCTTCGTTCATTTTTTTTTGCTTATGTTGTTTTGTCGCCATCAAAGTCAAGGGCTTCGACTAAGTTTGGAGCTCTGACCGGCAAACAGCAAAAATCAGTCTCGTTTCAACAACTATTAAAACCGTGCGCCTCTCTCCCGTGAGTACAAAGTGAATAAGTGTAAAGTATTTTTTTCATCTGCAATTACAGAAACGCAGACCCAAACATATAAGTGAAGACCCTCAAACAATTAAATTAAGTGCGTTAAATTAACAACATAAAACATTGAATAAAATATTGAATTGAACGTTAAATTAAATAAAATTGTACAAAATAACAAACATTTAATTTTATCTAAATAAACTCTGTATATATTAACAAACAAAACAAAAAGATACTGTGAACACAAAAAATACATTGAATTGTAAAATCAAATAAAACTTAAGTTTAAGACACACAAATTGAAACACCACTTGCCACTTACTTACCTACAAATTGCTACTTACAATTGAATTCACGTGTACATACTTACCTTTATCTTACCCTTATTTTTGCTAACAATAAAACCGAAAAATTTGAACTTGATACAATTACGTTTTCTGCATTGAAAGGCAAACCCAAAAGTGCGTAAGTAAACATTTTGGTCCTTCTAATCGGATCAAAGGTGTGTTTTTTTAAATAACTAAAAAAACAAAAAGTGGAGGTGTTGTTTCAATTTCAAAGTTGTGTTTAAACTTACTTTTTATTTTGGCGGTAAATTTTAAATTAATTTAACAAAATTTCGGTGCGGTACGGGAAAAAACTAAAAATATAATTTGCAACAACAACAAAATTCAAACAAAACAGTTAAAAAGGTGAAACAAAAAGACTCGACACAACAACCAAAAGACCCAGCACGACACCGAAAAAGGACCCCGCCAAAGTCAAAAGAACCTAGAAGGAAAAGCCAGCGACCCAAGCCAGCAACATCGAGACCGAAGGAAACCATATAAGACACTTATTACAGGATCAAAGTGAGTACCCCAAATTTGTGCAAGTAGCGTTGTTACATAGGGTGCCAAAACCATTTTTTTCTAACTCCGCCATATTGATATATGAAGGAGATTTTGGCGGGTCTGGCCCTATGTACGACGCTGGCTTGGTTTTTTGCCTTTTACATATATACAAAAATAACTGAATACTTAACTGCAGTTAGCTTGCACTTACATACATAGCACTTTAATATACATACATACATAAGTGCAGTTAGCTTGCAATTACATACCTACACATTGCTGCACATACATACCCTTTTACATATATACTAACCTCTTGCATAAGCTACATGCATTCTAACCTCTGAAAGTTTTTTGACGATTTTTTCGGTAACAACGCGCGACTTTACTGTTTTCTAGTTTTCGAAACTTTAGGAAAATTGCGACCCAACCTTTTTGAAAACCCTTCGATAATTTGCTCAAATAATTTATTACGCATTCTGATGAATTTTTCTGAAAGCCAGCGGCTAGTCAAGTCGATTTATTCGGTCAAGTTATTTTTAAGATAAGATTATTAAGATAAGAGTATTAAGATACGATTATTAAGGTAAGATTATTAAGATTTGTTTCGGACGCGCGGACGGACACCCATTGACTTATTCCGAAAACCTCAGCAAGAATTCCAGATAATTTTGTGCTGAATAACGCGTGGACGGACAACTTTCTTGCGAAACAAAAGAGCGAAAATTTCTTGAATCTTTTCGGCTGCTTAAATCGCGGTTATATTTATTAAGCTTACTTTTATTCTTATTACTATTATTATTAGCTGCTTAAAAGGAAAAAAAGGAAAGATTTTTATTGGCTCGACTCATCCGCTGACTGGCTTGAGAACCCTACAAATTACTTCGTGATTTTTGGGTACCTTAAACATCGAGTTTGCAACTTGAGAAAAAATATTTTTTTTGCCTTCTTTATATGCGATTTTCTGAGGGAGAAATCGACCGTATGATATTAGCTGATGCTTTGGGGGACGCTAAAATCAATCCAAATCAATAAATTAAAAAGAAAAAATAAATTTATTTTTTTTGCTTTAGAAAATACGTGTTCCAACTTTTTGAACGACCCTCGTATTGCCTTAGATTCAATAGAAAACCCCTTTTGAAAAATGTCAAAAAATTTACGATTTTTTAATCTCTTTTGCCATTAAGATGTGTGGTTTGTGCTATAAATCAGCGTTATTGTAGTTTCCAACCGATTTGAAGCGAAAATCTTGATATATTTGATAAAAAGTTCCTGTGCCGACACTTTCAACTCGACCCCTCGTACCCATTAAAACAACAACAACAGCAGTCTATGTACACCGATGCATACGAGACAATAGGTAGCGGATTTTTTTTCGTTGGTTTCTCGTTGTCTTTTCATTCGTTTTCACTTCTTGCCTTGATTAGGGAACCCAAAGGTTAATGTACCACTGGAGTTTTTTTTGTGAAGTAGAAAAAAAAGGGAGAAGTAGGAACATAATTTCAGCCGTAAAGAAAGGAATGAAAGAACATATGTTTTGATGGTTGATGGGTTCGGACGGACATTTCGGCAAAAGCTAAACAGAACTAACACAATAATTTACATTTATTGAAATTTATTTTTATTATTGGAAATTACACATTAATAGCTAAATAAATTTGCACAAAAATTTATTAAGTGGTAATTTTTTGGAAATTGCACTTTACTACGAAAAATAAATTGACTCAAAAATGTATTAAGTGCTAATTTTTGGAAATTACACTTTGCTACGAAAAAAAAATTTGCACAAAAATTTATTAAGTGCTAATTTTTGGAAATTACTCTTTACTACGAAAAATAAATTTGCTCAGAAATTTATTAAGTGTTAGTTGTTGGAAATTATACTTTACTACGAAAAATAAATTTGACTCGAAAATTTATTAAGTGCTAATTTTTGGAAATTACACTTTACTACGAAAAATAAATTTGCACAAAAATTTATTAAGTGCTAATTTTTGGAAATTACACTTTACTACGAAAAATAAATTTGCTCGAAAAATGTATTAAGTGCTAATTTTTGGAAATTACACTTTGCTACGGAAAATAAATTTGCTCAGAAATTTATTAAGTGCTAATTTTTGGAAGTTACACTTTACTACGAAAAATAAATTTGCTCGAAAAATTTATTAAGTGATAGTTTCTTGGAAACACCTTAATACAAAATTTGGGTATTTTTTTTTTTTGAAAAACAAGTTCCTACAAAGTTTGTTTTTTTTTTTGTTTGTTATAATTTTGCAAAAAACACTTTCCTACAAAATTAGTTTTTTGATTCGATTGAATTTTTTCTGATAGAAACATCACTTTCCTACGTTTTTTTGGTTTTATTAAAGAAGAGTTGATTGGTAATTTTTTGAGAGTACACTAGTCGACAAAGAATTACTTTCGTTCAAATTTTTATGTATATAATTTTTTTTCCAAAAGGCCCAAGTCTATAAAAAATATTATCGCTAAAATTTCTTACTTTTCGCACAAACGACACAAGTTCAAAATAAACTGCCATTATTTATATCTATTCGTGAAAAAAACAAAGTCGGACTGTAAAAGATTGGCCACATTCAACAAATATTTAGCGTTTTTCTGAAATTATTTTGCAAATATTGGCAAAGTAAATTTTTACAGAAATTGTTAAGAGAAAATCTCAATTTTAAAAATTTCTTGAAATTTTAGCTAGTTTAAAATTTGACAAAGAAAATATTTAAGAAGGAGGAAATATGGATAAAGTTTTACGTGATAAATTTGTAAATTGCGTAAATGACCTGATAGACTTTAAGAGTGGTTACTCTGCTACTAACACCGATGACAATATTCACTCATTAGAAGTGACACGTGTAGAATTGAACTCTGTTTGGGATCAAGTGAAAAGGGCCTATGTAGATTGTAGAGAATGGAGAAATTTTAGCACTAACCGACGAAAGGCAGCAGGAAAAGTTCGAACGAGAATCGGAGACCCGAAAAAAGGAAACAGTTGAGCCAAACAACCATCTATCGTTACGTTTACCACCATGCGACACCGACACATTTCATGGAGGATACGGCGCTTGGCCTACTTTTCGGGATTTGTTTTCAGCCTTGCACAAAAATAATTCTAGGCTTAGTAAAGTAGAAAAACTTTTCCATCTAAAAAAAAAACAGCGGGGGAAACACGGGAAATTATTAGTAACGTAGCACTAACAAATGAAGGTTTTGATCTAGCATGGAAAAACTTAGAAAACAGATACGAGAATAAACGAATGCAAGTTAATGAACAGCTAAAGACTCTACTTGGTTTACCACCAGTTTCGGCAGATTCAGGATCTTCGATCCAAAAACTTCAACGCACTATTGATGGTTGCGTTCAGACACTAGAAACACTCAAGGTAGATGTAAAGGGGTGGGACCCAATTTTAGTTTACCTCACTTCTACGAAACTGCCGAGGAATTTCTTAGAAGAATTTGAAAACGGTTTGGAAGACTGTTCCATACTACCGTCTTGGAAAGATTTGAATGAATTTTTGACGCACGAGTTCAAAACTTTAGAATCTGTAGGAAATATTAAGCCCCATTTCTCCAAAAATAATCAGCCTAGACCCGATTATAGTAGGAAGGAAAATAGGGTTAAGTCATTTCAAACTAATGTTGCGCAACATACTCAAAGTTCGCACAGGAGATTCAACAATAGCAACAGATTTTGCACATCTACGCAACCTAGTAGTCGTACAAATGGACCGAGTTGCCAAATTTGCAAGGCAAACCATTTGTTACGAAATTGTCCACAATTCCTTGAGAAAAACGTGAGTGATCGCATTCACTTAGTAAAACTTCACAATCTTTGTTACAACTGCATCACTTCGGATCATGGTGTAAGAGATTGTAAGAGTCGTTTCACGTGTAGGGAATGTAATCAAAGACATCACACTTTATTACATAAGGGTAACGAGGCCCGACCTACAAATTCACAACCGGTTAGAGATGACGTACGACCTAGTACCAGTGCGGCAGCTCTAACCACCCTAGTACAATCCACTCCTAGTTTACAGTCCACACCTAGTTTTCAAACTCCTAGTATAACGACTCTAACTCTCAATGAAAATTCACAACTTAGCCAGCAGCAATCGAAAGAAACACTACTTATCACAGCGATTGTTCAAATTGAATCTAGAGGGCAGCGATATGACGCACGAGCGATTATCGACCCTGGATTTCAATCAACATTTATTTCAGAGAAGATTACAAACCAATTAAAGCTTCCAACTAGGAAGAATCTTGTTCATGTTACCGGTTTAAGTGAAACCGTTTCAGAAAATTCAACAAAAGCTTGTCTTTTTAACCTTTGTTCTCGTACAAACCCTAGTTTTGAATTAGAAGTTTGGGCACCCGTTTTAAAGTCCCTTCCTTCTAATTTGCCGTCGCGCACCCTACATAAAAATCAACATAGAGAAACAACTCAACTCGAGTTAGCAGATCCTCGTTTTTACGAAAGCCGACCCATAGATCTTCTGATAGGTTTAGACATAGGACCCTTAATTTACACAGTAGGAGCTCCAATTAAATCTATAGGATCTTTACTAGCGCAAAGCACTGTTTTTGGCTGGATAGTGGGCGGACCCCTTGAAAAATCAAACACAAATGATAGGAAAATTTCACTTTACAATACAGTTTCGATAGAGAAAATTCTCACACGTTTTTGGGAGGTGGAGGAGACCCCAAAAAAAGTTTTGAGGTCAGCAGAAGACACCTTTTGCGAAACAAATTTCAAAAATACAACGCGAAGAAATGAAGATGGACGATATATTGTCACGATGCCGTTCAAATCTTGTGCTGAACTTGGAGCATCTCGAAATATCGCAATGGCGCAATTCTATCGAATGGAAAGAAAGTTGCAAAAAACGCCCGAAATCAAATCTCAATACGACGCAGCGATAATGGAATATTTGGAACTTGGACACATGCGGAAACTGAGACCCCAGGAAATCGAGAAGGCCCCTCACTACTATTTGCCACATCATGCAGTTATTAAACCAGATAGGGTTACTACTAAACTTAGGGTAGTTTTCAATGCGTCAAGTCCCACATCAAATAGGAAAAGTCTTAATGACATTTTACATCCAGGGCCTATTCTTCAACAGGATTTAGTATTGCAGATTTTAAAATGGAGGTTTTTTAAATACGTATTTAACGCGGACGTTACCAAAATGTATCGTCAAATACAAATCGACCCAAGTCAGGCCCCATTTCAAAGAAGACTTTTCAGAAAATCAGCAAATGACCCAGTTGAAGACTTTGAACTTTCAACAGTCACTTTCGGAATTAATTGCGCCCCATTTCTAGCTCTTAGGACCCTAATTCAATTGGCAGAAGATGTTAAAGAAACATACCCATTAGGTTCGGAAATTATAAAACCAAATTTATATGTCGACGACGTTTTAGCTGGAGGTCACACTGTAGAAGAATCCCTTAAGTCTATGAAAGAATTAGTAGCAGCCATGGACTCAGCAGGTTTTGAATTGAGAAAAAGGAGTTCAAACGACCCCAATCTACTTCGCGATCTGCCACCTGACTCACTCTTGCCGGTCAATTGGTTGGATATTTCGGAAGGAACTTCAACGAAGACTCTAGGTATCCGATGGAACATTTCGGCTGATAACTTTACGTTCACATCACCACCCACGGAAGAAAGGGAATTATGCACCAAACGAGAAGTCCTTTCAACAATTGCCAAATTTTTTGACCCATGTGGATGGTTGGCTCCAGTAATCATCGTAGCAAAGCTTATCAGGCAACAAGTCTGGCTGGACAAAGTAGATTGGGACGACGCGTTGAAGCCCATAACTCGAATGAATTGGAAGAATTTCATTAAAAATTGTCCTTCAATAGATTCAGTTTCAGTACCTAGGTGGATCAGATTTAAACCTTCAAGTAAAATTGAAGTGCATGGTTTTTGTGACGCTTCAGAAAGCGCTTACGCCGCGACTCTTTATGTTAGAGTACAACATTTAGATCAAACAGTCGACACGTTTCTTTTGGCAGCGAAAACTCGAGTAGCACCCATCAAAAAATATATCTGCCTAGATTAGAATTATGCGGAGCCGTTCTCTTAGCAAAGTTAACCACAGCGGTGGTTCCTAACTTACAAATTGCAAATATTTCAACCCACTTTTGGACCGACTCAACGATCGTGCTAGCATGGCTCAAAAAACCACCTTGTTCATGGAGTGCCTATGTAGGAAATAGAATTTCAGACATTGTAGGCAACGAAAATTGGAAGCATATAGATTCAGAAAGCAACCCTGCTGATGTAGCCAGTCGAGGATGTTCGCCAGATGATTTGCAGTCACATCATTTGTGGTGGACCGGACCCCAATGCCTGAAGTTTCCAAAAGACCGATGGCCTAGACACGACATTATGAGCGACACGGAGTTAGAAGCAAAGGCAGTTACAGTTTTCTCGACCACGATATTTGAAGATCCCTTAAATAGATTCTCATCTCTCTCTAGAGCATATAAAGCCTTAGCATTTGCGATTCGTTTTTGGAGAAATACCGGCGTCAGTCGGACCCGACTTAGAATTTCTTCAGCAGAAATCACCCATGGTGAAATACAAGATATCAAAGATCGCCTTATTGTTTTAACACAAAAACATTATTTCGCAGAGGAGTATTTAGCGTTAACCCAAAAGAAAAGACTCTCATCTAGTAGCAGTCTTTTATCTCTCAATCCATTCATTGATTCAAAAGGAATCATTAGGGCAAGTGGCCGCCTTGTTCAGTCCCCAGCACTTACATATAACGAGCGCCATCCCATTCTTATCCCATACGAATCGAGATTAGCCCTTTTGTTAGTAGAATTTATTCACCAAATTACCATGCATGGCAGAAATAAACTCATGACTCGAGTAATCAGGTCTGAATTCTGGATATTTAAACTGAAGCCCTTAATCAAGAAGGTAATTCATAATTGTCAAACTTATGTTTTGTATAAACACCAGACTCAAACGCAAATTATGGCCTCACTTCCGCCCCAGCGAACTATGCTGACTCGACCTTTTACCAACACAGGAGTAGATTTTGCAGGACCCTTCAACATAAAGAATTTTACAGGAAGAGCTTGTTTAATAACAAAGGGTTATGCTTGCGTCTTCGTTTGCTTTTCCACAAAAGCAATTCACTTAGAACCCACTAGTGATCTATCAACTCAATCTTTTTTAGCCGCATTAGCTCGCTTCATTGGGCGACGAGGAAGCCCAGCCAAGATCTACTCAGATAATGGGACTAATTTTGTAGGAGCAGCAGAGTTAATAAAAAAAGATAGGCTAGAGTTTATGAAGAATCTGCAAAAGGACGCCACCCAGAACAATGTTTATCAAAATTTAGAATGGAGCTTTATTCCTCCCGGTGCCCCTCATATGGGAGGATTATGGGAGGCGGGAGTTAAATCATTCAAAACACATCTACGAAAATTTATACCGCAAATGAATTTTACCTTTGAAGAATTCTCGACCATTTTAGCGCGAATTGAAGCCTGTCTTAATTCTCGACCCCTAAGTCCAGCCAGCGATGACCCTTCCGACTTAAATCCTCTTACCCCAGCTCATTTTCTGATAGGTACCTCCATTTTGACCCCAGCGGAACCAGATGTTTCAGACGGAAGCATCGCCCTTGCCAATCGGTGGAAACGATTAAAGATTATCTCTCAATTTTTTTGCCAAAGATGGAAAACTGAGTATTTAAATGATGTACGTCGATATAAGTGGAAGTATCAAACAGAAAATGTAAAGGAAGACGATTTGATTGTAATTAAAGATGAGAGACTGAATGGAAATTAGGCCGTATAGAAAGAACATACCTTGGAACTGATCAAAACATTAGGGTCGTAGATATTCGGGCAGCACACGGAGTAGTTAGTAGACCGATAACGAAAATCGTCAAACTATTTTCAGATTGACTAACACTCTATTTATTTGTAAAAGAAGTTGGTACTCGCATCTCTTTTATTCCAGATATGGCTGCGCGACTACCTACTCCAGCATCAAGTCGTGACCCCTCTCCCGACCGTCGACCCAACCACCCCAATCGAAGTCGAGTCTCGCGCCCTCGCCCATCTTCGTGGCAGTACTCATGCGGCTTGTGTCAAGCAAATCACGCTATTAGGACCTGTCCCATGTTCCGGCGTTTTACACCATACCAGAGGTATGAGGCAGTGGAACGACGGGGTTACTGTCGAAATTGCCACGCCAGGAGTCACCTGGCGCCAGACTGCCCAGCATTAACCGCCTGTCGCGAGTGTGACTATCGGCATCACACAATGCTTCATCATGCCCCTCAACTGCCGGAGCCAGCTTTTCGACGGGCAAGCGTTTTCGTCCCCACGGCCACCATTAAGATCCTGACACACGGGGATGACTTTAAGGTGGTACGGGCCCTTCTATCCCAATCCTCGGCCATATCAAGGATCGCGGCCACCACGGTAGGGAGATTGGGATTGGAAACGAGGCAGCTCCACGGGTACGTCTTTGCCAAAATCACCATCAAGCCGTACCACGACCGTCCTTCACCTATGATCCGAACGAGCGCTCTTGTTACCAGCGAGCTGCCGAAGCGACCCTACTCGGAACCAATTCTGGAAGACCCCACAACAGAATTCGGACGGGCCTCCCTGGCCGATGTGGACCCCCGGGGAAATGATCCCGTCGACGTTGAGATTGGAGGGGATGCATATGCCTACATACGGGAGGAAGAAGTGCGTGCCACGGGACTGGGAGCGGTGAGCGCATTACAGACGTCCTTAGGTTTCGTCTTCGCAGGATCCGTCGTTAGCGCCACCCATCACGACGAGTAGACGCATTAAAACAGGTATTAATTGTAATCACTGAATCACGGGGGGGGGGGGGGGGGGGAGAATGTTCAAAGGTGACCCACACTTTTGAACATCAGTGTAAAACGGTGACTGCGGCGCAGCTTTGTATACATGAATGTGGGGGTGAGTATGTATGTACTCACGCGCATTCCAATGCATTTATGTACACATAGCAGTGCGAGTGCGTTTCTTCGTTCATTTTTTTTTTGCTTATGTTGTTTTGTCGCCATCAAAGTCAAGGGCTTCGACTAAGTTTGGAGCTCTGACCGTCTCGTTTCAACAACTATTAAAACCGTGCGCCTCTCTCCCGTGATTACAAAGTGAATAAGTGTAAAGTGTAAAGTATTTTTTTCATCTGCAATTACAGAAACGCAGACCCAAACATATAAGTGAAGACGGGGAAATGGTCCCGTCGACGTTGAGATTGGAGGGGATGCATATGCCTACATACGGGAGGAAGAAGTGCGTGCCACGGGACTGGGAGCGGTGAGCGCATTCCAGACGTTCAAAGGTGACCCACACTTTTGAACATCAGTGTAAAACGGTGACTGCGGCGCAGCTTTGTATACATGAATGTGGGGGTGAGTATGTATGTACTCACGCGCATTCCAATGCATTTATGTACACATAGCAGTGCGAGTGCGTTTCTTCGTTCATTTTTTTGCTTATGTTGTTTTGTCGCCATCAAAGTCAAGGGCTTCGACTAAGTTTGGAGCTCTGACCGGCAAACAGCAAAAATCAGTCTCGTTTCAACAACTATTAAAACCGTGCGCCTCTCTCCCGTGATTACAAAGTGAATAAGTGTAAAGTGTAAAGTATTTTTTTCATCTGCAATTACAGAAACGCAGACCCAAACATATAAGTGAAGACCCTCAAACAATTAAATTAAGTGCGTTAAATTAACAACATAAAACATTGAATAAAATATTGAATTGAACGTTGAATTAAATAAAATTGTACAAAATAACAATCATTTAATTTTATCTAAATAAACTCTGTATATAAATTAACAAACAAAACAAAAAGATACTGTGAACACAAAAAATACATTGCATTGTAAAATCAAATAAAATTTAAGTTTAAGACACACAAATTGAAACACCACTTGCCACTTACTTACCTTTATTTTTGCTAACAATAAATCCGAAAAATTTGAACTTGATACAATTACGTTTTCTGCATTGAAAGGCAAACCCAAAAGTGCGTAAGTAAACAACGGCTACATATGCTGCAAACATCACCAAAACATCTTTGGTTTAGTAACAGTCGTCAAAAATATGAGAAAAAATGTTTTTTTTTTTTTTAAAAAACACTTTTTCCTGGTACAAAAAAACATAAAAATAAGAAAAAAATATTTTATCACATTTTTAAAAAGCCAGCATGCACGAAGAGGACACTTTCTATTTGAATTTGAGGGTCATTCAACAATATTTGTGGTTTTTTATTTATGAGGTTTCCATTCAGTTGCGCCTTTTAGGGGCATGGACATTCCAGTAGTATATACAGGTAGTAAAATTATATGTATTGGGTTTCTACGTTCGAAGCGAACTATAGTAGGAAGGAGCATTCTCTGGAATTACGCTGAAGTAAAATCTGTCACTTTGCCATTTGCACATTCGGAAACAATGCCAATTCCCAAGTGTCCAAGTATAGCTAACCGCCTAATGAGCGATTCAAGTTTGAGTCAGATGTCATCGCTTTTAACACAGTTTCGACTCAATGATCTAGTGAGAGATTTGGAACTGAACAAAGATAAGGCAGAACTACTTGCATCTCGGATGAAACAGTACAATATTTTATTGAACGTTGAATTAAATAAAATTGTACAAAATAACAATCATTTAATTTTATCTAAATAAACTCTGTATATAAATTAACAAACAAAACAAAAAGATACTGTGAACACAAAAAATACATTGCATTGTAAAATCAAATAAAACTTAAGTTTAAGACACACAAATTGAAACACCACTTGCCACTTACTTACCTTTATTTTTGCTAACAATAAATCCGAAAAATTTGAACTTGATACAATTACGTTTTCTGCATTGAAAGGCAAACCCAAAAGTGCGTAAGTAAACAACGGCTACATATGCTGCAAACATCACCAAAACATCTTTGGTTTAGTAACAGTCGTCAAAAATATGAGAAAAAATGATATTTTTTTTTAAAAACACTTTTTCCAGGTACAAAAAAACATAAAAATAAGAAAAAAATATTTTATCACATTTTTAAAAAGCCAGCATGCACGAAGAGGACACTTTCTATTTGAATTTGAGGGTCATTCAACAATATTTGTGGTTTTTTATTTATGAGGTTTCCATTCAGTTGCGCCTTTTAGGGGCATGGACATTCCAGTAGTATATACAGGTAGTAAAATTATATGTATTGGGTTTCTACGTTCGAAGCGAACTATAGTAGGAAGGAGCATTCGCTGGAATTACGCTGAAGTAAAATCTGTCACTTTGCCATTTGCACATTCGGAAACAATGCCAATTCCCAAGTGTATACTTGGACACAATATTTTAGCCCCAGATGTTAACATATCATATTATAGAGTCCGTGATATACCTTACAAACAATTTTATACAACTCGTCGCTTGGATGACCAACTGCAGTAACTGACAAAATTGTTCAGGAGAGCTGTTTTTCTGTTTTTGAGACAATGTTCCTTCTTCCCCACGGCGTAATATTTATTATATTTCCAATTTGCTTTTCTCATTGTGTACTTAATTCCATCTTTTAAAATATTAACAAAAAAATAAAAAAAATTAATTGTAATGCATGTTTTTCATAAACAATGCAGTTACGTCACTTTGTGGGAAAAAAATTATACTTAATGTCAGTTACGACTGATCACCGCCCAGCCCAAACGGCTAAAGCTAGAATCATGAAATTTGGTAGGATGGTAGTCCTTGCTATAAAGACGTGCAATATAGAAGGGTTTTTGGAAATTTTGGGCGCACAATGGGTCAAAAAAGAAAAAAATATGGTATCACAGCCAAATCCAAACGGCTGGAGCTAGAATTGCAACATTTCGTGTGAGGGTAGGGTCTAGGGCGAAGATTCAGTATGAATCACAATTTTTCGAAATTAAAAAATTTTTGCGCACATTGGGACAAAAAGGGATAAATATGGCACCAAAGCAAGTCCAAATGGCAAGAGTTTGAATCGTCTAATTTGGCTTGAGGGTAGCCATTGGAACGTAGACTAGACACAAGGAGTTTTTTAGGCAAAAATGGTGGAAATATGATAAATATTGTGCAGTGGGGCAAAACTATGTTAGATATGGCACAGTCGGGCAAAAAGTTCTAAATATGATACAGTGGGGGAAAAAATTTAAATTTGTGCAGTGGGTCAAAATGTGTTAAATATGGCACAGTGGGGCAAAAAGGGTTAAATATGGTACAGTTGGGCAAATATTTTAAATTTGTGCAGTGAGATAAAAATGTGTTAAATATGGCACAGTGGCACAAAAATGTGTTTAATATTGTGGGGCAACATGGGTTAAATATGGTTAAGATTAAGGTTACGCATGGTACAGTGATGGAAAAATTAAATATTGTGCAGTTGGAAAAAACTGTGTTTAATATGGCAAAAAAAAAACTGTGTTTAAGTGGGGCAAAAAGTGCTAAATATGGTACAGTGGGGGAAAAAATTAAATTTGTGCAGTGGGTCAAAAATGTGTTAAATATGGCACAGTGGGGCAAAAAGGGTTAGATATGGTACCGTAGTGCAAAAATGGTAAAATGCGGTACGATATTGCAAAAAAGGTTAAATATGGTAGAGTAGGGCTAAGGGTGCGAGTACCACCCCCACGCCACAATCTTCCACAATTCCACATATAGTAATATTTTCTTCTCGCAATCATCTTGAGAAAAATATCCCAAGTTGCGACGTCTCTTTTGGCATCTCCCAAACAAATGGATCATTTTACAGAAAAATTTAACGGTTGATGACTTTGATTCCAGTTCATATACTCGTAAATACTTGACATTTTATGAAGTGTAATACTTTTATAGTTCCCATGGTATATTAAAAAATAGGCGTTATTGTTATTACATTGTTTTCAAATGGGCACTCTATTCGTTAGGCTATTAAAATGTCATTCCAAGAGACGGAAAGCCACCTCTCAAACGAAAATACATCACGTTTTCATTATATATTTATAATCGGGATATAATTAATTACACTTTTATATTCATCCTAATAATTTATTATTTAATCATTAGTATACGAAATCTATATATATATATAAATTGATGTGTTTGTTGTTACGTATGAACTCCAAAATAACTGGACCGATATTGATGAAGTTTTCAGGGAATCTTCAGATTATCCTAGCGGGTGACATAGGCTATATTAGTTATTGATTGAGGAGGCGTGACCCCGTCCAAATAAGCCAATTTGGAGTTATTTTCTTAGTGATTCCTACTGTTCCTACCTACTACGATTGGATAATCGAGATTCCTACTGCCGTTATCTGACGATTGGGACATGACCGTGATCCCGTTTCGACCGTAATCGGTCCAAAAATTAGCAACGAGGGGGCTGGGTCCACCAAGTACTCCATAAGTTTTTGCAATAATGAACAAACATTTCAGGAGAACGAATTATTAAGTGACATATAGCACTTACGTCTCTTGGTGAAAATATTTTTTTGCATTGTGTCAGTTACGTCTAAAATTATTTACCGTTTTTTGAGAAAACGGTAATATATATATGCACAAAATTTATACACACGTTGTACTTTGACTAGACAAATCGAATGGTGGCCTTAACTCAATTTCTGAAAAATTGTCAGTTACGTCGGTTGGTCATACAAGCGACGAACTGTGGATAACATATGCTTTTGCAAGGACATTCCCGGATAGTTCGAGGAACTTAATCAAACATACAATTCGAAAGAATGGCGGTTATTTGTTGACAGCAGTAAAGAAAGTTTAAAAGCAGTACTTACAACAGAAATCAGAAACCTTCGATTCCCATTGCTCATGCCGTCAACAATAAGGAATCATACGAAACAATGGCTAAATTGATAAAATACATAAAATATGAACAACTTGAGTGGAAAATTTGTTGCGATTCAAAAGTAGTTAGGATGTTATGTGGAATGCAAGGCGGATATACAAAATATTGCTGTTTTTTATGCCTCTGGGATAGCCGAGCTCGCGAAGATCATTACAGAAGAAAGAAATGGACAACAAGAAAAGACATTACATTGGGTGAAAACAACATAAAATACACACCTCTCATCCAAAAAGAAAACATTATTTTGCCACCACTGCATTATGCCAATGCCTTAAGGAAAGATGGCAATTCACTCTCATATTTAAAAAGTTTATTTAAAAGTCTTTCTTTTCAAAAAATCGATATGAAACAATAAATATGCAATATGAAACAATGGTTAATGATTTGTTAAAAAATTATGAAAAAATTAGTAAGAAATATAGTTTTCTATATTTATGTATATAACAAATATGTATGTATTCTTCTAACTTATTTTTCGCTTTATGTATTCCAACAGGTGTAGATATGTCCCTCAAAATTAATTTCTTGCATTCTCATTTAAACTTTTTCCCCCGAGAATCTTGGCGACGTAAGCGACGAACATGGGGAAAGGTTTCACCAAGAAATTAAGTCCATCGAGCGGCGTTACCTCATTAGAGAAACCGATTCCGAAATCTACAAACGTCAACAAAGAACTTACAATTACTTCTAATGAAACTTGTACATGTAAAAAAACTTGTACATGTTTTTTTTGCTTTATTCGATCTGCTTTCATAGTACATATTTTGGTTTTACACTCAGGCTCAAGATCGTTATTGTTGTTTTCAGTATATGAAAAGAACTTTGTCAAAACGCAAAGAAGAAGTAAGTGACATGTATTGGGGGCGGTTGGATAGACAGATCTGTTACGTAAGCACATATCTGTCTCTGAAACGTGCCCTTCGCCCAAACAAAAACACAAAAGCTGTATGAAACGGGTGTATTTTTGTGTTGACGATTTCGAAAACTTATATTGACGATTTTTATGCCCCTATTTTGACGATTTTCGGCCAAATTCGTTTGGCAACACTGACGGGAGCTATATCAAAATATGGACCGATATGCCCAATTTTCACTAGGCACGATTGAATGTAATACACAGTACAAATATTCAAATTTCGGCATGATCGGTTAAAAAATGCGCTCTCTAGAGGGTAAATATGTCTTATCGAAAGGTACCCTCGTATGGGGGCTATATCAAAGTATGGGGTAAGAAATATCTCTGTACCAATTTTCATTAAGATTGCTTCATATTTGCGACCTGTGGTGTCGAATACAAAAAAGAACGGAACGCTAAACGAAGTGATACTGTTCAAAGTCACGTGGTAGTGATACTGTTCTACGAACCGTACGTTATCGTAGTGATACCGTTCGTCGTGTTCTAAGAAAGGTACGTTATCGTAGTGGTACCGTTCGCGAACAGTAACACTAAAAAAATGTTTAGTGTATTCTGTTCTCTTGTAAGGGTTGCGATACTGTTCCGTTTGCGACGAAGGAACGGTACAGAACGCTGAGGAACCGTTCCTTAGTGTTTTTTCCGAACTCTAGTATTTTATCGCCTTGGGACAAGGTTTGCGAGAAAATTTTTGTACGTAAGACCCGTAGAGATCCGGACGGTAGGTATATCGTTACTTTACCCATCCGAACTGACCTTAGCTCAAAGGAGTACTTAAGCGAGTCGAGGGCAAACATCCTTAAACAATTGTACGTAATGAATCGTCATTACTTCGCAAGCCTGACGTGAGTACAGTTTATGATAAGGTCGTCACAGAATATTTGACATTGGACCACATGAGGCCAGTGAATTCGTCTTCTTCGATTGAGAAGTTGTCTTGCTATCTACCACATCACCCGGTCATTAATATGGAAAAGCAAACTTGGCGTGGTTTTTAATGCGTCCAACGAAACATCGAACGGAAAAATTCTGAACAACATCCTTCATGTTGGCCCTACGTTGCAGGTCCTCGTTAGTCCTCCTCATTCTCAGATGGAGATTGTTCCAATTTGTATTTAACTGCGACATTACGCAAATGTACAGACAAATTCTGGTCGATCCTGCGCGAATTTTTTTTTTTCTCCCACAAAACCGGTAAAAGATTTCGAACTGCAAACAGTAAACTTCGGTGTGAACTGCGCCCCATATCTGTCCATTAGAACTCTTTTGAAGCTAGCTGACGATACCGAGAATGAGTTCCCTCTTGCGGCTCATATCTTGCGTAAGAGTATGTACGTGGACGATGTTCTTGCGGGACCCACGATCTTGAGACTGCTTTGGTCGCTCGGGACCAATTAATCGCAGCTCTCGCGTCATCTAAGTTTGAGCTTCGTAAATGGACAGCGAATAATAGATCAATTTTTGATTGTTTCCCATCTGACCATTTGGTGGATGCGGAGGTTCTGACTCTTGTGGATAACAGCGGTTCTAAACCCTTGGGGATTCGCTGGAACGCGCAGTGAGACACTTTTTACTTCGCGGTGACACCTATAGTAAAGAAATCTTCCTATACTAAACGGGAAGTTATTTCTGCTATCGCGAAACTTTTTGACCCCGGCTGGGTAGGTCCAGTGAGTGTCATGGCCAAGATGGTCATGCAAAAAGTCTGGCGAGACAACATTGATTGGGATGACCCGCTCCCACTGAAGGAGAATGGCTAAAATTTGTTAACGCATATCCTGAAGTAAATTAAATTCTGTCGTATACCAAGATATGTTAGATATTTCCCGGACTGTAACGCGGAGCTTCATGTCTTCGGATGCCTCGGACAAGGCATCGGGTTGAAGTTCCGAATGGGGAAATTTTCGCAAATTTACTATCTCGACTGGAACTTTGCGGATCCGTTTTAGCTTCGGAACATTTAAAAACAATCTTGCGAGAGAGTGGTATAGAATTTCGCCAAGTTTATTGTTGGACAGATTCGACTATAGTGCTCGCTTGGCTTAGAAAGACACCTACGACGCATTCAGGAGACAATCCTGCGGATTTGGGCAGTCGTGGTCTTCCTCCCGCGGACTTAGCCTCGTCTGAAAAGAGGTGGCACGGGCCACAATGGCTCAGCCTTAGCTAATTGGAATTGACGATTCATTATCTCACCCCCCTTGATACTGATGTAGAAATGCGCTCGGTGCGTACTCATGCGTCGTTCTTCTCTAGTTATGAGGATATCCTTGATAAGTTTTCGACTGTGGATCGTGCTTTGCGTGTTGTTGCTTACATGATGAGATTTTTCCGTAAAACTCATCCTACTCATAGGAGTCAGTACAACGTGACTAGTTCCACACTTTCGTCTGAAGAAATGAAAGATGTTCGTACTCGACTGGTTGTCGTAGCACAAAAAGCTATTTATGCGGATGAATATAAGCATCTGTTGAATGAAACGCAGTTAAATAGTAAAAGTTATCTTGTTCCTTTAATCTACATCCTATACTTCTCCCTTACAATTGTCAGTTTTCCAAACTTTTTTTAGTCCTCGGGTGAAATCCTTGATTCGGTCAGTTGTTCACAATTGTAGGAGTTGTATGTTAGAAAGAAAACGTTCCTGTGGACAGGTTATGGCTGCACTTCCGCCAGAGAGAACCATAATTGATAGGCCATTCACTATCACTCGGGTAGACTCTGCAGGGATATTTGACATTAAGTCATATGGGACGATACTGAGCTTTAAGAGCTTTAAGCTTCACTTTAGAAGACAGGAAAGAGGAGTATTTGACAACTTTGCACAAGCGGTATAAATGGAAATTTCCGGAACGTGATATACAAAAGGATGATCTCGTCGTCGTGAAACACGAGCTTCAAAGTCCTACGTCATGGCGGTGATGTCCGCGCTGCTAACGTACGAACGGAAACGGCGTTGTAAGACGACCTTTCACCAAATTGGTCATTCTGACCGATCAAACTCCGCAATCTTTGTAACGTACGCAATTGCGAGGGTCCCTACTGGCCTCATTGAGTTGCAAAGGGTCCCTACTGGCCCATCGCGGTACCTGAATCCAAATAAAAGAAGTCCTTACTGGCTTCTGGGTCCCTACTGGGACATTTTGATTAATGAATGAATGAATGAACTCACTGAATTACTTACTGCACTATACGTTAACTATCTTAGATGTAATTTAGTTTTAGTTGCAACATATCTAGATGTTGCAAGGTGGGCGGCATGTTTAAGTTTAAAAGTCAAACTGTCGTACCTAATATAATAGTGTGCCATGGTATTTGTTTATGGTACTTTTCTTCTCGCTAGTATCTATGTACTTTTTAGATATTAGCGAGTAAGTGTTTTGACATTTCTCCGCGAATGCCCACACCTTTCTCCATAAAATCAATCGCTAACGTTCTCTCTAAGTCGACAGCATCTCCGCATACCGTTGCTCTTTCTGCATATCGTTGCATATGTACATATTGTTGTACACTGAAGGAATATTTGTTACCAAAATCTTGAATTAAATAAATTAATAAAGGGAGCTGTAACCCTTTTTTATACTTAAAATTAAAATATCGTGCTTTTTATTTATTTCTTTTTCGGCACCAACAACGATATTATTGACTTCGATATAGGAATCGACAGTGAAATCTCGAATTATCTAATATTTAAATGTGTATTATAATGTATTTTTTCAGCATGTCTTTAATAAATTAAAAATTTATTATTTTTGAGAATTAGCTTATATACGAGTATATGCATGTTGATATTTTTTGTAGCTGTTGTATTCCACCTTCTACTATTAACCCGCCATGGTTCGGATCATGGTGTGTACGCGATCCCCTCGTAAAATAAATGAAATTAATAATGACATGTATTTGAAAGACAACTATTTCCGATTGATTTTTAACGATTTAGCAAAATAAAAACGACGATTGGATTGTATCTATGTATATTTTTAATGATGGACCCAATAGCGTTCTCGAAAGCCGATTAAAATCTTTTATTTTTTGAAATTAATTAACAAAAAATTCGCGGACTCTCGCTGGAGTCTGCGCACCTTGTGGAACGATGATTGTTGTCAGCGTTACTGTTGTGCCACTAAAGTATCGATTTTGCCACTTTTTACGACATTGATACTTTTATGCCTTTTATGCTTGTTTCTATGTTGTGCCCCTTCGTACTAAATTTATGTCACTTTTTGAAAAATGAAATGTACGAAAACGCGTAGTACTCCGGTGTTGTGCATTGCGTTTCAGGCTTCTACTTAAAAACCGAAGTCGGCGCACGACTTCTGTCAAGGTAAATAAAAAATATTACGGACATTATTCGCTTTAATAAAAAATTTAAATGAACCCTTGTATCAAAATCTGTATCAAATTTCCATATATATTGTTCACGTACGCAGCATTGTCGCAACTTCTCGAGCCTGATCAATACCGGTCGCGTATTGACATCACTGGAATCCCCTCTACACCCCTCTTCTGAGACTTGATTCGCTTAGTACGGATGTGTTAGAGTGCGGGTTGCCTACGGGCGGTGGTTGTTGTATGGCCGCCTTGCTCATCTTCGGGTCTTTCTCTCTATCCGCAAAATCTATGGTAGTCGAACACTTGTAACGAGCCTCTGCGTTCACCACTTGTCGTTCTGCACTTCGCTCGCGCACACAGGCCTTGTCGCCAACCAAACACACGTAATAACCCTATCTTTGATTTGAAAAGACAAACAATAAAGATCCCCCATTATTTATATTTAATACTAAAATTTGTTTGTTTTTATTTATTTCTTTCATTACCACACGAACCCCCCTTTTTGCAGCCCTACAACATTTTGGTCGTATCGAGCCGGATTGGAATTAGCATCGTTAATCGTATGGTATTTTTTCGGTTTTGAAGGGATTCATCGTCTTACACACAAAACACACCCCTCTTCCATATCATCGCTAAACCATTACATCGCAATAACTTCATCATCATTATACTCTCACTTTAGTGTGACGAGGGTATATATCATTTGCAACGGAAAAAGTGTAACACATCGAAGGAGTGATCTAAGACCCTATGTATGTTCGGAGGAAATCCGTTTTGGGTAATTTTGAGTCGAATGAGCAATGTCCGTCCGTCTGTCTGTCTGCTGGCTGGTGCGCACGATAACTCTCGAAAGGAGTAACCGATTGACTTCAAATTTGGTATGTGGTAATATTTTTTTCTATCTCCGGCTAAGTTCGGAGATGGGCCATATTGGTCCACTCCTTCTAGTACCTCCCACACAAAGGGTTAAAATGTTGTGAAATATTGATTCTTTAATCACTACTATACTACTTATTCGAATCTTCTGAAATTCCACACATAGTATTAGTTTATTAGTCGCTATCAACTCGAGAAAAATGGGCGAAGTTGCCACGTTCCTTTAGGTACCTCCCACACAAATGCACCGTTTTGCACCAAAAATTAACAGCTTATAACATTAATAACGGTGTATAAAAATACTTGAAATTTTGCACAGTGTTATGCTTTTATATTGCCTACAGTTCAGAGAAAAATGGGCGTTGTCGCCACGCCCCTTTTGGTACCTCCCACACAAAGGTACCATTTTGCACCAAAAGTTAACAGCTTATAACATTAATACAAGTGTATAATAATACTTGAAATTTTGTACAGTGTAATGTTTTTATAGTACCTATAGCCCTGTGGAAAATGTGCGTTATCGAAACGCCCATTTTTGTACCTCCCACACAAAATGGCCAAATCATACCAAAATTTAATATCTCATAACGTTTATACCAGTGCACATAAATGCTTATTATTCGGCGCAGTGCCATGAATTTAAAGTATCTACTGTTCAGCGAAAAATAGGTATATTTGTTAAACCCCTTCTGGTAGCTCCCACACAAATTTACAGAATAATTCGTGTAATATTCAATATTACATTACTCACAAAGTGAGGGTATACCTTAGTCGGTTTACCCGACTGAAACTTTCTTACTTGTTTTATCGTTATCTTCATCATCAGGTACGTAAACTCAGTCTAAAAGTGAGCTCCGCGTTTTGTTTTTGCAAAAATAAGTACAAGAAAATAAAATAAATTATTTTTCTGTCGTTTTCGCAACACCCTACCGAGCGTGCCGTTTAAAATACAGTCCACTATAGTTCGAATTTATCGCCCCTTCGTTAGTATATACGGTGTTCGCATAGTGTTAACAATAAATATATTTTATTTTCGTTGCAAAACAATCGATTAATTCGTCTGCATTCGATTGGATTTTGCTAAATTGTTTTAACGATCCTATACACCGTGTATACCGTCCTTTTATTCAGAGGTGTTGTTTTGGTATTTTTGTTTTTTTTTCATATTTTCCCTTTCGTTCAATCGCCACTGCTTTGGTTGAGATTACAGCAACAACATCGTTGCAGTCCTCAGTTTCTAATCTAAGCGCCAATTTTAAGCCTCGGTCAATAACCGAAGTATTTAAGAACACCACCAATTGCATTTCGTTTATTTGTTTACCAGTGATCATATGCATACACGTACATTCACACAACACCTTCGATCGGTTGACGTTTATTCTCGCTCCATTCGCTGTTATTGAACAGCAGACGTGATTCCTACCGTGTTTCCTACTATTGTGGGGCATATTGTGAATAGTCTTGAACGACTGACGTTGGCACAGTAGCTCACGGGTAAAAATCGCGGATAAACAAAAATAAATAATTTGAAAATTTTTAATATCGGCGATAATTGTTGTTTGTTGTACTACTATTTAGTACATTTTTGGTATTATTCGACTCCGCGCACCCTACTGCCCGTTTGCTGACACATCCACGTAAAAAACATTGTATAATTTTTTTGATTGGAAAAAAAATTATTTGAAATTTTGTGTGCTATTGAACGTGTTGTCGCGATTCGGCAGTAGTGCACCCTACCCTCGGTCAACTCGTCATACATAAGTTTTAAAAAAATATTCTTTTTGACTTTCTCGGAAATTTCTGAATATTTTATTAATTTGTTTATCTTATTTGGAAGTTTGGAAGCAAATTTACTTTTGTTGTTTGCTATTTTGGAACGTTTGGTCATATTTGAATTCGATTTCCGCTTCCTATTTCATACTTGAAAAATTTACAACTATTTCATTTTGGGGCCTTTGCGACAGGTTTGAATATTTAACTTCGTGTGTTATTCATTTCTAACATTTCTTGGGAATTTTAATAACTTAACTTCCAACACCAACTTTGCGAACACCAAGTACGACGTGTCTTATCAAACTTATATACAATGTCTCGCCACAATAAAGAGGAAATTGTCCATGTTCAAACTCACCATCAAAGCTTCGATCTAGCTTGGAAAGCTTTGAAGGATACGTATGATAACAAGCGTATCCTGGTGAATAATCACCTCAAGCTTCTTTTTGACCTTCCGATATTAGAAAGTGAGACAAGTTCGGGCTTGAAGACGTTGCAGCGTGGTATTAACGGATGTCTATCGGCAATGGCCGTATATGATATTGTCACGGTCCACTGGGACCCTATATTAGTACTTCTTTGTATCCAGAGATTGCCAAAGCTCACCCTAACTTTATGGGAACAGAGTATCAGGGACAAGTCGTCGTTATCCTTCTGGCAGGCATTAGATTCTTTTCTTACTGAAAGAATTCAAACTCTGGCGTGTCTTCGCGACATCAAGGGCATCGATTCATCAGAAGTCCCCAAGTCTCAAAAAATTAGTACGGATTTTACAAATACGGCGGATCAAGGAAATTCGAAATCTTCCTACGAAAATTGTTGTAGTTTGTGCCCCAATGAAATCCACCTAAACTGTCAAGAAGTTTCCCTTCGATAAGAAATTAGCTGAAGTTAAGAAACAAGGTCGTTGTCTTAATTGTTTTTCACGGGGTCATTCCGTTAAAGACTGCTCTAGCACTCATAATTGTAATGTGTGTAATGGAAGGCATCACACCCCCCTACACCGCCATCATCGTTCTGCCTCTTCAATTGGTTCGTCGTCTAGCTCTACCTACTCACCTGTCTCATCACCTAGCTCTACCCCTGTTGTTAGTGGTATATCCCTAACCACAATATAGATAATGAAGCTTGAACTTCAAATGCGGATAATCTCACCGTTATGAATCGCCAGGTATTTCATACCACCCAAGATAGGAATGTGCTCTTGGGGACCGCCACCGTAAATATCATTCACCGGGGTATTACGTACCCTGCTCGAGCTCTCATTGACCCATCTTCCGAGACGTCCTTAATTAAGGACCGCATTCGAAAACGATTGGGAATTTCAACGCTTTCTACGAACGCTAGTATTTCAGGCGTAAAGTGTACTCTCCTTGGGAATTCGAGAGAAATTTGCTCTCTTGAAATCTCCTCACCTGTAGGTCCATCGGTCGTCTTAGAAACGGTAGCCCTCGTTCTTCTGAACATTTCTGCCAACTTGCCATCACTTTCTGTTGCTACCAACCTTAGATCTCGTCTCCCCAGCCTTCGATTGGCTGATTCATTCGATGATGGTCCTGTAGATGTGCTGCTTGGCGCGAATCTGTATCCGCGAAATCTTTTGTGTGAACCACCGCGGATTTTTTCTCGAGTCACTACTGGCTCGGAACACCATATTTGGTTACATCCTAACTGGTTCACTACCCCCGCCTTTTGTGAAATTCATACTACAAGCACAGCTGTCGACTTCTCCCCCGGTAGTCGAATTTTCGTAGGCTTTTGTTTATTACATGCTAGTCTCGCCCTTCGTAAGTAATTTTCGTCATACCTATTTGAATTCGTTTGAAATTCACCCCGCCAATAGAATTTCGTTGGTCACATTTCTGACATACTATTCGCTTTTTGCAAACGTTTATAACGCGTAAATCTACGACTATAATTGAAACTGGAATTATCCTTAGAATTTGTTGCTCTCGTCTTTATACGGACTCAAGTCTTACTTTTTGAAATACTTGAAGTTTGCATCTTGTTTCTGAATCTATTTAGCCTTAATTTTCGTCGGAGTCTTTATGAACTCAAACTAATTTTGAAATAATTATTAATTCCTTATATAGCCTTGAAATACGTATTGAATTGTTAAATGCTCACTTGTAACTGAATTTACGTGCATTACCATTTACTAATATAGTATAAGTTGTAGTTGTAGATTATTTCCTTCGTATTACAACATCGTCGGATGTTGCAAGGTGGCAATGTTCACGTACGCACCATCGTCTCAACTTCCCGAGCCTGATCAATACCGGTCGCGTATTGACATCACTGGAATCCCCTCTACACCCCTCTTTGGAGACTTGATTCGCTTAGTACGGATGTGTTAAGAGTGCGGGTTGCCTACAGGCGGTGGTTGTTGTTTGGCCGCCTTGCTCATCTTCGGGTCTTTCTCTCTATCCGCAAAATCTATGGTGTTCATCACTTGTCGTTCTGCACTGCGCTCGCGCACACAGGCCTTGTCGCCAACCAAACACACGGTAATAACCCTACCTTTCAAAGTCAAACAATAAAGATCCCCCATTATTTATACCGGGGTTTTCAATAAGAGCGCTACAAAAGTTTTTTTAAATAAAACAAAAACGGTTTTGGATATCAACGAAATTCTTTATTCCTGTGAAAGTACGTTCGATGCCATTATGTATGGAACCCGATTTATTTTGCATGGCCACCACGGGCACGCTTGCCAGACGCTGAACCCAATTTTCGACGGTTTTCAAGCATAAATCGGCCGATACTGCTGCAATTTCACGTTCGATATTCGTACAAAATTCATCAATCGTCGCTGGCTTGTTGGTATAGACCATAGACTTGACGTAGCCCCACAGGAAATAGTCTACCGGCGTCAAATCATCACAGAGATGCCCAACGCTTGAGAACGACGTGTGAGAGACACATTTGGGCTTTCTTCAACTGAAGCCTCAGCGGCAGCAATATTCTCGACACTACGGGCACTTCTTTGTCTCACTGGAACGGGAACATTTTGTACTGTGCCTGTGCCTATCTTTCCACCATGAAATGGCAAACCTTACTGAAGAGAAATGTCAAAAGAGCGGCAAAAAATATAGCGTAGTTTGCTGTCCCTGTCGGTCTACTTTTGTAGCGTCCCTGTTGAAAAACCCGTTATTTAATACTAAAATTCATTTCATTACCACACGAACCCCCGTTTTTGCAGCCCTACACCAACATATATATTTACATTGCCTCATACCAGAGCTTGCGCAGAACGCATATTTTCGAAGCCGACAGTAATGAAACAGGTTGAAAATAGAAACTTTTCACTCAATGCTTTCCAACATGGAGTTGGGATATTAAAACACAAATAATTGTGATTCTTTAGTTTAGAATATGTATACAGTAAGTCAAAAATTAATTTTCTCATTCAAGTTGGTGTCTAGAAAGCTGTTTAAGTCCAGGATTTGAGCTGGACTTGCCTTTCGAAAAAAGAGATCATTGTTTAAAATTTTCAATTTCGGAATCTTTATTTTTTTCTTTCAATTCATTGGGTTTTTGGTAGGTTAGTGTGTACATATGTATGTGTGAAAATGAACAGTGTGTGTATAAATTCAGTGGTTTTTCGTTTATTTGTGTAACTTTGTATGTTAAATTTCAATGTTTTTTGTTTCAATTTGTGTTGTTCTTAATGTTAATTATTTGTTATTATTGTAATTATTAAATGTTGGGTCGTTTGGGTTCACTGTGATGTCTTCTATGTACATCGTTTTATATATAAAGAACTAACACTTTGAATTATTTAACTTATTTAAAAAACTAATCACGGGGGAGAGGCGCACGAGTTTGGTTTAAGGATCGCTAAAAGACTGATTACTTGTGCTTGCCATCTATCTCTTCTAAGCTCACTTAACGACTTTCATTAAGCTACAGATGGCAAGCGACAAGTAAACAAACAAATAAGCAAAAGGGAAATTAGAGTAATGAGTGCATGTAATGAGTGCTTTAGAGTGATGAGTGCATAGGTTATGCATGTATGGGCATATAAATGCATTCGCATTTACACACCTACACACATAATACCGCGCAGCAGTGAACGTTTCACACTGATATTCAAAAGTGCGGTGTCACCTTTGAACATTCTCCCCCCCCCCGTGATATAGTAAAGATTATTATCTTAAACTAGCTTAGTCTAGAACTGCAGCTCATGTGGCTTCCGTGGATGAAAACCCCATCCAGTTTTGGGGCCTGTCACGGATCCAACGCTTGAATAATAAATGTTGATGGAAATGTGATGGCGGGTCTTAGTAGTGTCGAAGTTGTAGGGTACTGAATACCACAGCATCTGTCTTCAGGGTCTATGGGCTGTCCTCGTGTCGTATAAAGGTACTTCGTGAGTTGGATGAGTCACGACTCAGGGTTGGGCTAGGCAACTGAGAACCCATATCTAGGATAGAAGAGATGTGAGTACCAAGTTCTTCTACATAAAAATAAATTGTTAGTCAATCTGAAAATAGTTTGACGACTTTCGTGATCGGTCGACTAATCACACCGTTAGCTGTCCGAATGTCCACAACCCTAATGTTTTTGTCACTTCCTACATACGTTTTTATTATACGGCCCAGTTTCCATTCAAGAGGGGCTAATCTTTCATCTTTTATGACAACTAAATCATTTTCTTTTACATTTTCTGTCTGATATTTCCACTTATATCGCCGATGTAGCTCATTTAAATACTCCGATTTCCATCTTTGACAAAAATATTGGGAAATAATGGTCAATCGTTTCCATCGATTGGCAAAGTTGATGTTTCCGTCTGAAACATCCGGTTCTGTTGGTTGTCAAAATCGAAGTTCCTATCAGAAAATGAGCTGGTGTAAGCGGATTTAAGTCGGAAGGGTCGTCGCTGGCTGGATAGCCAGCCATTAAGACAGGCTTCAATTCTCGCTAAAATAGTTGCGAATTCTTCAAAGGTAAAATTCATTTGAGGTATAAATTTTCGTAGATGGGTTTTGAATGACTTAACTCCCGCCTCCCATAATCCTCCCATATGAGGGGCACCTGGTGGAATAAAACTCCTCTCTAAATTTTGGTAGATATTGTTCTGGGTGGCATCTTTTTGAAGATTCTTCATAAACTCTAGCCTATCCTTCTTTATTAATTCTGCTGCTCCCACAAAGTTAGTCCCATTATCTGAGTAGATCTTGGCTGGGCTTCCTCGTCGCCCAATAAAGCGAGATAAAGCGGTTAAAAAAAGACTGAGCTGATAGATCACTAGTGGGTTCTAGGTGTATTGCTTTTGTAGAAAAGCAAACGAAGACGCACACATAACCCTTTGTTATTAAACAAGCTCCTCCTGTAAAATTCTTTATGTTGAAGGGTCCTGCAAAATCTACTCCTGTGTTGGTAAAAGGTCGAGTCAGCATAGTTCTCTGGGGCGGAAGTGAAGCCATAATTTGAGTTTGAGTCTGGTACTTATACAAAACACAAGTACGACAATTATGAATTACCTTCTTGATTAAGGGTTTCAATTTAAATATCTAGAATTCAGACCTGATTACTCGAGTCATGAGTTGATTTCCGCCATGCATCGTAATTTTGTGAATAAATTCTACTAACAAAAGGGCTAATCTCGATTCGTATGTGATAAGAATGGGATGGCGCTCGTTATATGTAAGTGCTGGGGACTGAACAAGGCGGCCATTTGCCCTAATGATTCCTTTTGAATCAATGAATGGATTGAGAGATAAAAGACTGCTACTAGATGAGAGTCTTTTCTTTTGGGTTAACGCTAAATACTCCTCTGCGAAATAATGGTTTTGTGTTAAAACAATAAGACGATCTTTGATATCTTGGATTTCACCGTGGGTTATCTCTGCTGAAGAAATTCTAAGTCGGGTCCGATTGACGCCGGAATCTATTTAAGGGATCTTCAAATATCGTGGTCGCGAAAACTTTAACTGCTTCTGCTTCTAACTCTGTGTCGCTCATAGTGTCGTGTCTAGGCCATCGGTCTTTTTGAAACTTCAGCCATTGGGGTCCAGTCCACCACAAATGATGTGACTGCAAATCATTTGGCGAACATCCTCGACTGGCTACATCAGCTAGGTTGCTTTCTGAATCTATGTGCTTCCAATTTTCGTTGCCTACATTATCTAAAATATCTGAAATTCTATTTCCCACAAACGTACTCCATGAACACAGTGGTTTTTTGAGCCATGCTAGCACGATCGTTGAGTCGGTCCAAAAGTGAGTTGAAATATTTTCAATTTGTAAGTTGGGAACCACCGCTGTGGTTAATTTTGCTAAGAGAACGGCTCCGCATAATTCTAATCTAGGCAGGGATATTTTTTGATTGGTGCTACTCGAGTTTTCGCTGCTAAAAGAAACGTGTCGACTCTTTGATCTAAATGTTCTACTCTAACATAAAGAGTCGCGGCGTAAGCGCTTTCTGAAGCGTCACAAAAACCATGTACTTCAATTTTACTTGAGGGTTTGAATCTGATCCACCTAGGTACTGAAACTGAAAAGACGCACACATAACCCTTTGTTATTAAACAAGCTCTTCCTGTAAAATTCTTTATGTTGAAGGGTCCTGCAAAATCTACTCCTGTGTTGGTAAAAGGTCGAGTCAGCATAGTTCTCTGGGGTGGAAGTGAAGCCATAATTTGAGTTTGAGTCTGGTGCTTATACAAAACACAAGTTCGACAATTATGAATTACCTTCTTGATTAAGGGTTTCAATATAAATATCCAGAATTCAGACCTGATTACTCGAGTCATGAGTTGATTTCCGCCATGCATCGTAATTTTGTGAATAAATTCTAAATTGTATGTTAAATTTCAATGTTTTTTGTTTCAATTTGTGTTGTTCTTAATGTTAATTATTTGTTATTATTGTAATTATTAAATGTTGGGTCGTTTGGGTTCACTGTGATGTCTTCTATGTACATCGTTTTATATATAAAGAACTAACACTTTGAATTATTTAACTTATTTAAAAAACTAATCACGGGGGAGAGGCGCACGAGTTTGGTTTAAGGATCGCTAAAAGACTGATTACTTGTGCTTGCCATCTATCTCTTCTAAGCTCACTTAACGACTTTCATTAAGCTACAGATGGCAAGCGACAAGTAAACAAACAAATAAGCAAAAGGGAAATTAGAGTAATGAGTGCATGTAATGAGTGCTTTAGAGTGATGAGTGCATAGGTTATGCATGTATGGGCATATAAATGCATTCGCATTTACACACCTACACACATAATACCATTGAACATTCTACCCCCCCCCCCCCCCGTGATATAGTGTAGATTATTATCTTAAACTAGCTTAGTCTAGAACTGCAGCTCATGTGGCTTCCGTGGATGAAAACCCCATCCAGTTTTGGGGCCTGTCACGGATCCAACGCTTGAATAATAAATGTTGATGGAAATGCGATGTCGGGTCTTAGTAGTGTCGAAGTTGTAGGGTACTACAGCATCTGTCTTCAGGGTCTATGGGCTGTCCTCGTGTCGTATAAAGGTACTTCGTGAGTTGGATGAGTCACGACTCAGGGTTGGGCTAGGCAACTGAGAAACCATATCTAGGATAGAAGATATGTGAGTACCAAGTTCTTCTACATAAAAATAAATTGTTAGTCAATCTGAAAATAGTTTGACGACTTTCGTGATCGGTCGACTAATCACACCGTTAGCTGTCCGAATGTCCACAACCCTAATGTTTTTGTCACTTCCTACATACGTTTTTATTATACGGCCCAGTTTCCATTCAAGAGGGGCTAATCTTTCATCTTTTATGACAACTAAATCATTTTCTTTTACATTTTCTGTCTGATATTTCCACTTATATCGCCGATGTAGCTCATTTAAATACTCCGATTTCCATCTTTGACAAAAATATTGGGAAATAATGGTCAATCGTTTCCATCGATTGGCAAAGTTGATGTTTCCGTCTGAAACATCCGGTTCTGTTGGTTGTCAAAATCGAAGTTCCTATCAGAAAATGAGCTGGTGTAAGCGGATTTAAGTCGGAAGGGTCGTCGCTGGCTGGACAGCCAGCCATTAAGACAGGCTTCAATTCTCGCTAAAATAGTTGCGAATTCTTCAAAGGTAAAATTCATTTGAGGTATACATTTTCGTAGATGGGTTTTGAATGACTTAACTCCCGCCTCCCATAATCCTCCCATATGAGGGGCACCTGGTGGAATAAAACTCCACTCTAAATTTTGGTAGATATTGTTCTGGGTGGCATCTTTTTGAAGATTCTTCATAAACTCTAGCCTATCCTTCTTTATTAATTCTGCTGCTCCTACAAAGTTAGTCCCATTATCTGAGTAGATCTTGGCTGGGCTTCCTCGTCGCCCAATAAAGCGAGATAAAGCGGTTAAAAAAAGACTGAGCTGATAGATCACTAGTGGGTTCTAGGTGTATTGCTTTTGTAGAAAAGCAAACGAAGACGCACACATAACCCTTTGTTATTAAACAAGCTCCTCCTGTAAAATTCTTTATGTTGAAGGGTCCTGCAAAATCTACTCCGGTGTTGGTAAAAGGTCGAGTCAGCATAGTTCTCTGGGGCGGAAGTGAAGCCATAATTTGAGTTTGAGTCTGGTACTTATACAAAACACAAGCACGACAATTATGAATTACCTTCTTGATTAAGGGTTTCAATTTAAATATCTAGAATTCAGACCTGATTACTCGAGTCATGAGTTGATTTCCGCCATGCATCGTAATTTTGTGAATAAATTCTACTAACAAAAGGGCTAATCTCGATTCGTATGTGATAAGAATGGGATGGCGCTCGTTATATGTAAGTGCTGGGGACTGAACAAGGCGGCCATTTGTCCTAATGATTCCTTTTGAATCAATGAATGGATTGAGAGATAAAAGACTGCTACTAGATGAGAGTCTTTTCTTTTGGGTTAACGCTAAATACTCCTCTGCGAAATAATGGTTTTGTGTTAAAACAATAAGACGATCTTTGATATCTTGGATTTCACCGTGGGTTATCTCTGCTGAAGAAATTCTAAGTCGGGTCCGATTGACGCCGGAATCTATTTAAGGGATCTTCAAATATCGTGGTCGAGAAAACTTTAACTGCTTCTGCTTCTAACTCTGTGTCGCTCATAGTGTCGTGTCTAGGCCATCGGTCTTTTTGAAACTTCAGCCATTGGGGTCCAGTCCACCACAAATGATGTGACTGCAAATCATTTGGCGAACATCCTCGACTGCCTACATCAGCTAGGTTGCTTTCTGAATCTATGTGCTTCCAATTTTCGTTGCATACATTATCTAAAATATCTGAAATTATATTTCCCACAAACGTACTCCATGAAAACAGTGGTTTTTTGAGCCATGCTAGCACGATCGTTGAGTCGGTCCAAAAGTGAGTTGAAATATTTTCAATTTGTAAGTTGGGAACCACCGCTGTGGTTAATTTTGCTAAGAGAACGGCTCCGCATAATTCTAATCTAGGCAGGGATATTTTTTGATTGGTGCTACTCGAGTTTTCGCTGCTAAAAGAAACGTGTCGACTCTTTGATCTAAATGTTCTACTCTAACATAAAGAGTCGCGGCGTAAGCGCTTTCTGAAGCGTCACAAAAACCATGTACTTCAATTTTACTTGAGGGTTTGAATCTGATCCACCTAGGTACTGAAACTGAAAAGACGCACACATAACCCTTTGTTATTAAACAAGCTCTTCCTGTAAAATTCTTTATGTTGAAGGGTCCTGCAAAATCTACTCCTGTGTTGGTAAAAGGTCGAGTCAGCATAGTTCTCTGGGGTGGAAGTGAAGCCATAATTTGAGTTTGAGTCTGGTGCTTATACAAAACACAAGTTCGACAATTATGAATTACCTTCTTGATTAAGGGTTTCAATATAAATATCCAGAATTCAGACCTGATTACTCGAGTCATGAGTTGATTTCCGCCATGCATCGTAATTTTGTGAATAAATTCTAATAACAAAAGGGCTAATCTCGATTCGTATGTGATAAGAATGGGATGGCGCTCGTTATATGTAAGTGCTGGGGACTGAACAAGGCGGCCATTTGCCCTAATGATTCCTTTTGAATCAATGAATGGGTTGAGAGATAAAAGACTGCTACTAGATGAGAGTCTTTTCTTTTGGGTTAACGCTAAATACTCCTCTGCGAAATAATGGTTTTGTGTTAAAACAATAAGACTATCTTTGATATCTAGGATTTCACCGTGGGTTATCTCTGCTGAAGAAATTCTAAGTCGGGTTCGACTGACGCCGGTATTTCTCCAAAAACAAATCGCAAATGCTAAGACTTTATATGCTCTAGAGAGAGAAGAGAATCTATTTAAGGGATCTTCAAATATCGTGGTCGAGAAAACTTTAACTGATTTTGCTTCTAACTCTGTGTCGCTCATAATCTCGTGTCTAGGCCATCGGTCTTTTGGAAACTTCAGCCATTGGGGTCCAGTCCACCACAAATGATGTGACTGCAAATCATTTGGCGAACATCCTCGACTGCCTACATCAGCTAGGTTGCTTTCTGAATCTATGTGCTTCCAATTTTCGTTGCATACATTATCTAAAATATCTGAAATTATATTTCCCACAAACGTACTCCATGAACACAGTGGTTTTTTGAGCCATGCTAGCACGATCGTTGAGTCGGTCCAAAAGTGAGTTGAAATATTTTCAATTTGTAAGTTGGGAACCACCGCTGTGGTTAATTTTGCTAAGAGAACGGCTCCGCATAATTCTAATCTAGGCAGGGATATTTTTTGATTGGTGCTACTCGAGTTTTCGCTGCTAAAAGAAACGTGTCGACTCTTTGATCTAAATGTTCTACTCTAACATAAAGAGTCGCGGCGTAAGCGCTTTCTGAAGCGTCACAAAAACCATGTACTTCAATTTTACTTGAGGGTTTGAATCTGATCCACCTAGGTACTGAAACTGAAAAGACGCACACATAACCCTTTGTTATTAAACAAGCTCTTCCTGTAAAATTCTTTATGTTGAAGGGTCCTGCAAAATCTACTCCTGTGTTGGTAAAAGGTCGAGTCAGCATAGTTCTCTGGGGTGGAAGTGAAGCCATAATTTGAGTTTGAGTCTGGTGCTTATACAAAACACAAGTTCGACAATTATGAATTACCTTCTTGATTAAGGGTTTCAATATAAATATCCAGAATTCAGACCTGATTACTCGAGTCATGAGTTGATTTCCGCCATGCATCGTAATTTTGTGAATAAATTCTAAATTGTATGTTAAATTTCAATGTTTTTTGTTTCAATTTGTGTTGTTCTTAATGTTAATTATTTGTTATTATTGTAATTATTAAATGTTGGGTCGTTTGGGTTCACTGTGATGTCTTCTATGTACATCGTTTTATATATAAAGAACTAACACTTTGAATTATTTAACTTATTTAAAAAACTAATCACGGGGGAGAGGCGCACGAGTTTGGTTTAAGGATCGCTAAAAGACTGATTACTTGTGCTTGCCATCTATCTCTTCTAAGCTCACTTAACGACTTTCATTAAGCTACAGATGGCAAGCGACAAGTAAACAAACAAATAAGCAAAAGGGAAATTAGAGTAATGAGTGCATGTAATGAGTGCTTTAGAGTGATGAGTGCATAGGTTATGCATGTATGGGCATATAAATGCATTCGCATTTACACACCTACACACATAATACCATTGAACATTCTACCCCCCCCCCCCCCCGTGATATAGTGTAGATTATTATCTTAAACTAGCTTAGTCTAGAACTGCAGCTCATGTGGCTTCCGTGGATGAAAACCCCATCCAGTTTTGGGGCCTGTCACGGATCCAACGCTTGAATAATAAATGTTGATGGAAATGCGATGTCGGGTCTTAGTAGTGTCGAAGTTGTAGGGTACTACAGCATCTGTCTTCAGGGTCTATGGGCTGTCCTCGTGTCGTATAAAGGTACTTCGTGAGTTGGATGAGTCACGACTCAGGGTTGGGCTAGGCAACTGAGAAACCATATCTAGGATAGAAGATATGTGAGTACCAAGTTCTTCTACATAAAAATAAATTGTTAGTCAATCTGAAAATAGTTTGACGACTTTCGTGATCGGTCGACTAATCACACCGTTAGCTGTCCGAATGTCCACAACCCTAATGTTTTTGTCACTTCCTACATACGTTTTTATTATACGGCCCAGTTTCCATTCAAGAGGGGCTAATCTTTCATCTTTTATGACAACTAAATCATTTTCTTTTACATTTTCTGTCTGATATTTCCACTTATATCGCCGATGTAGCTCATTTAAATACTCCGATTTCCATCTTTGACAAAAATATTGGGAAATAATGGTCAATCGTTTCCATCGATTGGCAAAGTTGATGTTTCCGTCTGAAACATCCGGTTCTGTTGGTTGTCAAAATCGAAGTTCCTATCAGAAAATGAGCTGGTGTAAGCGGATTTAAGTCGGAAGGGTCGTCGCTGGCTGGACAGCCAGCCATTAAGACAGGCTTCAATTCTCGCTAAAATAGTTGCGAATTCTTCAAAGGTAAAATTCATTTGAGGTATACATTTTCGTAGATGGGTTTTGAATGACTTAACTCCCGCCTCCCATAATCCTCCCATATGAGGGGCACCTGGTGGAATAAAACTCCACTCTAAATTTTGGTAGATATTGTTCTGGGTGGCATCTTTTTGAAGATTCTTCATAAACTCTAGCCTATCCTTCTTTATTAATTCTGCTGCTCCTACAAAGTTAGTCCCATTATCTGAGTAGATCTTGGCTGGGCTTCCTCGTCGCCCAATAAAGCGAGATAAAGCGGTTAAAAAAAGACTGAGCTGATAGATCACTAGTGGGTTCTAGGTGTATTGCTTTTGTAGAAAAGCAAACGAAGACGCACACATAACCCTTTGTTATTAAACAAGCTCCTCCTGTAAAATTCTTTATGTTGAAGGGTCCTGCAAAATCTACTCCGGTGTTGGTAAAAGGTCGAGTCAGCATAGTTCTCTGGGGCGGAAGTGAAGCCATAATTTGAGTTTGAGTCTGGTACTTATACAAAACACAAGCACGACAATTATGAATTACCTTCTTGATTAAGGGTTTCAATTTAAATATCTAGAATTCAGACCTGATTACTCGAGTCATGAGTTGATTTCCGCCATGCATCGTAATTTTGTGAATAAATTCTACTAACAAAAGGGCTAATCTCGATTCGTATGTGATAAGAATGGGATGGCGCTCGTTATATGTAAGTGCTGGGGACTGAACAAGGCGGCCATTTGTCCTAATGATTCCTTTTGAATCAATGAATGGATTGAGAGATAAAAGACTGCTACTAGATGAGAGTCTTTTCTTTTGGGTTAACGCTAAATACTCCTCTGCGAAATAATGGTTTTGTGTTAAAACAATAAGACGATCTTTGATATCTTGGATTTCACCGTGGGTTATCTCTGCTGAAGAAATTCTAAGTCGGGTCCGATTGACGCCGGAATCTATTTAAGGGATCTTCAAATATCGTGGTCGAGAAAACTTTAACTGCTTCTGCTTCTAACTCTGTGTCGCTCATAGTGTCGTGTCTAGGCCATCGGTCTTTTTGAAACTTCAGCCATTGGGGTCCAGTCCACCACAAATGATGTGACTGCAAATCATTTGGCGAACATCCTCGACTGCCTACATCAGCTAGGTTGCTTTCTGAATCTATGTGCTTCCAATTTTCGTTGCATACATTATCTAAAATATCTGAAATTATATTTCCCACAAACGTACTCCATGAAAACAGTGGTTTTTTGAGCCATGCTAGCACGATCGTTGAGTCGGTCCAAAAGTGAGTTGAAATATTTTCAATTTGTAAGTTGGGAACCACCGCTGTGGTTAATTTTGCTAAGAGAACGGCTCCGCATAATTCTAATCTAGGCAGGGATATTTTTTGATTGGTGCTACTCGAGTTTTCGCTGCTAAAAGAAACGTGTCGACTCTTTGATCTAAATGTTCTACTCTAACATAAAGAGTCGCGGCGTAAGCGCTTTCTGAAGCGTCACAAAAACCATGTACTTCAATTTTACTTGAGGGTTTGAATCTGATCCACCTAGGTACTGAAACTGAAAAGACGCACACATAACCCTTTGTTATTAAACAAGCTCTTCCTGTAAAATTCTTTATGTTGAAGGGTCCTGCAAAATCTACTCCTGTGTTGGTAAAAGGTCGAGTCAGCATAGTTCTCTGGGGTGGAAGTGAAGCCATAATTTGAGTTTGAGTCTGGTGCTTATACAAAACACAAGTTCGACAATTATGAATTACCTTCTTGATTAAGGGTTTCAATATAAATATCCAGAATTCAGACCTGATTACTCGAGTCATGAGTTGATTTCCGCCATGCATCGTAATTTTGTGAATAAATTCTAATAACAAAAGGGCTAATCTCGATTCGTATGTGATAAGAATGGGATGGCGCTCGTTATATGTAAGTGCTGGGGACTGAACAAGGCGGCCATTTGCCCTAATGATTCCTTTTGAATCAATGAATGGGTTGAGAGATAAAAGACTGCTACTAGATGAGAGTCTTTTCTTTTGGGTTAACGCTAAATACTCCTCTGCGAAATAATGGTTTTGTGTTAAAACAATAAGACTATCTTTGATATCTAGGATTTCACCGTGGGTTATCTCTGCTGAAGAAATTCTAAGTCGGGTTCGACTGACGCCGGTATTTCTCCAAAAACAAATCGCAAATGCTAAGACTTTATATGCTCTAGAGAGAGAAGAGAATCTATTTAAGGGATCTTCAAATATCGTGGTCGAGAAAACTTTAACTGATTTTGCTTCTAACTCTGTGTCGCTCATAATCTCGTGTCTAGGCCATCGGTCTTTTGGAAACTTCAGCCATTGGGGTCCAGTCCACCACAAATGATGTGACTGCAAATCATTTGGCGAACATCCTCGACTGCCTACATCAGCTAGGTTGCTTTCTGAATCTATGTGCTTCCAATTTTCGTTGCATACATTATCTAAAATATCTGAAATTATATTTCCCACAAACGTACTCCATGAACACAGTGGTTTTTTGAGCCATGCTAGCACGATCGTTGAGTCGGTCCAAAAGTGAGTTGAAATATTTTCAATTTGTAAGTTGGGAACCAACGCTGTGGTTAATTTTGCTAAGAGAATGGCTCCGCATAATTCTAATCTAGGCAGGGATATTTTTTTGATTGGTGCTACTCGAGTTTTCGCTGCTAAAAGAAACGTGTCGACTCTTTGATCTAAATGTTCTACTCTAACATAAAGAGTCGCGGCGTAAGCGCTTTCTGAAGCGTCACATGTACTTCAATTTTACTTGAGGGTTTGAATCTGATGCACCTAGGTACTGAAACTGAATCTATTGAAGTTATGGGCTTCAACGCGTCGTCCCAATCTACTTTATCCAGCCAGACTTGTTGCATGATAAGCTTTGCTACGATGATTACTGGAGCCAACCATCCACATGGGTCGAAAAATTTGGCAATTGTTGAAAGGACTTCTCGTTTGGTGCATAATTCCCTTTCTTCCGTGGGTGGTGATGTGAACGTAAAGTTTACAGCCGACATGTTCCATCGGATACCTAGTCTTCGTTGAAGTTCCTTCCGAAATGTCCATCCAATTGACCGGCAAGAGTGAGTCAGGTGGCAGATCGCGAAGTAGATTGGGGTCGTTTGAACCCCATTTTCTCAATTCAAAACCTGCTGAGTCCATGGCTGCTACCAGTTATTTTATAGACGTAAGGGACTCTTCCACAGTGTGACCTCCAGCTAAAACGTCGTCGACATATAAATTTTGTTTATAATTTCCGAACCTAATGGGTATGTTTCCTTAACATCTTCTGCCAACTGAATTAGGGTCCTAAGAGCGAGAAATGGGGCGCAATTAATTCCGAAAGTGACTGTTGAAAGTTCAAAGTCTTCAACTGGGTCATTTGCTAATTTTCTAAAAAGAATTCTTTGAAATGGGGCCTGACTTGGGTCGATTTGTATTTGACGATACATTTTGGTAACGTCCGCGTTGAATAAATATCTAAAAAAAAATCCATTTTAAAATATGCAATACTAAATCCTGTTGAAGAATTGGCCCTGGATGTAAAATGTCATTAAGACTTTTCCTATTTGATGTGGGACTTGACGCATTGAAAACTACCCTAAGTTTAGTAGTAACCCTATCTGGTTTAATAACTGCATGATGTGGCAAATAGTAGTGAGGTGTCTTCTCGATTTCCTGGGGTCTCAGTTTCCGCATGTGTCCCAAGTTCCAAATATTCCATTATCGCTGCGTCGTATTGAGATTTGATTTCGGGCGTTTTTTGCAACTTTCTTTCCATTCGATAGAATTGCGCCATTGCGATATTTCGAGACGCTCCAAGGTCAGCACAAGATTTGAACGGCATCGTGACAATATATCGTCCATCTTCATTTCTTCGCGTTGTATTTTTGAAATTTGTTTCGCAAAAGGTGTCTTCTGCTGACCTCAAAACTTTTTTTGGGGTCTCCTCCACCTCCCAGAATCGTGTGAGAATTTTCTCGATCGAAACTGTATTGTAAAGTAAATTTTCCTATCATTTGTGTTTGATTTTTCAAGGGGTCCGCCCACTATCCAGCCAAAAACTGTGCTTTGCGCTAGTAAAGATCCTATAGATTTCATGGGAGCTCCTACTGTGTAAATTAAGGGTCCTATGTCTAAACCTATCAGAAGATCTATGGGTCGGCTTTCGTAAAAACGAGGATCTGCTAACTCGAGTTGAGTTGTTTCTCCTGATTTTTATCTAGGGTGCGCAAATTAGAAGGAAAGGACTTCAAAACGGGTGCCTAAACTTCTAATTCAAAACTAGGGTTTGTACGAGAACAAAGGTTAAAAAGACAAGCTTTTGTTGAAGTTTCTGGAACGGTTTCACTTAAACCTTCAATTGGTTTGTAATCTTCTCTGAAATAAATGTTGATTGAAATCCAGGGTCGATAATCGCTCGTGCGTCCTATCGCTGCCCTCTAGATTCAATTTGAACAATCGCTGTGAAGAGTAGTGTTTCTTTCAATTGCTGCTGGCTATGTTGTGAATTTTCCTTGAGAGTTAGAGTCGTTATACTAGGAGGTTGAAAACTAGGTGTGGACTGTAAACTAGGAGTGGATTGTACTAGGTTGGTTAGAGCTGCCGCACTGGTACTAGGTCGTACGTCATCTCTAACCGGCTGTGAATTTGTAGGTCGGGCCTCGTTACCCTTATGTAATAAAGTGTGATGTCTTTGATTACATTCCCTACATGTGAAACGACTCTTACACCATGATCCGAAGTGATGCAGTTGTAACAAAGATTGTGAAGTTTTACTAAGTGAATGCGATCACTCACGTTTTTCTCAAGGAATTGCAAATCTGGCAACTCGGTCCATTTGTACGACTACTAGGTTGCGTAGATGTGCGAACTTTGAGTCTGTTGCGCAACATTAGTTTGAAATGACTTAACCCTATTTTCCTTCCTACTATAATCGGGTCTAGGCTGATTATTTATGGAGAAATGGGGCTTAATATTTCCTACAGATTCTAAAGTTTTGAACTTGTGCGTCAAAAATTCATTCAAATCTTTCCAAGACGGTAGTATAGAACAGTCTTCCAACCCGTTTTCAAATTCTTCTAAGAAATTTCTCGGCAGTTTCGTAGAAGTAAGGTAAACTAAAATTGGGTCCCACCCCTTTACATCTACCTTGAGTGTTTCTAGTGTCTGAACGCAACCATCAATAGTGCGTTGAAGTTTTTGGATCGAAGATCCTGAATCTGCCGAAACTGGTGGTAAACCAAGTAGAGTCTTTAGCTGTTCATTAACTTGCATTCGTTTATTCTCGTATCTGTTTTCTAAGTTTTTCCATGCTAGATCAAAACCTTCATTTGTTAGTGCTACTTTACTAATAATTTCCCGTGTCTCCCCCGCGGTTTTTTTTTTTTAGATGGAAAAGTTTTTCTACTTTACTAAGCCTAGAATTATTTTTGTGCAAGGCTGAAAACAAATCCCGAAAAGTAGGCCAAGCGCTGTATCCTCCATGAAATGTGTCGGTGTCGCATGGTCGTTTACCACCACGATAGATGGTTGTTTGGCTCAACTGTTTCCTTTCTTCGGGTCTCCGATTCTCGTTCGAACTTTTCCTGCTGCCTTTCGTCGGTTAGTGCTAAAATTTCTCCATTTATTGAACGCTTAAACATCGTGTGTACGTCTCTAATGCCTCTTTATAATGGGTCCTCAACTTTGATTTATCGATTGGGGTCTCATCTTTTTCGGGAACACGGTCTCTACAATCTACATAGGCCCTTTTCACCTGATCCCAAACAGAGCTCAATTCTACACGTGTCACTTCTAATGAGTGAATATTATCATCGGTGCTAGTAGCAGAGTAACCACTCTCAAAGTCTATCAGGTCATTTACGCAATTTACTAATTTATCACGCAAAACTTTATCCATATTTCCTCCTTCTTAAATATTTTCTTTGTCAAATTTTAAACTGGCTAAAATTTCAAGAAACTTTTAAAATTGAGATTTTCTTTTAACAATTTCTTTAAAAATTTACTTTGCCAATATTTGCAAAATAATTTCACAAAAACGCTAAATATTTGTTGAATGGGGCCAATCTTTTACAGTCCGACTTTGTTTTTTTTTTCACGAATAGATATAAATAATGGCAGTTTATTTTGAACTTGTGTCGTTTGTGCGAAAAGTAAGAAATTTTAGCGATAATAATCTGTATAGACTTGGGTCTTTTGGAGAAAAAAAATTATATAAATAAAAATTTGGACGAAAGTAATTCTTTGTCGGCTAGTGTACTCTCAAAAAAATTATCAATCTACTCTTCTTTAACAAAACAAAAAAAACCCGTAGGAAAGTGATTTTTCTATCAGAAAAAATTCAATCAAATCAAAAAACAAATTTTGTAGGATAGTGTTTTTTGTAAAATTATAACAAACCAAAAAAAACAAACTTTGTAGGAAATTGTTTTTTCAAAAAAAACCCAAATTTTGTAGGAAGGTGTTTCTTCCAAAAATTAGCACTTAATAAATTTCTGAGCAAATTTATTTTTCGTAGTAGTGTAATTTCCAAAAATTAGCACTTAATAAATTTTTCGAGCAAATTTATTTTTCGTATTAAAGTGTAATTTCCAAAAATTAGCACTTAACAAATTTCTGAGCTAATATATTTTTTGTAGTAAAGTGTAATTTCCAAAAATTATCACTTAATAAATTTTTCGATCAAATTTATTTTTCGTAGTAAAGTGTAATTTCCAAAAATTAGCACTTAATAAATTTCTGAGCAAATTTATTTTTCGTAGTAAAGTGTAATTTCCGAAAATTACCACCTTATAAATTTTTGTGCAAATTTATTTTTTCGTAGCAAAGTGTAATTTCCAAAAATTAGCACTTAATAAATTTTTCGAGCAAATTTATTTTTCGTAGTAAAGTGTAATTTCCAAAAATTAGCACTTAATAAATTTTTGTGCAAATTTATTTTGCTATTAATGTGTAATTTCCAATAATAAAAATAAATTTCAATAAATGTAAATTATTGTGTTAGTTCTGTTTAGCTTTTGCCGAAATGTCCGTCCGAAACCATCAAACCATATGTTCTTTCATTCCTTTCTTTACGGCTGAAATTATGTTTTCCTATTTCTCCCTTTTTTTCGTTTTTTTTCTACTTCACAAAAAAACTCCAGTGGTACATTAACCTTTGGGTTCCCTAATCAAGGCAAGAAGTGAAAACGAATCCGCTACCTATTGTCTCGTAAGCATCGGTGTACATAGACTGCTGTTGTTGTTTTAATGGGTACGAGGGGTCGGGTTGAACGTGTCGGCACAGGAACTTTTTTATAAAATATATCAAGATTTTCGCTTCAAATTGGTTGGAAATTACAATAATGCTGGTTTATATCACAAACCACACATATTAATGCCAAAAGAAATTTAAAAATCGTAAATTTTTTGACGTTTTTCAAAAGGGTTTTTCTATTGAATCTAAGGCAATACGAGGGTCGTTCAACAAGTTTGAACACATATTTTCGAAAGACAAAATTTTTTTTATCTTTTTTTGCAATTTATTAATTTGTGTTGCTTTACGCTCCGTAGTCGAAGTTATTTTTCCAAAAAAAAAAATTTAAAAATGTTCTGCAAATCTCCAATTAGTTTCTTTCCCCGTTTTAAATCTTTCACAAAATTATTTAAAAAATATTTTCCTAAAGCATCTGGGTTAAGTCAGGTGGTCGTTTCCGAAAATCGCCAATAAATATTTTCTTAGGTTATAACGCGTTAGGTTATGTAATGTTAGTATGTATATGGCCGGGTATGTATAGCGAGGTATTTAAGTGCAAGTTAACTGCACTTATGTATATACGTATATCGAGGTGCTATGTATTATGTAAGTGCAAGTTAACTGCACTTATGTATGTATTCATGGATTTATATAAATATGTAAAAGAAAAAAAGCAAGCGTCGTATATAGGGTCAGACGCGCCAAAATCTCCTTCATATAACAATATGGCGGAGTTGCAAAAATGGTTTTTGGCACCCTTTATACACGCTTCTTTTAACAATTTTGGGGTACTCACGTTGATCCTTTTATGTATTTGGGGTACCTGGTGTTGTTGTCGTTGGCGTTGGTCGCTGGTTCTTCCTTCCTTCTAGGGGTTCAAGCGTGATGTTGTTGGGATGTGTTTCCAAGGCTCCTTGTAGGGTCTTGTGTTGCTGGCTTGTGTTGGGTCACTTCGTTTTTGAGTCACTTTGATGTGGGTCACTTTGTTTCTGGGTCACTGTTTTTTTGTTTAATCGCGCCGAACCGGTTTTTTTTTTGTTTTAACCGATCTTCCCCAATGCTCACGGTGTTTTATTTTTAAATGTTATTTGAAACACTTTATTTCACTGTCTTTTTTTGTTTTTATTTACACTTAAACCACTTGTTACACTTTTTTTTGATGTCTTGTTTTTTAATAATTAAGAAAAACACACTTTTATCCGGTTCGCATAGGACCAAATGTTTAAGAGTCCAGGATTTGAGCTGGACTTGCCTTTCGAAAAAAAAAGATCTTTGTTTAAAATTTTCAATTTCGGAATCTTTATTTTTTTCTTTCAATTCATTGGGTTTTTGGTAGGTTTTGGTAGGTTTTGGTGGTACATATGTATGTGTGAAAATGAACAGTGTGTTTATAAATTCAGTGGTTTTTCGTTTATTTGTGTAACTTTGTATGTTAAATTTCAATGTTTTTTTGTTTCAATTTGTGTTGTTCTTAATGTTAATTATTTGTTCTTATTGTAATTATTAAATGTTGGGTCGTTTGAGTTCACTGTGATGTCTTCTACATATGTACATCGTTTTATATATAAAGAACTAACACTTTTAATTATTAAACTTATTTAAAAAACTAATCACGGGGGAGAGGCGCACGAGTTTGGTTTAAGGATCGGTAAAAGACTGATTACTTGTGAGTGCCATCTATCTCTTCTAAGCGCACTTAACGACTTTCGTTAAGCTACAGATGGCAAGCGACAAGTAAACAAACAAATAAGCAAAAGGGAAATTAGAGTAATGAGTGCTTTAAAGTGATGAGTGCATAGGTTATGCATGTATGGGCATATAAATGCATTCGCATTTACACACCTACACTCACAATGCCGCGCAGCAGTGAACGTTTCACACCGATGTTCAAAAGTGCGGTGCCACCTTTGAACAAAAGCCTTTTTAAATTTTTTGACGGGCTCATATTCCGATCCGGAGAACGCTAAGAGAATTTTTTTATCTATCTATCTATGTAAAGGGTCCGCCATCTAACGTTTTTTTTTTCAACTAGTGCTTATTTCGTGAATGGTAACACTTAGCTCATGTCTGATTTGACAGATAATTAGTTTTATCCTTCCGCTGAACGAATATGTGTATATTGCGAATATTGCGACATTACTTTGAAAATCATGGTAATGTTGCAGAATGTGTGCGAAAATGGCGTACGGATTTTGGAAGAAGAGAAGCACCGTCAGCTCCGTATGTTCGTTATCTTGTGAAAAAAGTGAAAGAAACTGGCATCCTCATCGATAAACCAAAGCGTGAAAAGCCAAAAACAGTGCGTACACCCGAGAATATTGCTGCTGTGGCAGAAAGTGTGCTTGAAGCGCCATCAACATCAATTCACCGTCGTTCTCAACAATTGAACATTTCGGAGACATCATTGAGACGAATTTTGCATAAAGACCTTGGTATGACGCCATACAAAGTCCAATTGGTTTAGGAGTTGAAGCCAACCGACTATCCAATGCGTTTTCAGTAGTTTCTTTTTATAGCATTTTCAAAAAAAAAAGTTATTTGGCGGACCCTTTATATAAAAATGGATGTGTGTATTAGGGCTAGTCATTTTTTTAACTTTTTTAATATGTCATATTACCGTGTAGGGAATCTACAAATATGAAGAACTGCACTTTTACTTTTTTAAAATTGCACAAAAACCTTCCGCACCGAATGCAATTACTGATGCTCGAAACCGAATTTTTAGTTTTGAATTTTTTCCTGATTTTCAAATTTGAGAAAAAAAAATTTTATGATAAGTCTGCTAAGTCGCGGCTCTTAATTCACTTTTAAGTCGTGATCACCAATCTGTTTTTTTTATCTAAAATTAGTCATATAGTTTTTGGGATATAGAGGTTTTAAAATTGCAAAATATATATTTATTTTTTAAATGTGTAAAACCTATATATCTCAAAAACTAAAGGACAGATTATTGATGAAATACCAGATTCTTGATCACCACACAACAAATTATTAAATGGCGGTATTTGTAAAAATAATTATGGTAATTTTTGTTCAATTTTTTAATCAGATCATTATACACAGCGTGCCTCAAGCGGTAGAAAGTTGGCCTAGATTGTCGCCGAAACAGCTAATGAGATTTTGTTCAGAATCATCTCCCCCATTCGACCATGAAGAAATCAGCATCGGATCTGCTTCCTTTCGGAGGGTATTCGCGAAATGAGTATTTTTACCCAAAGAGAACTACTTAATTACATTGATTTGTAAAGAAAATCGCAGAAATTTAGAACTGTAACATAATTTCCTTTAATTATGAGCATTTGCAAGATGTTTTGTTGTGTTCGCGATATTTGAAATATTATTACATTCCATGCTTCTTTGACTTTTTTCTAGGGCCGACCGTGCGCGTGATAATTGCATTATACATTAAAATATTTCTGAAATTAAATGTTTTTCGTTCCAAAATTAATAATCGCGGGATATTTATCGCGAAAATATTGATAATGATATTGTTCAATTCTCTAAATTGAATTGAATAGAGTCGGATAGACATATGTATGAATTCACACTAATTGTAATCAGTGTAAAATGCTTGTTCGATCCGAGGAGAAAGTAAATGTAAAATTTATATTCATCGCATTTGTCACAAATACTCCAAGAATAGATTAATGAAAATAGCCCTTGTCTACCTAGAGTTCATGCTTATTGTTGTATATAGCTTTAGTTAGTTGGTAACGAAATTTACCTTTATAACAATTGTACAACATTTACAAAATTTACATAGGACAAGCAATGATTTGTAGCGGGCGAAAGTCCAAGATGCAGAGAGATGGCGGCGAAAGGTGCAAGAAAATGAATCGATACTCGTTAAAATCTGCAAAGCAAATATTACAAATTTTACGGCCCTATCCTCCACATATGTAGGCGTAAAGGGAATAAATATACATAATCGGGTATGTTCTGGCACTAACTTTGAGCATCTCACGTGAAATGTTCCACAACTCGCTATCACCGTATGAAAACCGTATGGATGCGAAATAGCGTGTTTCGCATTATTTAAACAGAAGTTCGACAGCCAAAACTCTCTGCAGTTTCCGGACACCTCGTTATTCGTCAGTTGAAGTTAATGTAAGAATTGAGGTGGGTAACAGAACAGGGCCGATAATAATACAAAGATGTTGTAATGAGGTGTTGGCAGATTTTACGAGTATGTACGTACGATAAATTGGAAACAGTAAAAATTTAACAGAAAGGAGACTATATGGCAAACTTATGTTGATCATACATAATCCAATGGTGTTAGCAGTTTTCTAGCTTAGCTCTTTTCGAGATTATAATCGAATAATAACGTTTTTATATGTGACAAGCTAACCCCGCTAACAGAGTTAAGGTAATAGATAAACAAACATTCCGGGTAAATGATACTCAACCACTACCAAACCCAGTAAGTTTACGAAATAAATGGGGAACCTATTAAAAATCTACGGCACGTCTGTCTATGTTGAGAAGACGTTGGATATCAATGTGGACTGGGGTATTAGATATGATTTCGAAGAAAGCTTCCCACTTCGTGAAAGTAAATCCGCTCAAGAGAAACCCTGAATATCAGTGAAAATACTGTTTTATTTATTTTAAGTCTTATTGTTATTTCTTTTGATAAATAAATCACATACCATATATATCTAAATATATATATCCGTATTAAAAGTGCAATTATCGATGTTGTTTAATCTTCACTTAATATTTTCGCAAAATGTTCGGCTAACTTTTCTGCGTTGTTTAAGACGTCTTCTCGATTAAGATTTTGTGACATGATTTTGAACTTTTGTATGCTATTAAGTAAGTCTTCAAACTCATTTAATTGTGATTCGGCAACACTATCATCTATTTGCGATTCATCATCTATTTGCGATTCATCATCAAAATTACATGTTTCTAACACTGCAAAAAAAAATTTTTCATTTTCAATATCTTATGTAGATATTTTAAACTTACTGATTTGATTGTTGATGCAGTTCAATCGAGAATCATGAACACTGGACCAGACATTATTTTTCAAAAGCTCAATAACTTCCCCATATCCATTACCTGGGGCTTCATCGTCGTCATTTAAATCGATTGTTATAAATTGAGAAGACGAACATAACTTTTTTACCATATTATATGTCGCCATGTTTTCGGAAAAATTTCTTGTAATCAGACATGGTGCCTCAATGTTGCTATTCATCACAAATTTATTCAAAGCATTCAATTCAAGAACGAACGATTTCTGAAATAAAAATTAAAATATTATTGATATTAGGTTAGGTTGGGTTCTTGCGGATGATATGCGCTAGTAATAGTGGCAAAATTCCTGCAAAAATCAGAGCTGGATTAACATTGGTGGAACACAAGCCGGAAACCGTATTGATAAGTAGCCGCAAAGTCATGGAGGAGATACAAATTATAATTTGTTATGTTTTTCGGGCTATTTTGGTATACATGATACAAATTATAGTTTGTTATTGTTTAATGCGCTCCAAACCTTATCTTAAGGGGGGTAACGTTTATAAACTTTTTTTTAATTTTTATAATTTTTTTTCTGAATAGAGAACCTTTGAGAATACTGCGTGGAAATTTGAGGTAAATCGGAGCAAAACTGACAAAGATACATCAGTCCCACAACCCATGTTTTCAAAGGCGGTGCCTCATAACACGAAAACTACTGAACCAATTATTTTGAAATTTAAAACACTATTTCTTTACATAATTTACGAGGTATCGCTGTCGAGTTTTTTTTTTAAATTTGTTAATTTTTTTATTTAACAATAACCAATCAGTCGATTTTTTCTCGCAAAAATCGATCTTTTCACTTCAAAGTGGAAAAATTGAAAAATCTAAATTTCGAACAGCGTTACCTGGCTAGAACGATTATCTAACTAAATAAATTTATTTTTTTAATTTCTGAAAAAAAAATTGCAACCGTTTCGTCACAAAAAACATAAAAATGTGCCTTTTTTGCACGAATTAACAAAACACACCATTTTTAGGTAATTTGGTAATCAGGTGTAATATCACGAAAACTAGGTAACTAATTGCCTTATTTCTTTCTATTGATTGATGTATTTACTAAATGTATATAGTTGCCGATGTAATAATAAGTCGTTCGTATTTACATTTAACAACTATTTAAATCTATTTATTATTACTAAAACTAGTTCACAAAATTACTAAAAATTCTAGAGCTGAAGTGAGAAAACTTGTTTTGGAATCAGCTGTTGTTATCTCCTCCTCTGGTTCGTTACCAAGTTGCCAGATTATCTGTCATTCAAACACGTCGGTCTTGGTGCTGCCACATCCACTCCCTCTCCAGTGACCAAGTCCGGATCCAATACCTGATCCGTTTGCAACGATATTCTCCTAGTTGGTGCGTTCCGCACAACTGGAAGTTCGTTGGACTGCGTTCTCTGATATGATGTATACGAATCATGAGAGAAAGTCTGAGGACTCGGTAGAGGTGTTGCTGTTGTTTGTGGATGTTCACGCCCAGTATTATTGATGATGAAAGCTGGCTTGAGTCGATCTACCGATATGTTCACGTCCTTGTTCTTCACTCGTGTCGTAAATAACCGATCTGAAATTCGTTGCACTACCTCAAATGGTCCACTGCAAGGTGGTTCAAGTGGTCCTCGTACTACGTTCGTGCGAAGAAAAACGTGAGTGCAATCATGGAGGTTATTGAAAATAAACATTTTGCTTTAGTTGTGGCGAGACACTGGAATTGGTCGCAGGAAGTTGAAGTATTCACGAAGTTTCCTTAAAAATTCAGATGAATAGTCAGTAATTTCTGATACGGTGAAAAACTCCAGTGGTATCCGTAAGTGCCCACCATAAAGAAGATCCGAAGGCGAAGCTTGAAGATCCTCTTTGACAGCTGTACTTAATCCCAGCAAAACTGTTGGAAGTATATCGACCCACGATACTTGTGAATGACACATTAAAGCTGCTTCAAAAGGTATGTGCCATCTCTCAATCATTCCATTTGATTGTGGATGATAAGCCGTCGTTCGAGTACGTTTCGAACCTATTAAATTCGCTAGGGCCTTGAATAACGCGGACTCGAATTGTGTGCCCTGGTCTGTTGTGATTGCCTTAGGCCAGCCACAGCGGGAAATCCAGTTGGACCAAAATGCAGTAGCGACCGTCTGGGTCGACATGTCCCTCAGAGGTACAGCTCCAGGCCATCGTGAAAACCGATCGTTCATCGTGAGACAATATCTATAAACCTGTACCAACGGCATTATTACGATGTCCAAATGAACATGATCGAACCGATTGTCTGGACATCTATTTTGTCCGGAGTAAGGCGGTTGTGTCTAGTGATTTTTGCTCTTTGGCACGATATGCAATTCCGAGACCAATTTAAGATTTGTTTCTTCATTCCAGGCCATACATTTTCTAACGTATCTGTTGAAGCCTAGCACGGCCACTAGAATGTGACAGATTATGAATTGAATTGAAGATATGTTAACGTAGTGACTCAGGTATATACATATTATATACTACAGTATATTGATGTCGTGTCAAAACATACTATTTTGTAGCCTCAAGGAATTTGCGCCATCCAAAATAGTTTTCAACTCTTCGTCCATTTCTTGAGCTGATTGGAGTTCTATTAGAGTGACTGATGTTGGCATTGAAATTGCGTTAAGGCAGGGCACTGCATCTGCCACAGCGTTTTCAGAACCCGACAAGTACAAAATTTCTGTCGTGAATTGCGAAATGAAGTCAAGGTGCCTCAATTGGCGAGGCGATGCTTTTCCGGTTTTTTATTTAACAATAACCAATCAGTCGATTTTTTTCTCGCAAAAATCGAATTTTTCACTTCAAAGTGAAAAAATTGAAAAATCTAAATTTCGAAAACAACTCGACAGCGTTACCTGGCTAGAACGATTATCTAACTAAATAAATTTATTTTTTTAATTTCTGAAAAAAAAATGCAACCGTTTCGTCACAAAAAAACATAAAAATGTGAATTTTTTTGCACGAATTTACAAAACACACCATTTTTAGGTAATTTGGTGTAATATCACGAAAACTAGGTAACTAATTGCCATTTTTCTTTCTATTGATTGATGTATTTATTAAATGTATATAGTTGCCGATGTAATAATAAGTCGTTCGTATTTACATTTAACAACTATTTAAATCTATTTATTATTACTAAAACTAGTTCACAAAATTACTAAAAATTCTAGAGCTGAAGTGAGAAAACTTGTTTTGGAATCAACTGTTGTTTTCTCCTCCTCTGGTTCGGTACCAAGTTGCCAGATTATCTGTCACGTCGGTCTTGGTGCTGCCACAGCCACTCCCTCTCCAGTGACCAAGTCCGGATCCAATACCTGATCCGTTTGGGACGATATTCTCCTAGTTGGTGCGTTCCGCACAACTGCGTTCTCTGATATTATGTTTACGAATCTTGAGAGAATGTCTGAGGACTCGGTAGAGGTGTTGCTGCTGTCTGTGGATGTACACGCCCAGTATTATTGATGATGAAAGCTGGCTTGAGTCGATCGTAAATAACCGATCTGAAATTCGTTGCACTACCTCAAATGGTCCACTGCAAGGTGGTTCAAGTGGTCCTCGTACTGCGTTCGTGCGAAGAAAAACGTGAGTGCAATCATGGAGGTTATTGAAAATAAACATTTTGCTTTAGTTGTGGCGAGACACTAGAATTGGTCGCAGGAAGTTGAAGTATTCACGAAGTTTCCTTAAAAATTCAGATGAATAGTCAGTAATTTCTGATACGGTGAAAAACTCTAGTGGTATCCGTAAGTGCCCACCATAAAGAAGAAGGCGAAGCTTGAAGATCCGGAGTTCAGACAACTTATCCAATCGTATCCACCACCAAATACGGAGATACATGACTTGCAGGGTCTGGAATGTGCAGTCGACCGCATGACGAGTAACCTTGTCGATGCCTTCTGTGAGTCCTGTCCAGAACGCTCACCACCCCGGAAAACCAACCAAACATGGTGGACTCCGGAATTGAACCAACTCAGGAAGGAAAGTAGAAAACTATTCAACTGGGCCAAAAAAGAAAAAACACCGGAATGCTGGGAAGAATATCAAACAGCCAACAGAACCTTTAAAAGAGAGTCCAGAAAGGCAAGAAGGTAGTCCTGGACGAATTTCTGGGAAGAACTGGAAGACACTAGCGAAGCCTCCAGACTCCGCAAAGTCCTGTCCAAAGACCCCAGCAGACTTCCTCATGGGACCAGACGGACTGCTCACGGAGAACAACCAAGAGACTCTAGAACTTCTGATGGACACCCACTTTCCGGGTTGTAGCAAAGTTTCAGATGCCTCGGAAGCGTACGCAGAAACCCCCACGGCCAACATGGAGGAACTTATCAGAACTGTTATAGATGACGAGAAGATATGCTGGGCGGTGAGATCCTTCAAGCCTTTCAAATCGGCAGGCCTGGATGGCATCATTCCAGCTACGCGCAATTTTTTCTGCAAGTTTGCAATGGTCATATATACCCAAGGCATGGAGAGAAGTCAAGGTGGTCTTTATCCCCAAGGCGGGAAAAATAAACCACAGTACGACAAAGGACTATAGACCAATCAGTCTATCTACGGATCAGTTGTATGGTGGAAATCGGTAATGAAGAAATCACATCTCTCGCATCAAAGTGCAAATACTGATTTGCGTCGGGATAACTGGCGCCCTCAGATCTGCTCCACAAATGGCACTGGAGGCGACGCTGAACCTTCAACCAATCGATATATACATAAAGTGTACCGCAGCGAAAGTGAACCTTCGGCTAAGGGAATCAGGAATGGCCATCAATACCACACACGGACATAGCTCAATCCTGGAAAGCATGGGCATAACAGACAAAATCAATAGGCCAACGGACTACTTGGCACCAAGAACAATTCGAGGTAAAAATTTTAATGTAACGTTTCCTAGCCGTGAGGACTGGGCATCAAATAGCGTCATAGAGGACGACGAGATCTCAATATTCACGGACGGATCGAAAATGGAGACGGGCACGGGATCAGGAGTATATGCCGATACCCTTAAGCTCAGTATCTCCACCAGACTCCCAGATGAATGCACTGTCTTCCAGGCAGAGATCTATGCCATTAACATTGCCGCGAAACAGATTTTGGAACGGGATATTTCTCCGAAAAAATTCAAGATCTATGTCGACAGTATGGCAGCTTTCAACGCCTTGGGCTCTAGAACTATCAAATCACGCTGCACGATGGACTGCTTTCTATCCTTAACCCATATTCAGGCGCACGAAATCACGCTCTGCTGGGTGCCAGGACAGCAACATACAGGGCAACGAATTAGCAGACGAGTGTGCCAGGATAGGATCCGGCGCACGAAAGGAAACCGCGTGGAAATTCCGTTCGTGGAACTTAAAAACCAACTCGACGAACGCGGAGCAGCACTAACCATATCGAGGTGGGATATCGTACAAAACTGCGGGACTACAAGAACCCTTTGGCCATCCATTGATGTGAAACGTACCGAAGAATTGCTGTCCTTCAGGAAGAACTCACTTAGCATCCTCACTGGAGTCATCACAGGGCACTGCGTGATAGGCAATATGGCTGCACGCATGAAGCTTCCTTACGAAGACTTCTGTAGAAGCTGCTTGGATGAAGAGGAGGAGTCAGTACAGCACCTGCTATGCTCATGCAATGGACTGCAAGAGTACCGTTTGGCCTTTTTAGGGCACAGGCTCTTCGAAAACCTAGGTGAACTAGCAGATGCACCGCTCAAACCCCTTCTCAATTTCATCAGAAAATCTCTCTGGTTTAGTAAAGCCACAAAGACAAACGAAAACACGAGTCACTAGATCTTCTCTCCCTCTTCCTAAATCTTCTCTCCCTCTTCCAAAACCTTCTCTCCCTTTTCCTAGTCTGTCAACCTGACGGGCGTCCCTTTCAACATAACCTAACCTTGCAACTCCTACGCCATCTTTGGTAGCGGTGACAGCAGCTCGTACCAATGTACCTCCAGAGGTACCTCTGGGTCTAGACCAGCAAGGAAGGTTGTTAAGCCCTATTCAAGGCCTCAAGGTAGGAAACCAGAGATCCTTTCCCAGAAAACCTTAGACCAGCAGGTGGCGGTAGTAGCCATGGCCAACCCCGACGGTAGGATAAGCCCTTCCAATTGGAAGCTACTAAAACCGAAGCTGCTCAAACTAACACTTTCAGATAGGTGGAGCAGTAGCGATGTAATCTTCGATGGAGCGCAATGGAAAGATGGTATTAAGCTTATCAAATGTGCCAACAGTGAGTCCTTGTACTTTCTTCAATGGGCCGTAGATAACGTGGAAGCCCCCTGGCCTGGCGCACAAATCAACGTTCTTCCTCTTACTGCTTTACCTCCTCGAACGAAAGCGACATCTTGGATCCCAACTGAATTAATTCAGACTGATCCACTGAAACTGCTCGCGAAGCATAACGCCGGTCTCAGTACAGCTCTTTAGACGATACAATCGATTAAGGAGTGTGCTGAAAGTGGTGGTCTGATCTTCAAAGTTGCTATTGACAAAAAATGGGGATTTGGTATCAGCTACTTCCGCATTCAAACCTCAAAAGGAAACTAGTTCGAGTAATCTAAGAGTAGCAGTTCGATAGCAGCCTCGAACGAACTTCTAATTGCCCTCTCTAACTCTTCAGTTGACATCGCTCTAATCCAGGAACCCTATATCGTTAAGAATAAGGTAACTATAACGTACTCACCTACCACTACATACAAGCTGAGGACCTGCATTGTACGTAGGAAAAATTTAAACCTAGTCCTTATACATAATTACAGCAATGGTGATCAGAAAACTGTGTGCCTCGCCATGGGAGAGGCACCTCCCGGAGTGTCTGCTCCGAATTCTTCTGGTCCGTGCCGGGACCGAACAAAATCCCGGACCACAGCAATATTTCTGCTTCGTCTGCGGGAACCTTATACGTGGCAACTCAACATCAGTAAGTTTAAGTTTAAGGTTTTATTGAGCCTTCTTTTAAATCGTTATAATTACTCCATTATTATTAGCTACATATTTTAAAGAGAACTTAAGACTATAATGTAATATCTTAAATTACTATAACAAATATGAAAAACAGCTCCATGCTTTTTAAATAGTACAGATATAGTGAATTTAGTATTAAATTATTAATAATAGTGTGCATAAATGTCCTTGCTCCCGGGAGTTGGTGGCCGGGTATGGAGTGGTTGCATCTCAGGGTTTCTCTTGCCTTAGGAACGCCGGGGAGTATCGGCGCATAGGGAGTTATGTTGGAGCCTGCTGTGCCTCCATACCTCTTGCAATTAATTGCAATAGTCTCCGCGGCAAAATCAACGAGATTGCAGATTTTATGAATCGGAAGAACATCAAGGTCGCTGCGATCCAGGAAACAAAGCTGAGCGACACATGCAGCTTGCACAGTTGTCAGGGTTACAATGTGCTACGTAAGGATCGCACTAGAAGTGGAGGTGGGGGACTGGGTTTCCTATTACACCATTATGTGCAATACAGACCTATCTCTCCTGAGCTTGACTCTAGAGACCCATACATTGAATGTATGGGGGTAGCAGTTAAGTCCGGGACTGCAGCTATAGAGCTGTACAACGTATATATACCGTCGATTGGTAGCTGTTTTCCGCGTTATTTGCCGTACATCAGTCCGTTCCTGCAGGGCAATAATCGCTTGGTCCTAGAAGACTTTATTGCCCATCATGAGCTTTGGCATTCTCTCTTAGCTAATGACCATAGAGACAAGGATGGCTCTACGTTCTGCACAGTGAGTGAGGACGCCCCCACACGGATTATGGGTGATTGCAGCAGCTCGCCAGATATCACCATCGTGTCGCCTGGTCTGATAAATGACGTCACCTGGCAGCCCGTCATTTCATTGGGATCATACCACCTCCCCATAATCCTCTCCATAGACAGACCAGCCGATTTTATTATCTCTGAACGTCTTTCCTGAATCAAAGGAAAGCGGACTGGAACGGGTTCAGAGAATTCACCAACCGCAGCTTCAGTGAACTACCCATCCCCTCAGATGTTCGGGTAGCTGAGAAGAAATTCCGAGGCATCATCAACGCAGCAGCCGCTTGCTTTATCCCTGCTGGTCGAATACCCGAGATATGACCTACTTTCCCAGCAGATGCAACGGGACTAGTAGACGTGCGTGATGAAATTCGTCGTTCTAAACCTGCTGATCCTAGAATCAGGGAACTGAATCTAGAAATCAATAGGAAATTCGACGAATATAAGCGGAATAAATGGCTAGATCAACTGCAGCAGTGTAACTTAAGTTCCGGTCGTAAATTGTGCCGTTGCCCACAATTTACCAATACCGGAACTTAAGTCACTCTCAGCCAGGAAAGATGACCGGACGGCAGTCACATTTGGTGCCACCACTGTGACTGACCCGAAGAGGTGCGCGCGTTATTTTAACCGACAATTTATAGAGCACCCCGTGAGTGACAGAGCGAAAAGGAGAGTAATGCGTCGTATCCATGCTCTCCGAGCTGAAGAAGTACCACCACAGTTTACAGTTGGAGAAGTTGCAGTTGTCATCCGTAGCGCTAAGTCCAAAGCGCTTGGCCCCGACGGAATTTCGATGCTGATGTTGACGCAGTTGGACATACCGGGAGTTGAGTATGTGACTAGGTTCCTCAATCTGTCCTTGATCACTCTGGTAATACCCGAAGCCTCGAAATTTGGCAGAGTGGTCCCGCTACTGAAACCGGGCAAAGATGCGAGTAAGGGAGAATCGTACAGGCCTATCTCCCTTCTCTCGCCAGTAGCAAAGACGCTTGAGGCGTTAATCCTCCCGAGCCTGATCGGACATTATCCGATTGCTGATCATCAGCACGGATTCCGAAAGCAGCAGTACGACTAATGCTTTACACGCCATATCCACGCATGTGAGCCGCGGTCTTAACCAGAACAAGCCCGGTGACAGGACCGTCCTCGTTGCGCTAGACCTATCGAAGGCCTTCGATACCGTCAGCCACGCCACGCTTTTTGAGGACATCACTAACACGTCCCTCCCGAACAGCTTGAAACGTTGGTCAATTACATGTGTGGGCGCCAGTCGTATGTGGAATTCAGAAACAAGATGTCCAAACCCTGTAGAGTGACACAGGGAGTTCCCCAAGGAGGGGTGATATCTCCGGCACTGTTTAACCTCTACCTCACTGCAATTCCACCCCCACCTGACGGCGTTGAAATCGTATCATATGCTGATGACTGTGCGATTCTGGTGTCGGGCCCTTTAATCGATGACATATGTGGATGGCTGAATGTCTACCTGGCTGAGATTGCCAATTTCTTCGCTGCGAGGAACCTGAAAATATCCGACACCAAATCATCGGCCACACTGTTTACTGCATGGACAGCGCAAGTGAAGGAGCAACTCAATGCGATAGTCAATGGCACAAGAATTCCGGCCACCAACTACCTTAGGTTCTTGCTAGCCGGCAGCACATGGGGCACAGATAAAGAAACCGTGTTGATCTATTACAGAGCGATTGGTCGGTCTGTGGTAAACTATGCAGCATCAGTGTGGTCACCGAATATGAGCGAGACGCAGTGGAGGAATATACAGACCTGCCAAAATGCCTTCCTGAGAACTGCGACAGGGTGCCTTCTCATATCTTCTGTGGACCACCTACATGAGGAGACGAAGATCATAACCGTGCGACGACACATTTTTTGCTGTCGAAGCAGTTTCTGCTTGGTTGCTACCGTCCTAGCCAACCCAATCACCATCTAGTGGATAGGCGCCCACCTCCAAGGCAGATCAGGAAAGACCTTCATGATCTAGAGCGCGAGGTCCAACGCTACAAGAGAGAACCTCCATATCAAAGAGATTACCAGGCAGGCTGTATTGACATACACTCTGACGCAGTCGCCACGAATAATTACAGAGTAAATGTCATGATAGGAAATCACCATTCAAAGTGTCCTCGGAGAAAGGGGAAATACCACAACATACAAGAGTACGTTTGGCCCAATTAAGATCAGGCTGGTGTAGCCACCTCAATTCGTATTGGGCAAGGATTGATGGCAATACATCGAACACCTGTCCAACAGGAACCACATGACACACTACACCTGTTCAATTGCCTGACTAGTTCCCAGGTCCCTTTGAACCCATCCAGTGGAAGCTGCTGTTTTTGCGTCCAAGCCGAAAGCTTGGACGCAATATGTAAACAACAATTCAATATAGTATTTCATATTCTGTAAATGAAATAACCATTCAACAGCGACGTATAGATGAAGTGTTAACATTGGCAGTAAGAAAGCGATACTGGGAAGAGGTACCAACAATTATAACTCGAAATTCTGTAAAATACCAAACATTAGGTTGTCTATTCATTTGTATCAAGGGTGAATTAGAGTCGCAACAATTCAATACTAGAGATATTCTGTAAAAGAAATAAAAATTCAACGATATGTAGAGGCAGGGTAAACATTGACAGAAAGAAAACGATAATGAAAAGATATAGTGTTCTGTATTCTGCATTTAACATACATTCATGAGAGAGATAATAAACAGTGATCAATGTTGCCACAGAAGAAATATTTTTCGGACCAAAATTTTCTCTAAAACAGTCTGAAGACCAAACATGCCCATCTGTTATTTCTCTCACAAACAAACTCAACTAAGAACATATGTTCGAAACAAGTGAACCAACATAAACAAAAAACGCTAATCGAATGCACGTAGCCCGAGAATTGCAAAATAAACCTTTTCTATTGAACAGATCCCGTATGGTTTTTAAACCTCTCCTAAATAAGTCAAATCAAGCGGACACCTTATTAGCAGCTATACAAAAATGTGAACCAATGAGATCCACTACTAAATGAAATAGCAAATGGCGAATTCAACCCAAAAAATTTTATATTTGGATGGATCCGCTGTATATATAATTTAACAGCGGCTAAGTTTACTTTCCCATAACATTCCATCCAAAACTCGCGCGCCCAATCCAGACATAGCGTCAGCATTATTGCACACAAATAGTGTCACCAACATAACGGGAATCGCTGGCTAGTTGCGTTCCCATTTTATTCGACCCGACGCGTGGAACAGTGGCCGTCAACAACATAACGGTAATCGCTGACTAAATGCTCTCTCATGATATCTGACCTGACGTGTGCGACGGTGGCAGCGAAGGCAGCAACGTTAACAGCAGCATAAGGTAGATGTTAAGTTAGGTTAGGTTGAAGAGAGGAGACGTTTAAACGTCTCATGTCCATGGACATACACTTAAGCCAGTGATTCGGCCTGTTGTGCGCTCCTTATTTATGATCTTTTTATACCTCACGAGTTACACAAAATCGGTACTAGACACGAATTTTCTCCGTATCTTCCAGTCATATTCTTTGAGATGAGTCAAGTCTGGTAATATGTCGGACCCGAAAATGTTGGGATCTTCCAGATGTTAAGTTAGCAATAAGTTAAATTTTAGTTTCGGTTTTGCTTCTATATAAAGAAGTCGTGGCCGTAAAAACAGCCACGCAACCTTTTTTAAAAAATAAACTTAATTAATTTTCAATTAATTTATATATATCCCCCTTATGCGAATTCTTCAGTAACATAAAAGTTGCTACATAGACCTGGCAAACCAGTAATGGTCGAGCAGATCTGACTGTAAAATCACTAAATCTCTATGGCCAGCCATTTCGAAATCTACGACCAAAGATCTTCTTAAACTCACAAAGAGGCACATTCGTTTAATGATAGGCACGATGACTAGCCGCTGTAATGTTAGATCTTTAACATCAAGGTGGCAGATTGATTCTGCCGACTACTGTCGAGTCTGTGAGGATGAGAAGGAACTGGAGACAGTCGAACACCTTCTCTGTCAATGTCCTAATCTATCAAGACGAAGACATCGCTACCTAGGTGATTACACGATACAAAATCTGGAATCTATCAACCCACGATATTGATAGAATCAGGGGCTTCATAGGTTGCTTGAGATGGATGGTTTGACATCAAGTCATCTAAACGTCTCCTAGAAATTCATCTATCCTCTCTCTTAGCTATACTCATATTCATCCTCCCTCATCTTCTTCGACCTCTCCCTCTTCTAATACTCATCTTCTCAGGACGAACACAATGGGCCAAATGGTCTCCGAGTGAAGTGGTGCACCCCAGCAATGGTTGTGTGCCTCGCGTCCTCAACCTAATCTAACCTAATCTAGGTTAGGTTTAGGTTAGGGTGGCAGCCGTATTTTTTTACAAGCTCACATAGACCAGTTTAGGTCCCTAGTGTTACCACGGGCTGAAATGCCCCTCATCGAAACCAACCTGTTTGATATATAAATGTATCGATAGTACGAATATCAGTACTGGAAAGATCTGTTAGGCTGCCTAAAAAGGCCGACCCCAGTATATCCAGTCGTCGTTTACTCAAAGCGGGACAGTCGCAAAGCAAGTGCTCAATGCTCTCCACTTCTTCCGCATCTCCACAGCTTCGGCAGAAGTCATTGAACTCAATACCCAATCTTTTGGCGTGTTCGCCGATCAAGCAGTGTCCCGTCAGAACCTGTACTAACGTAGACAATCGTTTCCTCTCTAGTGCGAGGAGATATTTTGACCTTCTCAGGTCATACCTTGGCCAGATTTGTCTAGCTACCCTGCAGGTGCCGATTTCTGTCCATCTTTCGTTGGACTGCCTGATTGCCTCTTGCCTAAGCCAAAGCTTGCACGTGGATAGTGGCGCACCAATATATGCAAATTCTTCGAGAATTTGTAATGTCGTCCCTTTCCTAGCAAGTTCATCGGCTTTGCAGTTCCCCGGGATATCCCTATGCCCAGGCACCCATATGAGGTGTATATTAAACTGCTCAGCCATCTCGTTAAGAGATCTGCGGCAGTCGAGGGCTGTTTGTGAATTTAGGGATGTTGCCTCCAGAGAATTGATGGCAGCCTGGCTGTCCGAGTAAATGACAACGCCAGTGTTGGTTACTATGTTGTGACTCAGCCACTTGGCGACTTCCCATATTGCCATTATTTCGGCTTGATAGACACTGCAGGTATCTGGTAGTCTGTGAGCTATATCCAGACTAAGTTCTTCACAGTGTACTCCGAAGCCAACCTTTTCATCAAGCTTCGAACCATCCGTGTAAAAGTGGAGATGGTTTATATTACCTGGTATTCTGCCGACCCATTCATCTCTGGCGGGAATCATAGTGATGTAATTTCTCTCGAAGGTGTACACAGTTGGTATATAGTCCACTCGGTCGGTTACCATAGCACTACACTTTGATATCCTCATGTGACCATAGTTCTTGTACCTCCACATTGATAGGCAGTTTAATCTTATTGCCGCTTTTGGTTGCAACTTCTCTCGCCACAATATTAATCGGCAGTATATGGAGTAGGGCTTGTAGAGACTCGGTCGCTGTAGTCCTTAAGGCTCCGCTTATGCTCAGGCAGGCAGTTCTCTGAACCTTTGTTAGTAGGTTGGTAATGGTTAGCTTGTCAGTTGCCGTCTAACCTAATCTATGTGTCCGCTGTTTAGGGGATATAACATATCATGGGCCTACGATGACCCTTGTCGGTGTAAGTATTCCAAATTTGTGCTGGCCAATTTGCTCATCCTATGGTAGAGTGTATAAAAGGTTAATTATCTTCTCATTATGCCCAAGTTTCAAAATAGTCTCCTTTGTCTCCTACAATGTATGTATAGTCTTTCACGAAAATAAATAAGGCTATACCCTAATTTTAATGGAGGAGGGCATATATCATGTGCTACGGGCCAAAAGTGTAACACATCAAAGGAGTGACCTAAGACCCTAAGTATGTTCGGCGGAATCCGTTGTGGGACCGTTTACGTAATTTGAGATTTGATGTCCATCCGCCTGTCTGTCTGGCTGGAGCGCATGATAACTCTCGAAAGAGGACAAATCCAATATAGTATACCAAATAAAATTTAATGGGGACGACACCGACATATTCTAATACGTACATGTCGGTACGACAAAGACTAAGTTAAAAACTAGACGTTCATCACATAAATCTGACCACAAAGTCATTGACAAACCTCTAGAAAAAAACAGCACTCGCGGCCCACTGTACGTTGACTGGACATACACCAAACTTTGACGACGTAAATGTATTAGTGGAAGAGAGAAATCCTTTCAGGCGTTATACACTAGAGATGCTCTACATAACTGACGTTCCTGCAGATAAGAGACTAAATTACAAAATCAACACTGACAAATGTTCTCAAATGTATAGACATATAGTAAACAAGCACGGACAACATAAAGCGTAGTTGACGAATAACTTCCTAGAAGACAGTCGAGCTTTTTAATTTGTGATAATTTTTATGTAAATATCAATGTTTTGTATTCGTGTTAACAATAAATGTAATTTGTGTGTATATTTTTAATAGATCCCTGAAGATGACTAAAGATTTTAGTCGAAATATTGGATAAAAATCAATAAATTAAAAATCGAAAATTAACGAGTTTTAATTTCCAACAAAGGACCTCAAGCCGAACTATCCGAAAATCTAATTTTTAATAATTTTATGTCGTTTTTACATTTCTGTCTGCATTTGAAGTGATTTTTTACCTTTTTCCTGACCCTGTTCTAGCATTTGGTTAATATCAATGCAGATTATAAACCGATGTTTCTCCCATGAACTCATCTAAATTGAGAACAAAATTTGCCATATGATATGATGACTTATACAAAAGTCATGGCCATATTAATAAAAATTTCAAAATATGGGCATTTTTTGTATTTTATTGCGAAAAGGTATATGCAGTATTTTGGAGATACAGACGAATTTATAAAAATAAAGTATAACATATTTGTTAAAAGAAAAAAACGAGTCGAAAATGTTTTAATTTGTGATGAATAGTTTTGCCACGCTTCTCCAAAAAACAAAAAATCTCTTTTTTGGGGATTTTCGAATTTATTTTGGGAATTGTGAGATTTACGTTTAAATATTTAAAATTGTTAGAATTAGCCTCGATTTCTGGTGTCAAGACGTACAAATTTCCAAAAAAAAGTAATTGAGATATATTAATTTTTAAAGATTCTATGGAATTATAAATCTTTTCTGGATAGACAACAACATTTGTTTTCTATTTGATGCCAAAATATTGCAATTTTGCTATTTATCGTATAAAACATTACTACATATAAAAATGCCCAGCAAAATTTCCCATTACCAAATAACTGAAAACTAGTAACTGCTTATAATTTGTGCTACTGAAAAATAACCACTTACCGCTACGCTTACAATTATTCAAAAGTAAGCGTGGACAAAAGAAATAATTTTACGAATGTGTTGTTTGGTAGTGGATATTTCCGAGTTGCTATTGCTTGTTTACCACCATCAGTGGTGGAATGTGGTGAGAAAGTAGAAGAGCGTAAAATTGGGAAGAGCGTAACATTGGGTAGAGAGCGTATAATTGGGAGAAAGTAGTTATCGATTGTTGTCGTCATATTACATAAAATGTCATTTGCCGGGAGGTGGGATAGAACTCGCGACCTCATGGTTTCGTAGTTTGGCATCACAACCACTGGCCTACCTCACGATTCATAGACAAATCGCTTAATAATCAAGTAAAAAAATATAACCCATCAAAATCTTGGTAAGTAAATGTCATTACCAGCTAATGATATGTCATTATCGCCAGCATTACTTTCGGTAAATAAATAAAGACTAACTAAATAATGACAAAAATAAGTTATTATTTGTATTATATTTTAAATGATTTAACTGAATACAAACTACAACGTAAATCATTTAAGAAAATTAATAAATCGTAAATCATTTAAAGAAAAGTTTATAAATTAAAATGAGATTTTCTAACTTAGATTACAAGCAATAACTTATTCTTGTCATTAGTTTGTCAGTCGTTATTTATTTACCGAAAGTAATGCTGGCGATAATGAGATATCATTACCTGGTAATGCGAGTCATAATGACATGTACTTACCAAGATTTTGCTGGATGGTAAAGGTTTTTATATCCTAGCTGTGCGATTGTCGAAAATGTGGCCAAGTTTTGAAATTTTCGTAAAAATTGTGTAATTTGGAGAAGCGTGGCAACACTAATAATACAAATTTTGTTCTCGAAAATATTCTCCAGGAAGTGTCCTTTAAGACGAATATAAATATGTTATACTTTCTTTTTATAAATTCCTCTGTATCTCCAAAATACTACATATACTATTTTGTAGGTCTCGACATCACAAATCGAATGCAATTCGCGGATAATTAAATTTCCGAAAGACAATCCCACAATTCCTAAAATTATTTTGAAAATCCCAAAAGTGATTTTTTTGATTTTCCCCTATATCTACAATACTAAATGCCGGGTTTCAGATTCCCTTTGCAGTTCAAGTTACAACACCTTACCAGATATAAATATGTTAATGTTTTAACATTTTAGCTTTGCGATTGGAGAAAATGTGGCTTTCTTTTGAAATTTGGTTAAAAAATGATGTAAATTGGAGAAGCTTGATAACAACACAAGTGAATAATTTTGTCCCTTTCTTTCTTTGAGAACATTCTCTAGAAAGTTTCCTTTGAGATTATAGTAAATATAATATACTTTTTTTACCTAACTTCTTCTAAAACTCAAAAATACGACATACACCTTTTTCCTAAAAAAGGACAAAAAAAAATCGATTTTTTTTTTTAAATATAACTTCAAGTGGCCATAACTTTTGTCCTATTGGGTATATCGAACAATTTTTTTTCGTCATATACGAAATTTTATTGCCAATCCAGCCAGACGTGCTTAAGTGGATAAAATCGATACATATTCTGCTTCGATATTTACAAAATACTAGTACAGGGTCGGGAAAAAATTAAAAATTCAATTTTACATATGCTTCTGGTATTGTGCTAGTGGAGAAAAAGATGGCGAGTATCGTGTATGCATTTATACAGCGTTCGTGACATCCGATGGACCGTTTGGTTAGGTGAACGCTCCATCTGTTTTTCAGGCTACAATGAATCGTTTGGTTGAACGTATGCAACGGGGCGATGTACTAGCGTATCTGGATGAATATCATCGGAGATTGTGCCCTAACATTACGTCTGGCGAAATGTTCTTTTCTGTCCGAGAAAATTTCGTATTTGGGCCATATCGTTAGCGGCGCTGGTATATCGCTCGGGGAAGAAAAGGTAAGCGCTGGTCCGACGCTTCCTTGGACTTACGAATTTCTTCCGAAAGTTTGTGGAAGATTATTTCAATATATGGAGACCCCTTACGAAGCTGACGAGAAAGAGCGAGGAAAATACTTTCCACTCGGACGAGCCACGTCTATGGCATTCAGAAAATTAATTGAAGTTTTGAGCAGTGAGCCTTTTCTTCAAATATACGATCTATCACGAGAACACGAAGTGCATACGGAATCAATTAGCCAGGGATTGGCCGGAGTTTCCTACAATCAAGTAGTGATGGTGGTTGGCATACAGTTTTTTTATTTTAGTCGCCACTGTTTGGAGACTGAGGCGAAGTATCATAGCTACGAGCTCGAGGCCGTATTTACGTATTTATTTGCTTGGCAAACCATTTAATGTTAATACTGACTGCGCAGCAATAACTAAGGTCAAAACAAGCAAAAGAGCTTCTACCCCGAGTGGCACGATGGTTGATGAAACTGCTCGAATTCGATTGTAAATTCGTTCATCGTGAGGGATCGCGCATGGCGCATGTTGATGCTTTAAGTCGTTCGCCCGATTTACCTTCTATAGAAACAGAGCCGGCACGATTTGTTATGAACGTAAAACTGATGATTGGATTTTCACTATGCAGCTCAAATACTAGAAGTTGAGGAATATTTTTTGATACTACGTGATGAACAGAAATCTGAGCAGGCTAAACAAATTAAATGCGAATATATTTAGAAGGATCATCGTCTATACCGTATGAACAAGAGTGGTCCACAATTTGTAATACCAAAAGCTATTCGTTGGCGAATTGCTAAATTGTGCCATGACGACGGTGGACATTTTGGACTTGATAAAAGTCTAGAGCGAATTGAACAAACCTTTTGGTTTCACTCCATGAGAAAGTGAAGGAGTACATACAGGCATGTACAGAGTGTTGCCATAATACGACAAAGGGTGTATGTAAAGCCAGAGGGCGTCTTGCATTATTGTGATCTCGAACCATTACCATTTCGTCAAATGCATATTGATCATTTGGGACCATTCATAAAGAGTAAGCGTGGATATACTTACATACTGGCAATGGCCGATGCCTTTACGAATTTGTGGTGATAAAGGCGGACCGTGGCACTGCGTTCACATCTAAATTATTTGCGGAGTATTGCGACAATAATAACATTCATGTTAAAAATACCGTACGCACGCCCACAGCCAACGGCCAGGTTGAACGTTTCAACCAAACAATTTTATCATTCCTCCGCACTACCACCGAAGAGCCGAAAGATTGCAATCTAAATTCCGTGGCCCCTACGTTGTTTCTCGGGTACTTGGAAACGACCGATAAGATGAAACTATGGTGTGATATATCTCCCGAATTGGATATTATGGGCGATGGTGAAGTCGAGGATGACTCCAAGTCAGAATTGGCCGAGCTGTCAAGCGATGAAGTGGCGGATGCTGGAAAATACAACGCTGCGCATGCTCGATGACAGATGCAGTGTTGTTCTTTTTATGAACTGGCAGTTGATTGACAGAAGCGACGCCGTCTTGACTTATTAACTAAGAGCGCAATATCGATTGTTGCGAAATAGCTTTTCTAAGAAATATAGATATTGATTCATTAAATATAAATTCTATTATTTTATTCTTAATTACACGTCGTGCTCAATCGATCAGTTGATACGTGGAATCGCAAAACTATGTAGGTTGAGAAGAGAAGGCAGCTAAGTTCCGCCACATTTCCTTGGACATACACATAAGCCAGTATTCGGCCTGTTGTGCGCTTTGTAAGCATGTATGTCCCGTAAGGACACCCATGAACCTACTGGTCTCTATTTTGCTTAATTTCAGCAAGGTCTTGGTATTGTCCTGGTTTGGGTCACCCCACAAGACTTTCGTTGTTTTCCCAACATTTCCACTATTCCATAGTGTGATATGAGCGTTGTTTGCCCATATTTTCAGTTCAGAACGCGTAGCACCGAAGGGTTTTGCCTTCTCTAGGGTTGTCGTTTGCACGTCCCTGGCTCTAGATGCCAAGGCGTTTGCTTTCTCGTTTCCCCTTACTCCGTAATAACCAGGCAACCATATGATGCATATAGTGCCGTGTTCGGAATAAGCGTTAATCGCCATTCACCAATCTAAAACTGTCCTCGTCTTCACCGTTCTAGACGTTATTGCCTTGATAGCCATTTGGCTGTTCGTGAAAATATTCACATTTGTTCGTCTTGTGTTAGCGCTAAGCCAGCTCACACATTCTGTAATTGCTCGGACCTCCACCTGCAAGACTGTGTTATGGTCCGGCAGACGGAATAAGAGTTCGGTTTCCGGTTCCTCGATATAAAGATGCAGCCCCGTTCACTCCCCTAATTTCGATCCATCAGTATAACAGCAAGTTCCAGATGTTGTCTGCGGTTCCATCAATCCAAGATTGTCTGTCTGGTATCATGGTCTCACACTCAGCAACTATTGATTGTTCAGGTATTCTGTCGGATACTGATGCTATGTCAGTTAAATCCACCGTCACTACCTCAGCTATCTTTTGATGATATGACTTGTGATCGCTTTCGATCCATTTTTTTTTCTTCAGCTCACATAGACATGTTTAGGTAGCTAGTGGTACCACGGGCCAAAAATGCCTTCATCGGAACCAACCTGTTTGATATACAAATGTATCGATAGCACGAATATTGGTACTGGAAAGATCTGTTAGGCTGCCTAGAAAGGCCGACCCCAGTAGGTCCAGTCGTCGTTTACTCAAAGCGGGACAGTCGCATAGCAAGTGCTCAATGCTCTCCACTTCTTCCTCATCTCCACAACTTCTGCAGAAGTCATTGGAGTTTATACCCAATCTTCTGGCGTGTTCGCCGATCAGGCAGTGTGCCGTCAGAACTGATACTAACGTAGACAATCTTTTCCTTTCTACTGCGAGGAGATATTTTGAAGTTCATCGGCTTTGCAGTTCCCCGGGATATCCTATGCCCAGGCACCCATATGAGGTGTATATTAAACTGCTCAGCCATCTCGTTAAGAGATCTGCGGCAGTCGAGGGCTATTTGTGAATTTAGGGATGTGGCCTCTAGAGAATTGATGGCAGCCTGGCTGTTCGAGTAAATGACAACTTTGTTCCGACTCAGCCACTTGGCGACTTCCCATACTGCCATTATTTCGGCTTGATAGACACTGCAGGTATCTGGTAGTCTGTGAGCTATATCCAAATTAAGTTCTTCACAGTGTACTCCGAAGCAAAACTTTTCATCAAGCTTCGAACCATTCGTATAGAAGTGGAGATGGTTTATATTTCCGGGTATTCTGCCATACCATTTATCCCTGGCTGGTATCATAGTGATGTAGTTCCTCTCAAAGGTACGCACCGTTGATATATAGTCCACTCGGTCGGTTACCATAGCACTACACTTTGATATCATCATGTGACAGTAGCTCTTGTACCTCCACATTGATAGGCAGTTTAATTTTAGAGCCGCTTTGGTTGCAACGGTTTGTAGAGACTCAGTTGCTGTAGTCCTTAACGCTCCGCTTATGCACGGGCAGGCAGTTCTCTGAAACCTTGATAGCAGGTTTATGATGGTTAGTTTGTCAGTTGCCGTCCAGCATACCACAATGCCGTATAACAGTATTGGACGAACCACTGCTATATATAACCAATGGACAAGTTTAGGAGAGGCCCCACCGCGACCCTACAGCTTTCCTGCAAGAATATAGGGCGATGTTGGCCTTCTTTACACGTTCCAGTACGTTTAGTCTGAATGACAGTTTCCTATTCAAAATTATTCCTAAAAATTTTGCACTCTCAGAAAAGACTAGATCTGTTCCATTTATCCGAGCAGGAGGGTCCACATGAGGGACATTATTCATCCTAGTAAATAGAACCAATTCTGTCTTGTTTGGGTTAACACCCAAACCGCTGCTTCTGGCCCATCTAGCCAACTTGTTCAGAGCCACCTGTAGAATATCGCGGAGGATGTTTTCGAATTTGCCACTCACTGCGATTGCCAAGTCGTCCGCATACGCCACGACCTTGCAGCCACAACGTTCTAGATCTAGCAGGATTTCATTCACCGCTAGGTTCCAAATTAGTGGAGACAGTACTCTCCTTGTGGGGTCCCTCTTTTACAAACCTCTTCTGTTGGGTAGTCTGTGAATTAGTCTAATCAAGCTAGAGTTCGCCTTTAGATGTGACAATGCCGCGATTACCGCATCTAAGTGTATGTTGTTAAAAGCCACCACTTTGGTATCCCTCCATCGATTCGGGATGTATGAAAGCCTAATACAGCCTACATAAATTTTCTGCAGCCAGGGGATAATGTACTTTAACATTTTCTGCATTTCTGCTGGCGTGATGCCGTCTGGTCCAGGTGACTTGAAGGGCTCAAAGCCCTTCCAGTTGTTTGCCTCATCCTGCAAATACCCTACTATACAAGGTGAAGTGGATAATATTTTCCTCAGCCTTGCGGCGTCGGAGACCTTTTCCACTTCGCCACAGAAGGTATACCAAGAGCGTCTTTGCGCCTTTCTAAGCTCCTTCTTATAGATCTTGAGTTGCTCTTTATAGGCATCCCAATCATTAGCGACCCCAGTAGATTTAGCCTTATTGAATAGCTTGTTGCAGGTCTTTTTCATAGCCGTTAGCTCAGAAGTCCACCATTGGGGTTTAGTTTTACCCTTGTACCTTGTTTTCGGACAGGCTTCTTCAAGGGAACTATTGAATGATGTGGTGATATGATCGACCAGATTATCCAGACCGGCTTTGTCATTCGGTTCGTACAGAAGTTTGGAGTGGAGGACTTCCTTGAAATTCTTCTCATACAGGTGCCACTTTGTCTTTCTCATATTTCTGTGGACGGCAGGTTCAGGCGCTTTTTCAGCGAGTTTGAACTCAATATAATGGTGACCTGAGAATGAGTGGTCGTCCAGTACATTCCACCCAATAATTTTGTCTGAAAGCCGGTCAGTAGCAAACGTTACGTCTAGTACTTCTTGTCTGTCTTTAATTGTAAAGGTCGTTTTATTACCTATGTTACAAATACGTAGGTTGGTAGTTAGAATAAAGTCAAGAAGCGAATCACCCCTATTGTTTATATCCTACCCCAGAGCGTTGATGAGCGTTCGTGTCTGCGCCAATAATCAGCTCGACCTCGTCAGACGTTGCTTCTTCTACTACTTCCCTGAATAGAGCAGTCGGTACTACAGCTTCATAAGGAAAGTAACTGGAGACCACCCAATATATGCGATTACCGATCTCCAGACTAGCAGATGTTTGGTCTTAACCACTTAAATTAGCCAGGAGAAAGATACTTAGATCTTTACTAGCCAAAATGCAGGTTCTTGGAGTGCCTTCACAGTTGGCCACAAGCAGTTTAAAGTTGAGTGTCCTGATGCCGCACACCCTTCCTCCCACTGCATAGGGCTCCTGTATCAGGACGATGTCTACTGCACCTGTGGACAGGCGCAGCAATAGAGCCGCTGAGGCTGCTTTAGCGTGATGGAGGTTAATCTGTAGAATTCTTACCATCATTGGTAATCGACAGATTGACATCCACTCCGACAAGGGTGTTATCGAACTCTTCGTCCGTATCATCGGAGAGCGTGTCCCCGCCAGATGTGTCAAAGAGTCCGGAGACTTCCCTCAGCCCCTCAGAATCCGAAGTAGTGTTTTGATCCTCAGAGAATGACGTTACAGATCTTCTGTTAGAGTCACCAGAAATAATGTTTGTGTGGACCTCCGCACTTCCAGAAAGCCTTGTATCAACCACGGTCGACGACTCGCATTCCGCAGTGGGAGCTATATGATGCTTGTATACCTTCAAGACTATAGTCTCGAAAATATATTGCAGGGTTGCACTTTGTATATGGGAGGTGGATTCAGCGTTAAGGGCCAAATTGACCTGTCGCTTTTTGCCATCCGCCTCACCCTCCTTGGTAATTCTCCAATTATGGGTCGGCAGACCAGGATTGGAATCTTTTATTATCTCTAATATGTCATCCGAGATGGAGGGCTCTTCTGTAACCCAGGTGATGGCTCTAGGATGACTAGGGATGTTGTTTTTTTCCACAACATCCAACTGGGCACCCGGCCACACCTCACCCGCTCGACTCAGAGCAGCCTTATACAGATCTACTGATCTGGCATCACCGAAATATAAGAGCTTTACTCTCCCCTGATGCCATCCTGCATCGTTGCAGACTGGTGGTTTGCCCGGCATTTCTCTTCGGACATCGAGGTAATAAGCCATAATGGCAGATTGCACATGGCTTCATTTGTCCTTGAGGATGGATCCATCCTCACTACTTCTGTCTATAACAGCCATCACTAGACTCTCCTTCACCACTTCATTGAAGGGCTTGGTGAGTGTCCTGTTGATGGTGGCATTAGGGCCTCTTGCCTTTTTCGAAGGCAGGGGTTCATCAGGTGATCTGATTCTTTTGACTTTATTAGCCGTTAACACAGCTGAATTTGTGGCTCTTTCAGCCGGCTGATTGGCCTTAGAAGCATCTATGACGCCTTTAGCCCAGGTAAGTGACTCTTTTTTTTCGGTAAGAGCCGAAACCTCAACAGCCTCCAACTTCGTCAAAACCCTGAGCGCTATCCGGTGCTCATTGTGCTTCCGTTTTGACGGTCGGACATGACGTTTTCCCCTCACCGTACCACCTGTTGTGAGTACTGGGGGGAAATTTTCATTATGTTTGGTGTGGTCGGCTTTGGCCAAGACCAACGGACGAACAGTAGGTCGATTGGGGAACCCCGCTCCATCGGAACGCGAAGGCATCCCCGTCAACGAATTTATTAATTTTTTTCTCTGTATTAGCCCGTAATAGGTACTACGATGTAGGCCTTCCAGACTTCGTACAGATTTTTTTGCGACTGCGTAATAGGTACTGCGTAATAGATTTTTACTATCCGCTCTGTGCTAAACACGTCCGTTCACTACGACTGATCAGCAACGCTTTCGATCCATTCGCCCACCACTTTGAGTCTCGTCGCCGTGACGGCTGCTTCATATCTAAACTGTATTTCTATTGGTTGGATATTTAAGATCGTCTCCAATGTGCTACTGGATGTGGTCCTCATAGCCCCGCTTACGTCGAGACAACACATTCGTTGTACCTTTTGTAATATTATTATATTGCACTTCTTTTTCATTGATGTCCATCACGCTCTTGTAGAACCAGTGTGTCTTTGGATTAAGGCCCCATTTTGAGCCTATGGCTCTTCTACATAGTGCTCAGCATATGTGAGCTTAGTTTGCTCTTTCATTTATGTGGCACTTCCAATTTAGTTTCCTGTCCAAGATTACACCTAAGTATTTAACCCTTTTGGATACGGGAATTGTTTTATTTATAAAAAGTGGGTTATCATATTGACCAATCTCCGTTTTCCCTGTGAACAAACATATTTCTGTTTTTTCTGGGTTTACATTTAGACTTTTTGTAAAATTAAGTAAAATTCCAAAACTTTTTCAGAAAATGGTTACTGAGATTTCATCTCACAACGAGTCGCTTATTCTAAGTCCGTTCCAACATGGATTTCGTTAGGGTCTTTCAACTGTGACAAATTTAGTTCAAGTTTCTTCTCAGGTAATAAACGAGTTTGTTCTTGGTAATCAGACAGAGTTGATTTATACAGATTTTAGTAAAGCTTTTGATAGAGTCAAACACAAACTCTTAATACATAAGCTGGATCTTATTGGTTTTAATAACAACTTATTGCCTTGGATATCTTCTTAACATGATAGTCGTATTCAGATTGTGAAATTTGGTAGATTCTGCTCTGATCCGATTTTGGTCCCATTCTGTTTCTGCTATTCATCAATGATTTGCCAGATCCAATTTCTAGTTCTAATCTACTGATGTGTGCAGATGATGTTAAGATATTGTTTTCATAAAAAACATCTGAAGATGCAATGCTTCTTCAAAATTATTTGGTTTGTTTTGGCAATTTGTGTTATATAAATTGCATGGATCTTAATCGTAAGAACTGTAATCATATGCGTTTCTCTAGGTCGAGGGCGATTCAATCTAGGTTTAGTCTTCATGGTTCCAATTTAGATGCTGTTGAATCCTTTGTGGATCTTGGTATATTAAGGGGGTGGGGGTTCATACGCGGGTTCAGACCCAGCGTTTTCATATTGCCCGTTTACAGGTATATAGCGCTATCACAGCCTTATTTGCTCTTTCCAAAATGTTGAGTTTTAAGTGCAACTTCCTGTCTAGTAAAATACCTAATTATTTTGCGCTTTCAGAGAAGGAAATTTTAATACCACCCAAAGAGACAGGTGTAACTCGTGGCAGCTTATTTCTCCTGGTGAAAAGAACTAGTTCCGTCTTGGTCGGGTTAACACCAAGACCATTAACTGCTGTAGGATGCCCCTGAGAGTATTCAGAAAATTTTCTCTAACAGCTATTGCCACGTCATCTGCATAAGCAACAACTTTGACACCAGTCATCTCCAGAAAAAGTTAAATATTGTTCATGGAGAGATTCCATAGCAGAGGAGACAGAACACACCTTTGGTGTGGTTCCCTGCTGAGAAGTCTATGGAGGTCAGTTGACTCTAAACTAGCTGAAATGCGTCTCTTAATTAGAAGGTTATGAATGAACCTACGTATACTGCTGTCAACCCCCAGGATTTCTAACGCCGTAATTATAGCGGGTGGATTTATGTTACTGAAGCCCCCTCTATATCTAAGAAACCTACCATAGTGTATTTCTTAACAGAGAGGGATCCTTCAATAAAGCTGACAAGATCATGCAGGGCGGTTTCGGTGGACTTGCCCTTGCTGTAGGGATGCTGTTGAGTGGACGGTAGCCTGTGATCAATTTTAGTCCTGAGGTAGCTATCTATTAATCTCTCCAGAGTTTTAAGGAGAAATTACGATAGACTAATTGGCCGGAAATTCTTGGCTCCATTGTGGGACTGCTTTCCCCTTTTGGGATGGAAACAACCTTGGTGTAGGGGTGCAAAAATGGGGGTGCGTGTGTTAAGAAAATAAAAGAAATAAAACACAATCGATTTTTAGTATTTTAATTATAATATTGGGGGATCTTTATTTTCTCAAATATGTGGTGGTGTTTATTACCGTGTATTGGTTTGGCGACAAGGCCGAAGAGCGCGAGCGTAGTGCAGAACGACTAGTGGTGAACAAACAAGTGTTCGATTACCATAGATTTTGCGGATAGAGAGAGAGAGAGAGAAAGACCCGAAGATGAGCAAGGCGGCCAAACAACAACAACCAACCAACCGCACTAAGCGAATCAAATCTCCGAAGAGGTGTGTAGAGGAGATTCCATTGATGTCAATACGCGACCGGTATTGATCAGGCTCGGGAAGTTGAGACAATACTGCGTACGTGAACATTGTCGGCCACCTTGCAACATCCGACGATATTGTAATACAAAGGAAATAATCTACAACTACAACTTATAATATATTAGTAAATGGTAAGGCACGTAAATTCAGTTACAATTGAGCATTTAACAATTCGTATTGAATTCAAGGCTAAATTAAGAATTCATAAATTAATTAATATTGACGAGTTCAAGAAATTACAATTTCAAAATTAGTTTGAGTTCATAAAGACTCCGACGAAAATTAAGGGTGATGGCGCGATCATTATTAGCTTAATAGATTTAGAAACTAGGTGCAACCTTCAGGATTTCAAGTTTTTCAAAAAATGAAATTCGAGTTCGTATAAATACGAGAGCAGTAAACGTTATGAACGTTTGCTAAAAGCGAATGTTATGTCAGAAATGTGACAACAAAATTCTATTGTCGGGGTGAATTGATAACAAATTCCAAACGAATTCAAATATATAGGTGCGACGAAAATTACATACGAAGGGTGAGACTAGCAAGTAATAAACAAACACCTACGTGAATTCAAGTCCGGTTATCAGACCAGAGGTTTAAATTCCCGAAAGGCAAAATATCGCTTGTCTTCGAAATTCGACTACCAGGGAAGAAGCATGAATAGCGTGAATTTCACGAAAGGCGGGTGGTGAACCAGTTAGGATGTAACCAAGCACGGTGTTCTGAGCCAGTAGTGACTTGATAACAATCCGCGGTGTTTCACACAAATGAATTCGCGGATAAAGTTCCGCACCCAGTAGCAAATCTACTGGGGAGACGCGATCTGAGGTTGGTAGCAACAGAAGGTGATGGCAATTTGCAAAAAATGTTCGGAAGAAAGAGACTACCGTTTCTAAGGCGAGCAATGGACCTACAGGTGAGGAGATTTCAAGAGAGCAAATTAATCTTGAATTCCCAAGGAGAGTACAGTTTACGCCAGAAACAATTAAGACAAGGACCTTGTTTCTTAACTTCGGCAAATTTCTTATCGAAGGGAATCTTCTTGAACCGAGGACACGACAGTATAGGGTGGATTTCATTGGGGCAAAAACTACAAACATTTTTGTAGGAAGATTTCGAATTTCCTAGAGCCGCCGTATTTGTAAAATCCGTACAGATTTTCCGAGACTCGGGGACTTTTGATGAATCGATGCCCTTGATATCGCGAAGACACGCCAGAGTTTGAATTCTTTCCGTAAGAACAGAATCTAATGACGATTTGTCCCGAATGCTTTGTTCCCATAGCGTGAACGTCAGCTTTGGCAACCTCTGAATGCATATGAATACTAGTATGGGGTCCCAGTGGACCGTGACAATGTCATATACGGCCATTGCCGATACACAACCGTTGATACCACGCTGCAAAGTCTTCAAACCGGAACTTTCTAATATCGGAAGGTCAAATAGAAGCTTGAGGTGATTATTCACCAGGATACGCTTGTTATCATATGTATCCTTCATAGCTTTAAAAGCTAGATCGAAGCTTTGATGGGTGAGCGGAAATTTCTCAACAATTTCTCGCTGAGAAGAGATTTGTTTACATGAACTGCCGTAAAAAAGTTCCGAAATGTAGGCCACTAAAGAAAATCGCCCTCGAAAACGTCTGTGTCACAAGGCGGGATCGAAATATTGTGCATGGCGGCACTAATTGGATAAATTATGCCCGCTCGCCTAGTAATATTTTCCATATTTGAATTATTCGAAGAATCGACTTGAGCATCCGAGATGCGTGGGTCGAGGTACTCATATTGTTTAACGGGTCAGTATTGCGCGTATCACCGAAAGGTTGTTGTGCCAATACAACCACTGAAAAACTCATAGTCGATCTCATGGATGTTCTACGAGAGCGTTTGGACATGGACAACTTCCTCTTTAGAGTGGCGAGACATTGTATATAAGTCTGATAAGACACGTCGTACTTGGTGTTCGTCAAGCCATATCACCTTGTCCCGCGTCTGGTGATGATTGCAAATAGTCCAGACATTTTTTAAACGCGTTGTAGACCACATATTTTCTAACTCTGTACTATCAACCTCAAGATCAAAAACATCGAGGTCTTCTCCTTCAGAACAAATTTCAGTACAGCCTCCGAGGCGCAGATAAAAAAAACAAGGGGAGTAAGTGGCATTTTGAAGAAAATAAGTAAAATGGGACGAAAATCAATATTTTCAAGCCAAAAGCGAAACTAAATTCAATTGGAAGTTAACTAATTAATTCCCAAGATATGTTAAACCAATTTCAAAATAACACGCGAAATTAAATATTCAAACCTGTCGCAAAGGCCACAAAAATGAAATAGTTGTAAATTTTTCAAAAAAAAATCTATGAAATGGGAAGGGAAATCTATGAATGGGAAAACGAATTCAAATATGACCAAACGTTCCAAAATAGAAAGCAGAAAAAGTAAATTTGCACACAGTAAATCAATAAATTCCAAATAAGATAAGCAAATTAAAAAAAATATTCTTCAGCTACTTGTCTTATGAAGCTGTAGTACCGAAGTAGTAGAAGAAGCAACGTCTGATGAGGTCGAGCTGATTATTGAGGCAGACACGAACGCTCATCATACTATCTGGGGTAGTAGGATATAAACAATAGGGGTGATTCGCTTCTTGACTTTATTGTAACTACCAACCTAAGTATTTGTAACATAGGTAATAAACCGACCTTTACAATTAGAGACAGACAAGAAGTACTCGACGCAACGTTTGCTACTGACCGGCTGTCAGACAAAATTATTGGGTGGAATGTACTGGACGACCACTCATTCTCCGATCACCATTATATTGAGTTCAAACTCGCTGAAAAAGCGCCTGAACCTGCCGTCCACAGAAATATGAGAAAGACAAAGTGGCACCTGTATGAGAAGAATTTCAAGGAAGTCCTCAACTCCAAACTTCTGTACGAACCGAATGACAAAGCCGGTCTGGATAATCTGGTGATCCCTTGACGAAGTCTGTCCAAAACCAATGTACAAGGGTAAAACTAAACCCCAGTGGTGGACTTCTGAGCTAACGACTATGAAAAGGCCCTGCAACAAGCTATTCAACAAGGCTAAATTTACTGGGTTCCCTAATATTTGGGATGCCTATAAAGAGCAACACCAGATCTTTAAGAAGGAGCTTAGAAATGCAGAAAATGTTAAAGTACATTATCCCCTGGCTGGAGAAAATTTATGTAGGCTGTATCAGGCTTTCATACATCCCGAATCGATACTATTGAAAGGTCTGGAAAGACTTTTAGATTATTTCATTAGGTAAAACCTGGATACAAAACTACTGTCGGTGAACCAACATGCCTACAATGAGGGGAAGTCTACAGAATCAGCCCTGCACGAACTTGTGAGCACTATCGAATCGACCCTGCATTTCAAGGAATTCACCATGGTGGCATTTCTTGACATAGAAGGGGCACTCAGATGCAGTAATTGCGGCACTGTCACATCTAAAAGTTAACTCTAGTTTGATTAGAAATTCAGTCTGTTCAACAGAAGACTCATAACAGCATGTCTTGGGTCCACAACTCTAACAAGGTTTGTAAACAGACGGACCCCACAAGGAGGAGTACTGTCTCCACTAATTTGGAACCTAGCGGTGAATGAAATCCTGCTAGATCTAGAACGTTGTGGCTGCAAGGTCGTGGCATATGCAGACGACGTGGTGAGTGCCAAATTCATAAGCGTCCTCAGAGACATCCTACAGGTGGCTCTGAACAAACTGGCTAGATGGGCCAGAAGCAGCGGTTTGGGCGTAAACCCAAGCAAGACAGAATTGGTTCTCTTTACTAGGACTATTAATGTCCAACATGTGAACCCTCCACCTCGGATAAATGGACAGGTCTAGTCTTTTCTGAAAGTGCAAAATTTTTAGGAATAATTCTAGATAGAAAACTGTTTTTTAGACTTAACGTATTGGAACGTGTAAGGATTTCTGCAAAAAGGCTGTATGGTCGCGGTGGGGCCTCTCTCCTAAAATCGTCCACTGGATATATATATAGCAGTAGTTCGTCCAATACTGTTATACGGCATTGTGGTATGGTGGACGGCAACTGACAAACTTCAGTTGCCGTCCACCATACCACAACAGCCTGCCTGAGCATAAGCGTAGCCTTAAGGACTACAGCGACCGAGTCTTTACAAGCCCTACTCCATATACTGCCGATTAATATTGTGGCGAGAAAAGTTGCAACTAAAGCGACAATAAGATTAAACTGCCTATCAATGTGGAGGTACAAGAACTACGGTCACATGAGGATATCAAAGTGTAGTGCTATGGTATATGGGAAGTCGCCAAGTAGCAACATAGTAACCAGTGTTGCCAATGGAAAAAATTTTTTCCGACCAAAATTTTCCCTAAAACCGACCAAAATCCGTTGTAACCGACCAAATTTATAAAATTAAAGTAGTTGGAATCTTGTAAAGTTTGGAGACAACATTTTTAGATTTTGATGAAAGTTGGAATGTTTGGAAAAGTTAATTAACATAAAAAATATGATAGTTATAATAGAAAATAAAAAAATATGTAAACAAGATATAAAAATACTGAAAAGTATTTTAAAACAAGTAAAAATGTGGCCGTCAGAATCGTATATACCCAACATCATGGATCGCATTCAATGTTATAATAGGAAAAATATCTTGAGTTGCTCGGCAAAATCGGCATCTTCTGTAAGTCGATCGCTCCCAGCGTTGTTCAAGCATATACACAACCATATTCGTTCAGCGGAAGGATAAAACTAATTATCTGTCAAATCAGACATGAGCTAAGTGTTACCATTCACAAAATAAGCACTAGTTGAAAAAAAAACGTTAGATGGCGGACCCTTTGCATGGGGGCTATATCTAAATCTGGACCGATTTTCTCCGAATTTAGCAGTATTCCTTCATGTAATAAAACCTTACATGTTTAATCGCTTACATGTCAAATCGGGGCTAACATATAAATGTTGGCTATATCTAAATCTGAACCGCTTTTAACCATATTCAATAGGGATCGTCCTTGGGCCAAAAAAAGATATGTGTAAAGTTTCGTCGAGATCGGACCATAATTGCGACCTAAATCGACTCAGAAAGTGATTACAAGTCGATCGGTATAATAAACAATGGGTCTATCTCTTATCCTTTTGGGTGTTACAAACAAATGCACAAAGTCATAATACCCTGTACCACAGTGTGGTGTAGGGTATTAAAATGTCGAATAAAAATAAACTAATGAAAATATTATCTTTCTGTTTCCACATATTTGTTATTAATGCAGAGTGAGTAAATCGGCTCAAGTTTATTTCAAAGTTTTTTATAAAACTTTCAATTCACATTTTAACATATCTTTCAGAATTTGAATTGAGTTTTTCTTAATTTATGTTAGACGCCTAAAAAGAAAGAATACGCTGAAGTTGTATGACCTACTTTGTGACAAATAACAAAATTTTTCAAGAAAGCACAAAAGGCTGAAATATTGTCCATAGCATACCGTATTTATAAAATGTTAAGTTTTATTGAACTGACTTCCATCATTTATGACTAAAGCCTGTGAGTTCTAAAACACAATAGTACGGACTTTTGTTAATTGTAGGATTTTAACAGTTGAAAAATTCAGTGATGTTCCGAGATTTACAAAATGTTTACAAAATACCAGAAGTAGACCACACTGTAAAGTCATACGTCATGTAGAAAGGTAAAATCAGCTTGAATAATTTATGAATGCATACATATAACCAACTGTTCCTGTCCTGTATTTCATTGTTCAATGAATTGGAATTTTCCGCTCTGAACATAGTTTCTAAATTTGTTTCTTTGAACACAAATGGCAAAATTCCGCAATTATGGTGAGATTTATAAGCCACAATTTCGGCTTCAATTTACTCTCGGAATACAGAACAGAAGTGAAAGAAATAATTCTTTCCCCGGCAACGATAATTTAGACAAGTACAAACCATATTTCCGGTTAACGAAATGTCCTTTGTCACGCCTAAATTATTATTTTCAAATATAAAAATTTTACAACGTATTTGTCTACAATTTCGATCAACAGGTCGATACTGCTTGCAGCGATTAAGAAAAATATTGGCATCACAATCGACATTTCGAGGTATTTCCAGCGGTGAAAATGTTTAACTTGCATTAATTTACTTCTATATGTATTAATCGTCAAATTATTCTGTATTATACTACAACTTAAATATTCGAGAATAAAAACGACCAAAATTGAGTTGGTCCGACCATCCGACCAGAAAGACAAATTTTTATTTTATCCGACCAAATTTGGTCGGAAATGACCAAAACGGCAACGCTGATAGTAACCAACACTGTCGTTGTCATTTACTCGGACAGCCAGGCTTCCATCAATTCTCTGGAGGCAACATCCCTAAATTCACAATCAGCCCTCGACTGCCGCAGATCTCTTAACGAGATGGCTGAGCAGTTTAATATACACCTCATATGGGTGCCTGGGCATAGGGATATCCCGGGGAACTGCAAAGCCGATGAACTTGCTAGGAAAGGGACGACATTACAAATACTCGAAGAATTTGCATATATATTCGTGCGCCACTATCCACGTACAAGCTTTGGCTTGGGGCAAGAGGCAATCAGGCAGTCCAACGAAAGATGGACAGAAATCGGCACCTGCAGGGTAGCTAGACAAATCTGGAACAGGTATGACCTGAGAAGATCAAAATATCCCTCGCACTAGAGAGGCAAAGATTGTCTACGTTAGTATCAGTTCTGACGGGACACTGCTTGATCGGCGAACACGCCAAAAGATTGGGTATTGACTCCAATGACTTCTGCAGAAGCTGTGGAGATGAGGAAGAAGTGGAGAGCATTGAGCACTTGCTATGCGACTGTCCCGCTCTGAGTAAACGACGACTGGACATACTGCGGTCGGCCTTTCTAGGCAGCCTAACAGATCTTTCCAGTACCGATATTCGTATATCAAACAGGTTGGTTTCGATGAGGGGCATTTCAGCCCGTGGTAACACTAGGGACCTAAACTGGTCTATGTGAGCTTGTAAAAAAATACGGCTGCCACCCTAACCTAACCTAAGGTGCATTACTGCCGAATCACGAATTTCTCATATTTTTTTCCACACCAAAATATATATACATGTTTTTTACGTGTATGTTTCAGCAAACGGGCTGTAGGATGCGCGGAGTCGAATATTACCGAACAATATACTAAATAGTCGTACAACAAACAACAATTGTCGCCGAAATTAAAAATTTTCAAATTATTTATTTTTGTTTATAAGCGATTTTTAACCGTGAGTCACTGTACCAACGTCAGTCGTTCAAGACTATTCACAATAAGCCTCACAATAGTAGGAAACACGATAGGAATCACGTCTGCTGTTCAATAACAATAACAATCACAACAAAGCAAATGAAAATGCGAATGCGAATGGAGCGAGAATAAACGTCAACCGATCGATGGTAGTATGGTATTATGTGTGAATGTACGTGTATGTATATCATGGCGGAATAACCAATAAACGAAATGCAATTGGTGGTCTAACATACTTCGGTTATTGACGGAGGCTTCAAATTGGCGCTTAGATGATTAGAAACTGCGGAGTGCAACGAGGTTGTTGCTGTAATCTCAACCAAAGCAGTGACGATTGAACGAAAATTAAAAAACCAAAACAACACCTCTGAATAATAGGACGGTATACACGGTGTATAGCATCGCTAGAAACAATTTGGCAAATCCAATCGAATGCCGACGAATTAATTGATTGATTTGTAACGAAAATTAATTATTTTTATTGTTACCACTACACGAACACCGTATATACTAACGAAGGGGCGATAAATTCGAACCCCAGTTGCCAGTCGGAAGCTCGGGATTGCAAACCTTCAGCATCTTAGTCACGGTTTTCACATCTAGCCGGAATCCATGCATGCCCCCTGGACCGAGACGGGATGTCCTCCTTGTCGACAACATCTAGCGCCGCAGCCGGGCAGATTTCGCCAATTTTCTTCAAAACGCAACGATAGCACTCAACAGAACGCATATTACTAAATCGTATTAGTTTGATGCGACCCTGATACCAGCCTACGTCAACAGTCGGGTGCAGGCAATGAAGCCGACCAAAATTATCGGCGGCGGCGCATGAATGTCATTATCCGGCTAAGAGACGTTTTCACATATTTACAATTAATCTTTCATACATTTTATTGAATAAGACATTTTAGGAATAGGCCGCCTTTATGTAGTAATTTGTTCCCGCTTTGAAAGCATAGAAATAATTTTTGATTCCAGTACCATTCGTTCATCTGTGTAGATGTGGAAAAAATATTACTGAGTTTCGGATCAGACCCCGTTCGTCGTAATTATTTTCGCATAGTCCTTACCAAGTTCCACAATGTTTTTTTTGGCCGAAGGAAGATCCTTGTTAAAATTGGTATAAATCAGTTCAGTTTAATAGCTTTAGCTTAGGGTGGCAGCCGTATTTTTTTACCAGCTCACATAGACCAGTTTATGACACTAGTGTTACCACAGGCTAAAATGCCCCTCATCGAAACCATATACAATTTTATCGACAATAATATCGGTACCGGAAAGATCTGTTAGACTGCCTAGAAAGGTCGACCCCAGTATGTCCAGTCGTCTTTTTTTCTCAAAGCATAGCAAGTGCTCAATGCTCTCCACTTCTTCCTCATTTCCACAGCATCTGCAGAAGTCATTGGAGTCAATGTCGTCCCTTTCCTAGCAAGTTCATCAGCTTTGCAGTTCCCCGGGATATGCCCAGGCACCCATATGAGGTGTATATTAAACTGCTCAGTCATCTCGTTAAGAGAATTGCGGCAGTCGCGGGCTGTTTGTGAATTTAGGGATCTGGCCTCCAGAGAATTGATGGCGGCCTGGCTGTCCGAGTAAATGACAACGCCAGTGTTGGTTACTATATTGCGACTCAGCCACTTTGCGACTTCCCATATTGCCATTATTTCGGCTTGATAGACACTGCAGGTATCTGGTAGTCTGTGAGCTGTATCCAAACAAAGTTCCTTACAAATGTTTCATTAAGATTCGAACCATCCGTATAGAACTGGAGATGGTTTCTAACGGGTGATCCAAGTAGAGATACTTTTTTCAATAGCCTTTTTTTGACAGATCACGTGTGAGTCGTGTCATGCTGTCATGTTATTTTTGTTAAGTATTGCTTGGCATTTCATCATGGAAGGACTTACGCCTGTACAACGTTTACAAATCGTTCAACTTTATTACGAAAATTCACGTTCTGTGAGGAATGTGTTTCGTGCACTTCGCTCAACTTATGGTCAACATAATCGGCCTACTGAGCGTACTATTCGCAACACCATCACCCATCTTGAGACCCAGCATTCATGATTGGATAATATTCGAAAATGTAGCGGCCGTAGCTGAGAGTGTACACGAAGGCCGTGGAGAGTCGATTCGGCGCCGTTCGCAGCAACTCGGACTGACGTATGGAACGACTTGGCGCATTTTACGTCGAGATCTTAAATTTAAAGAATACAAAAACAGCTTGTGCAATAACTGAAGCCGCCCGACCTTCCAAACTACATCGCTTCGCTCTATGGGCTCTTCAAAAGTTCCAAGAATATCCGACGTTTTCGATCCAAATATTGTTCAGCGATGAGGCCTATTTCTGGCTCAATGGGTATGTAAACAAGCAAAATTGCCGCATTTGGGACGAAGAGCAACCTGAAGAGATTCAAGAGCTGCCACTTCATCCAGAAAAAACAACGGTTTGGTGTGGTTTGTGGGCCGGTGGAATCATCGGTCCACATTTCTTCAAAAATGATGCCGGTGAGAACGTAACCGTCAATGGCGACCGTTATCGTGCCATGATAACCGACTATTTGATGCCTGAAATTGAAGCTCGTGCTCTCGGCGATATTTGGTTTCAACAAGACGGCGCCACTTCCCACACGCATCAATCAATGGATTTATTGAGAGAACACTTCGGTGAGCAGATAATTTCACGTTTTGGGCCGGTCGGCAACCAAGATCGTGTGATATCACACCGTTAGACTTTTTCCTGTGGGGATATGTAAAGTCTAAAGTTTATGCGGACAAACCCGCTTCGATTCAGGCCTTGGAGCAAAACATAACGCGTGTCATTCGCCAGTTATCAGTCGAAATGCTCGAACGAGTCATCGAAAATTGGACTTAACGGATGGACCATCTGAGACGTAGCAGCGGCCAAGATTTGATAGACATAATCTTCAAAAAATAAATACTAAAGAATGTTCTTTCAAATGATAATAAACATTCCGCATTCAATTTGAATTTTCTGTTTTTTTTTTTCTTTAAAAAAATAGGGAACCTCGAAATGAATCACGCTTTATAACAAGGTATTCTGCCAACCCACTCATCTCTGGCTGGAATCATAGTGATGTAGTTCCCCTCGAAGGTGTACACAGTTGGTATATAGTCCACTCGGTCGGTTACCATAGCACTACATGATATTTGATATCCTCATGTGACCGTAGTTCTTGTGCCTCCGCATTGATAGGCAGTTTAATCTTAGTGCGCTCTGGTTGCAACTTCTCTCGCCACAATATTAATCGGCAGTATATGGAGTAGGGCTTGTAGAGACTCAGTCGCTGTAGTCCTTAAGGCTCCCCTTATGCTCAGGCAGGCAGTTCTCTGAACCTTTGGATGGTTAGTTTGTCAGTCGCCATCCACCATACAACAATGCCGTATAACAGTATTGGACGAACTACTGCTATATATAAGTATATCCAATGGCCTTCCTTATACGTTCCAATACCTTAAGTCTAAATAACAGTTTCCTATCTAGAATTATTCATAAAAATTTTGCAAGAAAAGACAAGATCTGCTCCATTTATCCGAGGAGGAGGGTCCACATGTGGGACCTTATTCATCCTAGTAAAGAGAACCAATTCAGCCTTGTTTGGGTTAACGCCCAAACCGCTGCTTCTGGCTCATCTAGCCAACTTGTTTAGAACCACCTGTAGGATGTCTCTGAGGACGTTTTCGAATTTGCCACTCACTGCGATTGCGACGTCGTCCGCATATGCCACGACCTTGCAGCCACAACGTTCTAGATCTAGCAGGATTTCATTCACCGCTAGGTCCCAAATTAGTGGAGACAATACTCCTCCCTCTGTTTACAAACCTTGTAGAGTTGTGGACCCAAGACATGCTGTTATGCGTCTTCTGTTGAGCAGACTTTGAATTAGTCTAATCAAACTAGAGTTAACTTTTAGATGTGACAGTGCCGCAATTACTGCATCTGAGTGAATGTTGTTAAAAGCCCCTTCTATGCCAAGAAATGCCACCATGGAGAATTCCTTGAAATGCAGGGACGATTCGATAGTGCTCATAAGTTCGGGCAGGGTGGATTCGGTAGACTTCCCTTATTGTAAGCATGTTGGTTCACCGACAGGAGTTTTGTATCCAGGTTTTCCCTAACGAAATAATCTAAGTCTTTCCAGACCTTTCAATAGGACGGAGGATAGGCTAATTGGTCTGAAGTCTGTGGGCTAGTGTGTGATATCTTTCCCGCTTTGGGTATGAATACCACTTTGGTATCCCAACATTGATTCAGGATGTATGGAAGCCTGATACAACCTACATAAATATTCTCCAGCCAGGGGATAATGTACTTTAACATTTTCTGCATTTCTAGTGGACTCAAAGCTGTTCATAGCCTAGCCCAACGCTGGCACTCTGCTGGTCCTTCTGATCCTAGGGTTCTGTTAGGGAGTTCCCCAGGAAATGTGTATCGAGCAGTACATTGAGCGACTGTTCTCGCAGATTGTATCTTCCTCAGCCTTGTGGCGTCGGAGACTTTTTCCACTTCGCCACAAAAAGTATAACAAGAGCGTCTTTGCGCCTTCCTAAGCTTCTTCTTATAGATCTTGAGTTGATCTATACAGGCATCCCAACCATTAGCGACCCCAGTAGATTTCGCCTTGTTGAATAGCTTGTTGCAGTTCTTTTTCGTAGCCGTTAGCTCAGAAGCCCACCATTGAGGTTTACTTTTACCCTTGTAACTTGTTTTTGGACACGCCTCTTCAAGGGAACTATTGAATGATGTGGTGATATGCTCGACCAGATTTTCCTGACCGGCTTTGTCGTTCGGTTCGTACAGAAGTTTACAGTTGAGGACTTTTTTGAAATTCTTCTCATACAGGTGCCTCTTTGTCTTCCTCACATTTCTGTGAACGGCAGAAATGAGAATGAGTGGTCGTCCAGTACATTCCACCAAATAATTTTGTCTGACAGCCGCACTGTGGTTTATAACTGAATTTTACTGGCCAAAAGTAAATTTTTTTGTCATCGCCGATTTCTAAAATGTTAATGCCATTCAATAGCAAACATATTGAGACTAGGGTAGCCAAAAAATTAGATTAAAATATTTATTATTGTGGGCGTGGTGCGCTACTGAAAACAAATATTTTATGTAATTTTGAAAAAAAAACTTAATTTTTGTATGTTTTTGTAGAAGAAAATTGTCATTTCTCGCAAACTATTATCGATACTCTTTGAGAAATTGCCAAAAGTATTATTGTACTGTTTACACGTGGTTTGTTATAACATATTTCCACAAGTACTATATTTTTGTCAAATTGGAATTTTAGTGGAATGAAACTTTTTAGCATCAAGAGACTTCAAGAAGATTTTGGTACAAGAAGATAGTATCCTCTTTAAGTCTATAAATAATTTTGTACCTGCCCGACTTTTTTAATTTTAATGAAATTACTCGGGAAAAATTTATTGTTCTTTTAATTTTACCTGTTAATATGCCAAGCCAAGTTGTGTGTGTTTTATGACATATTTACCATATTTATGACATCTTAACCCTTTTTAGTTTTTTGGGTCGTTTTTTATTTTACCTTTGTTTATGCTACTTACGAACAGAGTATACATGAAAGAAAATTATAACATCCAGTGGTATTCGAATACAAACTCAGTTGCAAAATTGTATCCAAGCAGAAACAATCAAATTTTAAAATATTAAAAAATGGAGAACTTCAGCTATAAAGAATTATCCGAAGAGTATTTTAGAAACAAAAAGAGAGATGTTTCAAGTTACGTTCAAATCAAATTAAATTCCTCAAGCATCGAAATACAATTTGAACTGCAAAATAAGGTAATTATTTTCATAAACAACTTAACTAAGCACTACAAACAAGTTGGATGGAATAAACATACATTTTATAAGACCTTTGCAATATGGTTAGAGGGCGAACTTAGTGTCCAAGTATCTTCAGAAAGTAAAAATCAAAACAATTGTGGGAGACCACCAAAATCACTCAGCAACTGTAGCAATAGATCTAAAAGGCGGAAACTTAAGGATACCAATTAAGAAATCGGATGTGAAACTATTGCAGAAAGCTTGTTACATCAATTTAGATCACAAAAACAACGCACAAAAGCCGAAATTGTTGAAAAAGTTTTAAAAAGAAAAAGAGTATTCCAACTCCAAGCGATGAAAAACAGTTCTCAAATGAAGAGGCATTAGCATTATTTTTGGATTTGAAGTTAACAAAACACCAAAATACACAGCTCAGGTTGCGTGCGATTGAAAAAGGCTCAAATCTGTATCCATCATTATCGCATACTTGCTGCTTAAAAGGAATGTTTGCCACCAAAGGACACTATTAAAATCACATCGAGTTCGACAGAGGTAAAACTTCAAGACCTACTTAAAATCAGTTATGATTTGGATTTCGGTCCTACAGGATCAATAAGAAACAATGACACCAACAAGTATTTAAGAAATTCCAACCAAAACAAGGATCAGGCAATTGCAATGATGGGAATATAGGTTCTTTTCTGATCCCGAAAAAGCATCTAAAATAACTGGTGCTGATATAAATCTCATTTCAAGATTTAAAATAATTTGATTTAAAATAAAATTGATGCTAAAGAATTTAATGAATATACCAAGGAAATTGCACGAATATAAAATACCAAATATTCATGGAGAAATATGCCTGCAACAGTTCACAAAATTCTTTATCATGGAGGAGATGTCATTAAGCATCATTTGGTACCAATCGGAGATCTATCAGAGGGAGCCCAGGAAAAAAGAAATAAGGATTACAGGTTTTATAGAGAGCACAATACCAGAAAAATATCTCGAAATTGTACAAACGAAGGTCTATTTAATATTTTGTAGGCAACGTCAGATCCCCTCATCTCCAGTAGAACATCGGGACTTAGATGAAGATGCAAGAGCGCTGCTAGAGGACAGAAATAATACGGAACAAAATATGGAATATTTGCAGGCAATTTTCCAACCGAACGAATAAAAATTATAATTTACTGTTTTTGTTACATATACGAGTATAAGTAAAAAATAAATGCTTTCCCCTAATGTTGTTCAAATACAAAATATAAAAAAATATTTGCTATGCAAGCTGTTTTTTTAAATATCGAGGACATTTTTTTTGTCGAAATTTTTTTTTTTTTATTTTTACAAAATTTATTAATAAAATGTTTTATTTATCAACGTATGACATAATAAAGAAGATGGTAACAAAACAAAACCCCACATTTCCATGCTAAATATTAAAAAAAATTACCTTGAATTCCTCAATAACTGCTGACCCGATTTTATTGAAATAAAAACTGGCGAAAAGCTTAAGGAGCTTAAGTCCAAAAAAATGAACAAAATATCTCTATCGGTTCCAAAGTTACAGAGTTTTGACAAGTAAAAAACGATTCTGAACCACTGTGAGCCGGTCAGTAGCAAACGTTACGTCGAGTACAGACAAGACAGACAGACAAGAAGTCTTCAATTGTAAAGGACGGTATATTACCTATGTTACAAATAGTTATGTTGGTAGTTAGAATAAAATCAAGAAGCGAATCACCCCTATTGTTTATATCCGTACTACTCCAGAAAGTATGATGAGCGTTCGTGTCTGCGCCAATAATCAGCTCAAGCTCGTCAGACGTTGCTTCGCCCATTTCCTCCCTGAAGAGAGCTGCCGGTACTACAGCGTATAAGGCAAGTAACTGGAGACCACTCAATATATACAATTACCGATCTCCAGACTGGCAACTGTACGGTCTTTACCACTTACATTAGTCAGGAGAAAGATACCTATATCTTTCCTGGGCAAAATGCAGGTTCTTGGAGTGCCTTCACAGTTGGCCACCTCCAGCGTAGGGCTCTTGTATCAGGACGATGTCTACTGCTGAATACCCGGAAATAGAAACCATCTCCACTTCTATACGGATGGTTCGAAACTTGATGAAAAGGTTGGCTTCGGAGTATACTGTGAAGAACTTAATTTGGATATAGCTCACAGACTACCAGATACCTGCAGTGTCTATCAAGCCGAAATAATGGCAATATGGGAAGTCGCCAAGTGGCTGAGTCGGAACATAGTAACCAACACAGGCGTTATCATTTACTCGGACAGCCAGGCTGCCATCAATTCTCTGGAGGCCACATCCCTAAATTCACAAATAGCCCTCGACTGCCGCAGATCTCTTAACGAGATGGCTGAGCAGTTTAATATAGACCTCATATGGGTGCCTGGGCATAGGGATATCCCGGGGAACTGCAAAGCCGATGAACTTGTTAGGAAAGGGACGACTTTACAAATTCTCGAAGAATTTGCATATATTAGTGCGCCACTATCCACGTACAAGCTTTGGGTAAGGCAAGAGGCAATCAGGCAGTCCAACGACAGATGGCCACAAATCGGCACCTGTAGGGTAGCTAGACAAATCTGGCCAAGATATAACCTGAGAAGGTCAAAATATCTCCTCGCACTGGAAAGGAAAAGATTATATACGTTAGTATCAGTTCTGACGGGACACTGCCTCATCGGCGAACACGCCAGAAGATTGGGTATTAACTCCAATGACTTCTGCAGAAGCTGTGGAGATGAGGAAGAAGTGGAGAGCATTGAGCACTTGCTATGCGACTGTCCCGCTTTGAGTAAACGACGACTGGACCTACTGGGGTCGGCCTTTCTAAGCAGCCTAACAGATCTTTCCAGTACCAATATTCGTGCTATCGATACATTTATATATCAAACAGGTTGGTTTCGATGAAAAAAAGTGTTATTATTTTTTCTATGATATATTCTTGTAACGACATATTCATTTTTTGAAATATATTATTAATATTAACGGAAACAGTTTTTGACCTCTACTGAAATTTTTAAATTTTGAGTTGTTAACCTTTTGTGGAACAGGTGCGATATGTTCATTCCGAAAAATACGAGTATTATATTTGGGAGAGAAGAGTTTCTTGATCCAAAATAACAACAGCACCAACTCGTAGAAAATCGGTAAAGATTTAGATATCCTGTACATATGTATACCACAAATACAAAGTTTGCATCTAACCGCTATAATCGCATTTCTCAATGCATCTTTAACCTTATTAGCAGATAAAAGATTTATAGTTGCCGATGTAGTAATAAGACGTTCGTATTTACATTTAACAACTATCTAATTCTATTTATTTTTACAAAAACTAGTTCACAAAATCTTACGAAGTATTACTAAAAATGCTACCGCTGACGGCGAAGGTTCGTTACGACGTTGCCAGATTGTTTGTCATTCGAACACGGCGGTCTTGGTGCTGCCACAGCCACTCCCTCTCCAGTGACCAAGTCAGGATCCGATACCTGATCCGGTTGGAACGATATTCTCCTAGTTGGTGTGTTCCGCACAATTGGAAGTTCGGTGGACTGTGTACTCTGAGTTGATGTTGATGAGTCTTGAGAGAATGCCTGAGGACTCGGTAGAGGTGTTGCTGTTGTTTGAGGAATCGGTAGAGGTGTTTGTGTTGTTTGAGGATGTTCAGGCTCAGTATTATTGATGACGAAAGCTGGCTTGAGTCGATCTACCGATACTTTCACGTCCTTGTTCTTCATTCGTATCGTATATAGGTTTAGGTTTAGGTTAGGGTGGCAGCCGTATTTTTTTACAAGCTCACATAGACCAGTTTAGGTCCCTAGTGTTACCACGGGCTGAAATGCCCCTCATCGAAACCAACCTGTTTGATATATAAATTTATCGATAGTACGAATATCAGTACTAGAAAGATCTGTTAGGCTGCCTAAAAAGGCCGACCCCAGTATGTCCAGTCGTCGTTTACTCAAAGCGGGACAGTCGCAAAGCAAGTGCTCAATGCTCTCCATTTCTTCCTCATCTCCACAGCTTCGGCAGAAGTCATTGGAGTCAATACCCAATCTTTTGGCGTGTTCGCCGATCAAGCAGTGTCCCGTCAGAACCTTTACTAACGTAGACAATCGTTTCCTCTCTAGTGCGAGAAGATATTTTGACCTTTTCAGGTCATACCTTGGCCAGATTTGTCTAGCTACCCTGCAGGTGCCGATTTCTGTCCATCTTTCGTTGGACTGCCTGATTGCCTCTTGCCTAAGCCAAAGCTTGCACGTGGATAGTGGCGCACCAATATATGCAAATTCTTCGAGAATTTGTAATGTCGTCCCTTTCCTAGCAAGTTCATCGGCTTTGCAGTTCCCCGGGATATCCCTATGCCCAGGCACCCATATGAGGTGTATATTAAACTGCTCAGTCATCTCGTTAAGAGATCTGCGGCAGTCGAGGGCTGTTTGTGAATTTAGGGATGTTGCCTCCAGAGAATTAATGGCAGCCTGGCTGTCCGAGTAAATGACAACGCCAGTGTTGGTTACTATGTTGCGACTCAGCCACTTGGCGACTTCCCATATTGCCATTATTTCGGCTTGATAGACACTGCAGGTATCTGGTAGTCTGTGAGCTATATCCAGACTAAGTTCTTCACAGTGTACTCCGAAGCCAACCTTTTCATCAAGCTTCGAACCATCCGTGTAAAAGTGGAGATGGTTTCTATTACCTGGTATTCTGCCGACCCATTCGTCTCTGGCGGGAATCATAGTGATGTAATTTCTCTCGAAGGTGTACACAGTTGGTATATAGTCCACTCGGTCGGTTACCATAGCACTACACTTTGATATCCTCATGTGACCATAGTTCTTGTACCTCCACAGTGATAGGCAGTTTAATCTTATTGCCGCTTTGGTTGCAACTTCTCTCGCCACAATATTAATCGGCAGTATATGGAGTAGGGCTTGTAGAGACTCGGTCGCTGTAGTCCTTAAGGCTCCGCTTATGCTCAGGCAGGCAGTTCTCTGAACCTTTGTTAGTAGGTTGGTAATGGTTAGTTTGTCAGTTGCCGTCCACCATACCACAATACCGTATAACAGTATTGGACGAACTACTGCTATATATATCCAGTGGACGATTTTAGGAGAGAGTCCCCACCGCGACCCTACCGCCTTTTTGCAGGAATATAAGGCGACGTTGGCCTTCCTTACACGTTCCAATACGTTAAGTCTAAATAACATTTTCCTATCTAGAATTATTCCTAAAAATTTTGCACTTTCAGAAAAGACTAGATCTGTTCCATTTATCCGAGGTGGAGGGTCCACATGTGGGACATTATTCATCCTAGTAAAGAGAACCAATTCTGTCTTGTTGGGGTTAACGCCCAAACCGCTGCTTCTGGCCCATCTAACCAACTTGTTCAGAGCCACCTGTAGGATGTCTCTGAGGACGTTTACGAATTTGCCACTCACTGCGATTTCCACGTCGTCCGCATATGCCACGACCTTGCAGCCACAACGTTCTAGCTCTAGCAGGATTTCATTCACCGCTAGGTTCCAAATTAGTGGAGACAGTACTCCTCCTTGCGGGGTCCCTCTGTTTACATACCTTGTTAGAGTTGTGGACCCTAGACATGCTGTTATGCGTCTTCTGGTGAGCAGACTTTGAATTAGTCTAATCAAACTATTGTTAACTTTTAGATGTGACAGTGCCGCAATTACCGCATCTGAGTGAATGTTGTTAAAAGCCCCTTCTATGTCAAGAAATGCCACCATGGTGAATTCCTTGAAATGCAGGGACGATTCGATAGTGCTCACAAGTTCGTGCAGGGCTGATTCTGTAGACTTGCCCTTATTGTAGGCATGTTGGTTCCCCGACAGGAGTTTTGTATCCAGGTTTTCCCTAATGAAATGATCTAAAAGTCTTTCCAGACCTTTCAATAGGAAGGATGATAGGCTAATTGGTCTGAAGTCTTTTGGCCTAGTGTGTGATATCTTTCCCGCTTTAGGTATGAATACCACTTTGGTATCCCTCCACCGATTAGGGACGTATGAAAGCCTGATACAGCCTACATAAATTTTCTCCAGCCAGGGGATAATGTACTTTAACATTTTCTGCATTTCTGCTGGAGTGATGCCATCTGGTCCAGGTGACTTGAAGGGCTCAAAGCTGTTAATAGCCCAGCTTATTCTGGATCTCTCAGTCAAGAAGCTAGCGACGCTCGCAGTCCACTCGCACTCTTGTTGGTCCTGCTGATCCTCGGGTTCTGTTACAGAGTTGCCCGGGAAATGTGTGTCGAGCAGTACATTGAGCGACTGCTCGCTGTTTTTGGTCCAGTTATTTGCCTCATCCTGTAAATATCCCACTGTACAGGGTGAAGCAGATAATATCTTCCTCAGCCTAGCGGCGTCGGAGACCTTTTCCACTTCACCACAGAAGGTATACAAAGAGCGCCTTTGCGCCTTTCTAAGCTCCTTCTTATAGATCTTGAGTTGCTCTTTATAGGCATCCCAATCATTAGCGACCCCAGTAGATTTAGCCTTATTGAATAGCTTGTTGCAGGTCTTTTTCATAGCCGTTAGCTCAGAAGTCCACCATTGGGGTTTAGTTTTACCCTTGTACCTTGTTTTCGGACAGGCTTCTTCAAGGGAACTATTGAATGATGTGGTGATATGATCGACCAGATTATCCAGACCGGCTTTGTCATTCGGTTCGTACAGAAGTTTAGAGTTGAGGACTTTCTTGAAATTCTTCTCATACAGGTGCCACTTTGTCTTCCTTACATTTCTGTGGACGGCAGGTTTAGGCGCTTTTTCCGCGAGTTTGAACTCAATATAATGGTGATCTGAGAATGAGTGGTCGTCCAGTACATTCCATCCAATAATTTTGTCTGACAGCCGGTCAGTAGCAAACGTTACGTCGAGTACTTCTTGTCTGTCTTTAATTGTGAAGGTCGGTTTATTACCTATGTTACAAATACTAAGGTTGGTAGTTAGAATAAAGTCAAGAAGCGAATCACCCCTATTGTTTATATCCGTACTACCCCAGATAGTATGATGAGCGTTCGTGTCTGCGCCAATAATCAGCTCGATCTCGTCAGACGTTGCTTCTTCCACTACTTCCCTGAATAGAGCAGTCGGTACTACAGATTCATAAGGCAAGTAGCTGGAGACCACCCAATATATGCGATTACCGATCTCCAGGCTAGCAGCTGTTTGGTCTTTACCACTTAAATTAGTCAGGAGAAAGATACTTAGATCTTTCCTGGCCAAAATGCAGGTTCTTGGAGTGCCTTCACAGTTGGCCACAAGCAGTTTAAAGTTGGGTGTCCTAATACCGCACACCCTTCCTCCCACTACGTAGGGCTCCTGTATCAGGACGATGTCTACTGCGCCTGTGGACAGGCGCAGCAATAGAGCCGCTGAGGCTGCTTTAGCGTGATGGAGGTTAATCTGTAGAATTCTTACCATCATTGGTAATTGACAGATTAACATCCACCCCGACAAGGGTGTTATCGAACTCTTCGTCCGTATCGTCGAGAAGCATGTCCCCGCCAGATGCGTCAAAGAGTCCGGAGACTCCCCTCAGCCTCTCTGTGTCCGAAGTAGAGCTTTTGTCCTCAGAGAAGGACGTTACAGATCTTCTGTTAGAGTTGGAGTCACCAGAAATAATAGGCGTGGGTACCTCCGCACTTCCAGGAAGTGCCACGGTGGACGACTCACCTTCTGCAGTGGGAGCTATATCCTGCTTGTATATCTTCAAGACTATAGTCTCGAAGCCATATTGTAGGGTTGCACTCGCACCTTGTATATGGGAGGTGGATTCAGCGTTTAGGATAAGATTGACCTGCCGCTTTTTACCATCCGCCTCACCCACCTTGCTGATTCTCCAATTATGGGCCGGCAGACCAGGATTGGAATCTTTTATTATTTCTAAGATGTCAGCCGGGTTGGAGGGCTCTTCTGTAACCCAGGTGATGGCTCTAGGGTGACTAGGGATGTTGTTTTTTTTCGACAACATCCAACTGGGCACCCGGCCACACCTCACCCGCTCGACTCAGAGCAGCCTTATACAGGTCTACTGATCTGGCATCACCGAAATATAAGAGCTTTACTCTCCCCTGATGCCATCCTGCATCGTTACAGATTGGTGGTTTGCCCGGCATTTCTCTACGGACATCGAGGTAGTGAGCCATAATGGCTGATTGTACATGACTCCATTTGTCCTTGAGGATGGATCCATCCTCACTACTTCTGTCTATAACAGCCATCACTAGACTCTCCTTCGCCACTTCATTGAAGGACTTGGTGAGTGTCCTGTTGATGGTGACATTAGGGCCTCTTGCCTTTTTCGAAGGCAAGGGTTCATCAGGTGATCTGATTCGTTTTACTTTATTAGCCGTTAACACAGCTGAATTTGTGGCTCTTTCAGCCGACTCATTGGCCTTAGAAGCATCTATGACGCCTTTAGCCCAGGTAAGTGACTCTTTTTGTTTTTCGGTAAGAGCCGAAACCTCAACAGCCTCCAACTTCGTCAAAACTCTGAGCGCTACACGATGCTCATTGTGCTTCCGTTTTGACGGTCGGACATGACGTTTACCCCTCACCGCACCACCTGTTGTGAGTACTTGGGGGAGATTTTCACCATTTTTGGTGTGGTCGGCTTTGGCCAAGACCAACGGACGGACAGTCGGACGATTGGGGAACCGCGCTCCATCGGAACACGAAGGCATCCCCGTCAAGAGAATTTATTTTTATTTTGTCTGTATTAGACCGTAATAGGTACTACGATGTAGGCCTTACAGACTTTGTACAGATTTTTGCTATTGCGTAATAGGTACTGGTAACTATCCGCTATGTGATAAACACGTCCGTTCACTGCGAATGATCAGCAACGAAATGGCGTATCGTATATAACCGATCTGAAATTCGTCGCACTATCTCAAACGGTCCAGTGTAAGGTGGTTCAAGTGGTCCTCGTACGGCGTCCGTGCGAAGAAAAACGTGAGTGCAATCATTGAGGTTCTTGAAAATAAACATTTTGTTTTTGTTGTGGTGAGACATTGGAATTGGTCGCAGGAAGTTGAAGTATTCACGAAGTTTCCTTAAAAATTCAGATGAATCGGCAGGAATTTCTGATTCAGGTGAAGAACTCTTGAGGTAACCGTAAGTGCCCACCATAAAGAAGATCCGAAGGCGAAGCCTGTCCTTAATCCGAACAAAACAGTTGCAAGTATATCGGCCCACGATACTTGTGAATGACACATTAAAGCTGCTTTGAAAGATATGTGCCATCTCTCAATCATTCCATTCGATTGTGGAACCTATTAAATTCGCTAGGGCCTTGAATAACGCGGACTCGAATTGTGTGCCCTGGTCTGTCGTAATTGTCTTAGGACAACCAAACCGCTTGGAACGTGAAATCCAGTTGGACCAAAATGCAGTCGCGACCGTCTGGGCCGACATGTCCCTCAGAGGAACTGCTTCAGGCCATCGTGGCCCTGTACTAACGGCATTATCATGATGTCCAAATGAACATGATCGAACCGATTGTCTGGGACATCTATCTTGTCTGGAGAAAGTGTCTGGTGATCTTTGTTCTTTGGCATGATATGCAATTCCGAGACCAATTTAGGATTTGTTTCGTCATTCCGGGCCATACGTATTTCTCACGTATCTGTTGAAGACTAGCACGGCTGCCAGGATGTGAAAGATTATGAATTGAATTGAAGATTTGTTGACGTAGTGACTCAGGAACATACATGCGAACATATCCTGTGGATACGTCACAGTATACTGATGTCGTATCAAAATGTACTATTTGTAGTTTTAAAGAATTTGCGCCATCCAAAATTGTTTTCAACTCGTCGTCCATCTCTTGAGCTGATTGGAGTTCTATTAGAGTGACTGATGTTGACATTGAAATTGCGTTAAGGCGGGACAGTGCATCTGCCACTGCGTTTTCAGAACCCGACAAGTACAAAATTCCTGTTGTGAATTGCGAAATGAAATCTAGGTGCCTCAATTGTCAAGGCGAGGCTTTTTCCGGTTTTTGCGAAAATGCATAGACGAGCGGTTTGTGATCGGTCCGAATTATGAAATGTCTTGCCTCCAGCAAATGGCGAAAATATCTTATGGCCTCGTAGATAGCAAGCAACTCTCTGTCATATGTGCTGTAATTTCTCTCTGCCGCAGATAATTTTCGGGAGAAAAATCCGAGTGGTTGCCAAATTCCATTTGATTTTTGTTCCAACACAGCTCCAATGGCGATGTCTGATGCGTCGGTTGTAAGGGACAAATCTGACGATAAAAATTGACGACACCGAGGAATCTGCGAAGCTCGCAAATAGTTTCAGGTTTGGTGTAATTTTCAATAGCGGCAACACGATCTGTTGGAGGTGTACAACCATTTCCGTTGATGATGTAACCAAGAAACTGTACTTCAGATTGTCCAAATTTAAATTTATTGACGTTGATTGTTAGATCGTATTGTCGAAGGCGGTCAAAAATCTGCCGTAAATGTATTTAGTGTTCTTCAATAGACTCAGACATAATAATCATATCGTCAATATAACAATAAACGAAATCAAGACCTCTCAAAACGGAGTCCATAAACCTCTGAAAGGTTTGTGTGGCGTTTCTCAACCCGAATGGAATATATAAAAATTCCACAAAAGGGGTGCAGCAGTGTGCAATGACTTCCGCAGCCATTGGTATTTGGTAATAAGCCTTAACAAGGTCGAGTGTAGAAAAAACTTACTTACCATATAATTTCTCACAAAAATCGTTGATGTTGGCAATTGGGTATCTGTCAGGCACAGTTTTCGAATTCAGCTTTCGGTAATCTCCACACGCTCTCCAACCACCATCTTTTTTCGACACCATATGGAGCGGACTAGCCCAAGGACTTTTGGAGGGACTACATATACCATTGTCCAATAGGAAGTCAATTTCCGATTTAGCTGCTGTAAGTTTCTCTCCAGAAAGTCTTCGTGGGCGGTCTGCAACAGGGATTCCGATTGTTTCGATGTTGTGAACAATAATTGCATCACTTGTCGATTTACGCGTCAAAGTAGTAGTTGTGATGTCAATAAACTCTTTCAGTAATTCTTGGAATGGTCCTGTCGATGGCGATAATGTTGAAATACTAAAATCTTTGGTCTTACGAATTTCACCACGACTTGTCAAATTTGTTGTATTATTGATGAGGCATTTCCGTTTTAGATCAATCATCAAATTGTAATGAATAATTGTAATGAAAGTCTGGCCCCAAAATGGGCGACTGGACATCGGAAATGGTAAACAACCACTTGAGTTCACGACGTAGACCTACGTCTAATTTACACAATAAATTACACAATTACCATATGTTTGTATTTCGCTGCAGTTTGCAGCAAGAAGTCTCATGCCGGACGGCTTTAGAGTTGTTCTGATTAAGGAGGGGGTACAACTGACACCACCGCCGCTATCGCCAGTCGTGTGAACTGACAGCCCTATTAATTTTCTCGAACTAGTGTTGTAGCGGGGACAATTCGGTTTACAATGTTTGGCAGAATCTCCAAACTTTTGATGATACCAGCAAAGCAATTTGTTGTTAGGAGGTCTATCATTTGAAGGTGAATGACTGTGAGATCTGGATCGATGATGACCGTATCTGCTTTTATTGCTCGTTTGAAAGGTGTCCACTTTAGCAGAAAGATCCGTTAAAGTCTTGCAAATATCAGCTAAAGACACAGGCGAATTAATTGCGTCAATCGAAATGTTGGTATCAGAATGTGGTGGTGCCTCGGAGACAGCACACACAGTATTTTCTATAGCATCCAACATTTTTTTTTCGTTTTTAGCTAGTTTGTCTAAATCTCCCTCTTCCCACACAGTTAATAGAGGGCGATTCGAATCTGGCATTTGCCAGAGATATAGTGTCCGGATAATTGTTTCATTTGCTTTACCAGGTGCCAAACGTCTCATGTGGGATAGCATTTCCGACGGCTTCATGCCTGTTGTCTCACCACCTTGCAATAAACGTCGCAATTTAGACTCGGAAGACTCAGCAAATTTCGAAATTAGTCTCTCCTTCAGTGTAGAATATTTGTCGTCTTTCGGCAAAACAGGGTTACCATACGTCATCCTTTAGGAGGACATGTCCTCCTTTTTAAACGGTGTCCTCCCGTCCTGCCTCCTTTTTCAAAAATGATGGATCTGTCCTCCTTTTGTTACAAATTAAAATTTTTCACAATCAGTAAACCTCCACATGAATTATACTCGCTACTACTACTTTTGGTACAAAGTTAGTACTACAATAATTGAGCTCGATGACTGAAATTTGGTACAGATACTTCTTATAGCTGCAGGTAACTTAGGATTGAAAATGGGCAATATCGATAAATTTTTAGCATCTTCTGTCCGATTTGGCTTATTAACCCATTTTGAACCGCGCTGCAAAAATGTTCGAATCTATTGATAAAAGTTACTTTTGTAGGGTAATGAGGGCCCAATAAATTCGAATCTGCTGTCAGAATTTGTCTACCTGTGATAGTTTCGCCAGGTGAGACTGTTCGATTAGTCGAACAATGGCCGTTGGCGGCAATTCTGAATATATGTATAACATGAATGTTTTTTTTGCAGGTATACACAAAGTTTCATCTGATATTCAATATAAACAAGATTGCATAAATAGAAATATGTATTTTTTATTTATATTGTAATTGTGTTATTTTGATTATACCTGACCCCATTTGTGGTAGGCTGCAAAGCACGTTTCCTGGTGTAAATGTACTTGACACTTAGAGCACATTCTCTGTGTAGGCTTGTGGCAAACTTTGCAACGCCTGGCTTTTTTTGAGGCTGTACAATAAGATTGTGATGGCCGGAGATACGGGGCAAAGGGCGAATCATAAAACTTTTGTCTAGGGTGGAACGCTCCTCTACGGATTCAGTTGCCGTTTCGACATCTTTGTCCTCGATCTCGTTAGGTGTTACCAACAAATTTGTGGCCAAGTCGACCAGAAATTTTAGCTGTGGAATGTTTGGCTTACCGAGCTTCTTATTTATTGGACAATTTAGCTTCCAAGAATTAACTACGGACGACTCAAGTACGGCCAACCAAAGTGGCCACCACCACTTCTTCGAACGAATCGAAACACGATAATTCGAAACAGCATTATCATGAAGATCGACGCCTCCCATGAAACAATTATAGTTTCGAATTATGTTGGGTTGTTGCACAATAATTTTACCAGGTTGTCCTTCGCGTTGTCGCTGTCTTCTTGTCGTAGATGTGAGCGGATAAACTCCGTTAATGTTTGAAAGTAAAGTCACTTCTCGTTTATCTTGCCAACGACAACATACAATTTTATTCATCTTATCGAACTTTGCATCCATTTCACCTAAAAAGTCACAACGAAGTAATCAAATGAGAATTATCGTAACAATAATAACGTGTACTATTATTTACCTTTCGGCAATGTTTTTCCAGTCTTCAAATCTGGTGCAGGCTTTCCCAAACGATTACTTCGTACTGTTCCGGTAGCGCATATTCGTTTATCGGCCAATAAGCACATCAAATAATGTGATGTAAAGAAGTTGTCGAAGTGCAGTTGATGGCGGGCAGGAAATTCCAATTGAGAAGCCATGTCCATGACCACAGAAGCTCCTAGACCAATATTTTTGTCGTATTTGTCGCTGGATCCGCCGTACGGCATCATACGAAATACATAGCCGGTGGACGCGGCCATACACCAAGTTTTGTATCCAAATTTTATGGGCTTGCTTTTTATATCCATTTTGCAGCTATGCCGCCCAAAAGAGGGTAGCATTTGTTCGTCGATAGACAAATGCTCTTCAAACACACCGAATTGCATAAACTTTTTATTTATTATATCATACAATCCACGTACTTTGGTGAACTTATCATTACGATCGAGATGATGATTGTCTTGGAAGTGCAGATATTCCTTAATTTTTTTGAAAATCGAACGTGGTATCGTCTGCTGCACGATTGCCGAGCCAAGAGTTGGATTGGTAGACCAATAACAATTTATTTGTGGCAGCTTGTTATAGCCCGACAAAATTTAAATTCCAATGAATCTTTTCAACAGGACCATGTTGAATGTTTGGGCGAAATGTTCATCGTTGTGCTGCATGGCGTATCGTTTTGTTTCGGCAACAATAAGCTCACATACCTCGACATCAAGCAAATTTAACAGAAATATTTATCTAATAACTTAATTTAAAAAATCCACTGTTTTCAAATCAAATGTTTAGCTACACGTGTCAGAATTAAACTACACAGAATGTAAAGTAGAATGAAGTTTATAAAAAATAAACAGTAGAGTACCGTTATGTTTTCTGACATATGCAAAATTTATTTTGTAAACTGAGTTGAGATGTACCCAACGGCCAATGTTCGATTACTCGAACAGTCAAATGTACGGATCTCGTAGAGTACCTGACTATACTAAATATAGGTGTTAAACTCATTTACCGACTATTTTCCACCTTTTTCAACAATAATAAATTACTAAGACGAATTATATTTTTTTAATTATATTCCATTTAACTCATACAAAATGAGTCTACATGGAAGGTATTTTTGAACCCCCACCTGGAGCCCGCGAAGGGGGTGGGGGGTGGTCCGTAATATTTTATTCTGAAAGCCAACTAAATTTACTTTAATATAATCTATAATATTTAGAGTAGCGAAAACTTCGTCATTGAACAATATTGAGTTTAAAATAGACAAATTTGCTGTTCGAGTAATCGAACAGCGGACTAAAATGGGTTAACGATAGAGACTGCAAATTTCAACTGGTCGAACTGAAATTGGTAATTTTGGAGTATGTATATCCAGAACCCTTCAGACGAACAATGGTCATCATAGGTCCATGTTTTGATATAGCCCCCACACAAAGGTACCTCAAGATTTTACTTCTTAACGCAACAAATGTGAAAGAATCAAAAAACAGTTGACATGCAATCTATGGTGTAGGGTATGCAAAATTCAGCTTGTCAGATCTTAACGCCGCTTCACTTATTTATTATAATTAACACCTACAATACTGGAGCTAGACCTACACCGATGGTCTGTCTGTCTATTTAAAATTGTTCCTTAAGTACAGGTCGCACTTTCATTCGATATTGCTGAAATTTGACAATAAGGGCTATTTCATACCTGGGAAGAAATTGGTCAAAGTCGGTTCAGATTAGATATAGGCCCTATAAAAATTTTCTTTCCGATTTGGCTTTTAACGCCACAGAAGCTTTTTCATATCCAATCACTTTGAAATTAAGCAGGATGGAGTTTCTTGACCCAAGGGCCCACATTATCGAATTTGGTTTTAAATGTAGAATTTCAGATTTAAATGCAGCACCCAAGAACAAACCTTGCCAAATTTTAAGAAAATTTGTTCAGATTTAGATAGAGTACTCCGATTTGGCATCTAAGCGCTACAAAATACAAATTGTTGTACAAATCATTATCATAGGAAATTGTATTTTTTAAATGTCCTCCGAAAGTTTCAAACTCTTTGTAAATGTTACAAATGTCCTCCTTTTCTGACACGAAAGTCCTCCTTTCCGAAAAAGGTTATGGTAATCGTGGTGAAAAGCTGGGTCACCAATATAGTTGCCGATGTAGTAATAAGACGTTCGTATTTACATTTAATAACTATCTAATTCTATTTATTATTACTAAAACTAGTTCACAAAATCTTACGAAGTATTACTAAAAATGCTACCGCTGACGGCGAAGACTTCTCTAGGAATCAGCTGTTGTTTTCTCCTCCTCTGGTTCGTTACGACGTTGCCAGATTGTTTGTCATTCGAACACGGCGGTCTTGGTGCTGCCACAGCCACTCCCTCTCCAGTGACCAAGTCAGGATCCGATACCTGATCCGCTTGGAACGATATTCTCCTAGTTGGTGTGTTCCGCACAATTGGAAATTCGGTGGACTGCCTGAGGACTCGGTAGAGGTGTTGCTGTTGTTTGAGGAATCGGTAGAGGTGTTTGTGTTGTTTGAGGATGTTCAGGCTCAGTATTATTGATGACGAAAGCTGGCTTGAGTCGATCTACCGATACTTTCACGTCCTTGTTCTTCATTCGTATCGTATATAACCGATCTGAAATTCGTCGCACTATCTCAAACGGTCCAGTGTAAGGTGGTTCAAGTGGTCCTCGTACGGCGTCCGTGCGAAGAAAAACGTGAGTGCAATCATTGAGGTTCTTGAAAATAAACATTTTGTTTTTGTTGTGGTGAGACATTGGAATTGGTCGCAGGAAGTTGAAGTATTCCCGAAGTTTCCTTAAGAATTCAGATGTATCGGCAGGAATTTCTGATTCAGGTGAAGAACTCTTGAGGTAACCGTAAGTGCCCACCATAAAGAAGATCCGAAGGCGAAGCTTGAAGATCCTCTTTGACAGCTGTCCTTAATCCGAACAAAACAGTTGCAAGTATATCGGCCCACGATACTTGTGAATGACACATTAAAGCTGCTTTGAAAGATATGTGCCATCTCTCAATCATTCCATTCGATTGTGGAACCTATTAAATTCGCTAGGGCCTTGAATAACGCGGACTCGAATTGTGTGCCCTGGTCTGTCGTAATTGTCTTAGGACAACCAAACCGCTTGGAACGTGAAATCCAGTTGGACCAAAATGCAGTCGCGACCGTCTGGGCCGACATGTCCCTCAGAGGAACTGCTTCAGGCCATCGTGGCCCTGTACTAACGGCATTATCATGATGTCCAAATGAACATGATCGAACCGATTGTCTGGGACATCTATCTTGTCTGGATAAAGGCGGTTGTGTCTGGTGATCTTTGTTCCTTGGCATGATATGCAATTCCGAGACCAATTTAGGATTTGTTTCGTCATTCCGGGCCATACGTATTTCTCACGTATCTGTTGAAGACTAGCACGGCTGCCAGGATGTGAAAGATTATGAATTGAATTGAAGATTTGTTGACGTAGTGACTCAGGAACATACATGCGAACATATCCTTTGGATACGTCACAGTATACTGATGTCGTATCAAAATGTACTATTTGTAGTTTTAAAGAATTTGCGCCATCCAAAATTGTTTTCAACTCGTCGTCCATCTCTTGAGCTGATTGGAGTTCCATTAGAGTGACTGATGTTGACATTGAAATTGCGTTAAGGCGGGACAGTGCATCTGCCACTGCGTTTTCAGAACCCGACAAGTACAAAATTCCTGTTGTGAATTGCGAAATGAAATCTAGGTGCCTCAATTGTCAAGGCGAGGCTTTTTCCGGTTTTTGCGAAAATGCATAGACGAGCGGTTTGTGATCGGTCCGAATTATGAAATGTCTTGCCTCCAGCAAATGGCGAAAATATCTTATGGCCTCGTAGATAGCAAGCAACTCTCTGTCATATGTGCTGTAATTTCTCTCTGCCGCAGATAATTTTCGGGAGAAAAATCCGAGTGGTTGCCAAATTCCATTAGATTTTTGTTCCAACACAGCTCCAATGGCGATGTCTGATGCGTCGGTTATAAGGGACAAATCTGACGATAAAAATTGACGACACCGAGGAATCTGCGAAGCTCGCAAATAGTTTCAGGTTTGGTGTAATTTTCAATAGCGGCAACACGATCTGTTGGAGGTGTACAACCATTTCCGTTGATGATGTAACCAAGAAACTGTACTTCAGATTGTCCAAATTTAAATTTATTGACGTTGATTGTTAGATCGTATTGTCGAAGGCGGTCAAAAATCTGCCGTAAATGTATTTAGTGTTCTTCAATAGACTCAGACATAATAATCATATCGTCAATATAACAATAAACGAAATCAAGACCTCTCAAAACGGAGTCCATAAACCTCTGAAAGGTTTGTGTGGCGTTTCTCAACCCGAATGGAATATATAAAAATTCCACAAAAGGGGTGCAGCAGTGTGCAATGACTTCCGCAGCCATTGGTATTTGGTAATAAGCCTTAACAAGGTCGAGTGTAGAAAAAACTTACTTACCATATAATTTCTCACAAAAATCGTTGATGTTGGCAATTGGGTATCTGTCAGGCACAGTTTTCGAATTCAGCTTTCGGTAATCTCCACACGCTCTCCAACCACCATCTTGTTTCGACACCATATGGAGCGGACTAGCCCAAGGACTTTTGGAGGGACTACATATACCATTGTCCAATAGGAAGTCAATTTCCGATTTAGCTGCTTTAAGTTTCTCTCCAGAAAGTCTTCGTGGGCGGTCTGCAACGATTGTTTCGATGTTGTGAACAATAATTGCACCACTTGTCGATTTACGCGTCAAAGTAGTAGTAGTGATGTCAATAAACTCTTTCAGTAATTCTTGGAATGGTCCTGTCGATGGCGATAATGTTGAAATACTAAAATCTTTGGTCTTACGAATTTCACCACGACTTGTCAAATTTGTTGTATTATTGATGAGGCATTTCCGTTTTAGATCAATCATCAAATTGTAATGAATAATTGTAATGAAAGTCTGGCCCCAAAATGGGCGACTGGACATCGGAAATGGTAAACAACCACTTGAGTTCACGACGTAGACCTAGGTCTAATTTAAGAACACAATTACCATATGTTTGTATTTCGCTGCAGTTTGCAGCAAGAAGTCTCATGCCGGACGGCTTTAGAGTTGTTCTGATTAAGGAGGGGGTACAACTGACACCACCGCCGCTATCGCCAGTCGTGTGAACTGACAGCCCTATTAATTTTCTCGAACTAGTGTTGTAGCGGGGACAATTCGGTTTACAATGTTTGGCAGAATCTCCAAACTTTTGATGATACCAGCAAAGCAATTTGTTGTTAGGAGGTCTATCATTTGAAGGTGAATGACTGTGAGATCTGGATCGATGATGACCGTATCTGCTTTTATTGCTCGTTTGAAAGGTGTCCACTTTAGCAGAAAGATCCGTTAAAGTCTTGCAAATATCAGCTAAAGACACAGGCGAATTAATTGCGTCAATCGAAATGTTGGTATCAGAATGTGGTGGTGCCTCGGAGACAGCACACACAGTATTTTCTATAGCATCCAACATTTTTTTTTCGTTTTTAGCTAGTTTGTCTAAATCTCCCTCTTCCCACACAGTTAATAGAGGGCGATTCGAATCTGGCATTTGCCAGAGATATAGTGTCCGGATAATTGTTTCATTTGCTTTACCAGGTGCCAAACGTCTCATGTGGGATAGCATTTCCGACGGCTTCATGCCTGTTGTCTCACCACCTTGCAATAAACGTCGCAATTTAGACTCGGAAGACTCAGCAAATTTCGAAATTAGTCTCTCCTTCAGTGTAGAATATTTGTCGTCTTTCGGCAAAACAGGGTTACCATACGTCATCCTTTAGGAGGACATGTCCTCCTTTTTAAACGGTGTCCTCCCGTCCTGCCTCCTTTTTCAAAAATGATGGATCTGTCCTCCTTTTGTTACAAATTAAAATTTTTCACAATCAGTAAACCTCCACATGAATTATACTCGCTACTACTACTTTTGGTACAAAGTTAGTACTACAATAATTGAGCTCGATGACTGAAATTTGGTACAGATACTTCTTATAGCTGCAGGTAACTTAGGATTGAAAATGGGCAATATCGATAAATTTTTAGCATCTTCTGTCCGATTTGGCTTATTAACCCATTTTGAACCGCGCTGCAAAAATGTTCGAATCTATTGATAAAAGTTACTTTTGTAGGGTAATGAGGGCCCAATAAATTCGAATCTGCTGTCAGAATTTGTCTACCTGTGATAGTTTCGCCAGGTGAGACTGTTCGATTAGTCGAACAATGGCCGTTGGCGGCAATTCTGAATATATGTATAACATGAATGTTTTTTTTGCAGGTATACACAAAGTTTCATCTGATATTCAATATAAACAAGATTGCATAAATAGAAATATGTATTTTTTATTTATATTGTAATTGTGTTATTTTGATTATACCTGACCCCATTTGTGGTAGGCTGCAAAGCACGTTTCCTGGTGTAAATGTACTTGACACTTAGAGCACATTCTCTGTGTAGGCTTGTGGCAAACTTTGCAACGCCTGGCTTTTTTTGAGGCTGTACAATAAGATTGTGATGGCCGGAGATACGGGGCAAAGGGCGAATCATAAAACTTTTGTCTAGGGTGGAACGCTCCTCTACGGATTCAGTTGCCGTTTCGACATCTTTGTCCTCGATCTCGTTAGGTGTTACCAACAAATTTGTGGCCAAGTCGACCAGAAATTTTAGCTGTGGAATGTTTGGCTTACCGAGCTTCTTATTTATTGGACAATTTAGCTTCCAAGAATTAACTACGGACGACTCAAGTACGGCCAACCAAAGTGGCCACCACCACTTCTTCGAACGAATCGAAACACGATAATTCGAAACAGCATTATCATGAAGATCGACGCCTCCCATGAAACAATTATAGTTTCGAATTATGTTGGGTTGTTGCACAATAATTTTACCAGGTTGTCCTTCGCGTTGTCGCTGTCTTCTTGTCGTAGATGTGAGCGGATAAACTCCGTTAATGTTTGAAAGTAAAGTCACTTCTCGTTTATCTTGCCAACGACAACATACAATTTTATTCATCTTATCGAACTTTGCATCCATTTCACCTAAAAAGTCACAACGAAGTAATCAAATGAGAATTATCGTAACAATAATAACGTGTACTATTATTTACCTTTCGGCAATGTTTTTCCAGTCTTCAAATCTGGTGCAGGCTTTCCCAAACGATTACTTCGTACTGTTCCGGTAGCGCATATTCGTTTATCGGCCAATAAGCACATCAAATAATGTGATGTAAAGAAGTTGTCGAAGTGCAGTTGATGGCGGGCAGGAAATTCCAATTGAGAAGCCATGTCCATGACCACAGAAGCTCCTAGACCAATATTTTTGTCGTATTTGTCGCTGGATCCGCCGTACGGCATCATACGAAATACATAGCCGGTGGACGCGGCCATACACCAAGTTTTGTATCCAAATTTTATGGGCTTGCTTTTTATATCCATTTTGCAGCTATGCCGCCCAAAAGAGGGTAGCATTTGTTCGTCGATAGACAAATGCTCTTCAAACACACCGAATTGCATAAACTTTTTATTTATTATATCATACAATCCACGTACTTTGGTGAACTTATCATTACGATCGAGATGATGATTGTCTTGGAAGTGCAGATATTCCTTAATTTTTTTGAAAATCGAACGTGGTATCGTCTGCTGCACGATTGCCGAGCCAAGAGTTGGATTGGTAGACCAATAACAATTTATTTGTGGCAGCTTGTTATAGCCCGACAAAATTTAAATTCCAATGAATCTTTTCAACAGGACCATGTTGAATGTTTGGGCGAAATGTTCATCGTTGTGCTGCATGGCGTATCGTTTTGTTTCGGCAACAATAAGCTCACATACCTCGACATCAAGCAAATTTAACAGAAATATTTATCTAATAACTTAATTTAAAAAATCCACTGTTTTCAAATCAAATGTTTAGCTACACGTGTCAGAATTAAACTACACAGAATGTAAAGTAGAATGAAGTTTATAAAAAATAAACAGTAGAGTACCGTTATGTTTTCTGACATATGCAAAATTTATTTTGTAAACTGAGTTGAGATGTACCCAACGGCCAATGTTCGATTACTCGAACAGTCAAATGTACGGATCTCGTAGAGTACCTGACTATACTAAATATAGGTGTTAAACTCATTTACCGACTATTTTCCACCTTTTTCAACAATAATAAATTACTAAGACGAATTATATTTTTTTAATTATATTCCATTTAACTCATACAAAATGAGTCTACATGGAAGGTATTTTTGAACCCCCACCTGGAGCCCGCGAAGGGGGTGGGGGGTGGTCCGTAATATTTTATTCTGAAAGCCAACTAAATTTACTTTAATATAATCTATAATATTTAGAGTAGCGAAAACTTCGTCATTGAACAATATTGAGTTTAAAATAGACAAATTTGCTGTTCGAGTAATCGAACAGCGGACTAAAATGGGTTAACGATAGAGACTGCAAATTTCAACTGGTCGAACTGAAATTGGTAATTTTGGAGTATGTATATCCAGAACCCTTCAGACGAACAATGGTCATCATAGGTCCATGTTTTGATATAGCCCCCACACAAAGGTACCTCAAGATTTTACTTCTTAACGCAACAAATGTGAAAGAATCAAAAAACAGTTGACATGCAATCTATGGTGTAGGGTATGCAAAATTCAGCTTGTCAGATCTTAACGCCGCTTCACTTATTTATTATAATTAACACCTACAATACTGGAGCTAGACCTACACCGATGGTCTGTCTGTCTATTTAAAATTGTTCCTTAAGTACAGGTCGCACTTTCATTCGATATTGCTGAAATTTGACAATAAGGGCTATTTCATACCTGGGAAGAAATTGGTCAAAGTCGGTTCAGATTAGATATAGGCCCTATAAAAATTTTCTTTCCGATTTGGCTTTTAACGCCACAGAAGCTTTTTCATATCCAATCACTTTGAAATTAAGCAGGATGGAGTTTCTTGACCCAAGGGCCCACATTATCGAATTTGGTTTTAAATGTAGAATTTCAGATTTAAATGCAGCACCCAAGAACAAACCTTGCCAAATTTTAAGAAAATTTGTTCAGATTTAGATAGAGTACTCCGATTTGGCATCTAAGCGCTACAAAATACAAATTGTTGTACAAATCATTATCATAGGAAATTGTATTTTTTAAATGTCCTCCGAAAGTTTCAAACTCTCTTTGTAAACGTTACAAATGTCCTCCTTTTCTGACACGAAAGTCCTCCTTTCCGAAAAAGGTTATGGTAACCCTGGTGAAAAGCTGGGTCACCAATATAGTTGCCGATGTAGTAATAAGACGTTCGTATTTACATTTAATAACTATCTAATTCTATTTATTATTACTAAAACTAGTTCACAAAATCTTACGAAGTATTACTAAAAATGCTACCGCTGACGGCGAAGACTTGCCTAGGAATCAGCTGTTGTTTTCTCCTCCTCTGGTTCGTTACGACGTTGCCAGATTGTTTGTCATTCATAAACGGCGGTCTTGGTGATGCCACAGATTCATGTGGAATGAACATTTCACAACGGATCCGTTTAAAATTGGGCATATAATAGTTTCTTGAGCCAAGAACAAACCTAGCCAAATTTAGATGTATATATAGCCCCCGTATATGCCTATATCCCGATTTTTAATCTAACCGCTATACAATTTATAAAAAACATTGATAAAGCATGACAGTATTTCACGAATTGTGCTCTGACAGTGACTTTAGCCTTTCATTACTGGTTTTCATATAAACAAATCTTCTAGACACTCTAATTAAACTATCGGCGCGGATTTTATGCCAACGTAAGCTGTTCACTGCGTTGGCTGAGTTTCAGAGTATCACTAAAATCGGCAGCGGCGTCGCGCCGCCGATTTGCGCCACCTCGGCTTCATAGCCTGATCGGGTGCACTACGTGGATGCGATCTACCATTACACCGCCATACGGGACTTACGTTGATAAGATTGAATCGGTTCAAAAACAATTTTTGTTATTCGCTTTAAGACATCTTCATTGGAATAGTGATTTTTAGTCTTCCTCCTTATACTAGCAGGTTGAGGTTGATAAGACTGCCTACTCTTAAGAGCAGACGTATTATGCTGAACACCACCATGGTGTTGAACGTTATATATGGTGATGTGCCCTCTAGTTTTATTCTTTATAAGATCAATGTACCACGATTTTCAACATACAAATTATGCTTCGGCACAGCCCATTCGTAGAATGTGCATGGATTTTAACACTTTATATTGTTATTGACATTAATTTAGAAATTGATGCGGTTAGATCTAGAATAATCTCACTTTTAAATGTGTAAGTAGATTAATTTTATTGTTTAGAAGTTCATTACACATCTATATATAGAAAAACATTAGAATTTTCGCATGTGCAGGCTGTTGAGCATTTCCACCCTCTACTATTAACCCGCCATGGTCCGGATCATGGTGTGCACGCAATCCTACGTCATGGGGATGTAGCCCTCTCGATCGGAAGGGGCGAGTAAGAGTGGCAGTGTTGGGACCGTTCGTTAAAAAAACACATACATAAGGGGATTATATCTAAAACTGAACCGATTTTCGCCAAATTTGGCAGTGCCCATTAATGTAAAAAGAAATCTCTTTATGCCGAATTTCGGGTAACATATATATGACCCGATTTTTAGAAATTTAAATTGGGCTCGTCCTTAGGCCAAATAAGATAGGCAGTGTTGGGACCGTTCGTTAAAAAACACGTATAAGGGGACTATATCTAAAACTGAACCGATATTCGCCAAATTTGGCAGTGTCCATTAATGTAAAAAGAAATCTCTTTATGCCGAATTTCGGGTAACATATATATGAACCGATTTTCAGAAATTTAAATTGGGTTCGTCCTTAGGCCAAATAAGATATACGTGCCAAATTTTATCTCGATCGGACAATAATTGCGACCTGTACTTTGATTACAAGAATACATCTACAGACAGACGGACATAGCTAAATCGACTCAGAAAGTGATTCTAAGACGATCGGTGTAACAAACAATGGGTATATCTCTTCTCTTTTTAGGTGTTACAAACAAATGCACAAAGCCATAATACCCTTTACCACAGTGTGGTATAGGGTATGAAAATACAGTTTTGCGAATCGCTAGAAACGGAAATTTGGGCAATCAATCGATAATGATATGAAACGCGTATTGTCGGTTTGAATTTCTCGTCGTGTTGTGAACTTTTAAGGGCGATATCGAATTATAGTCGCTACAATAGCAGTTACAACCCGAAAGTGAATAACTTGAACAGGACAAGTGTTGACCATGTCAAGGACAATTTACCCATAACGCAAATAATATAGTGGTGAAAGCGGAAACCGATATATCTTGTTATAGCTGTCGAAAACCCCTTCATTACTGCATTTTTATGAATAATTAATAATTTAGGCCCTTTTGTTCGAAATTTGTCGCCAAAAAAACGAAAATTTAAGAACTTCATTCTAAAAGGATATACAATGGCATTGGGAGAACGTTCATAATGATGACGTTCAACATTTAAAAAGAGAAATAACCAGAATTCCTGTCTCGACATACGTATATCCCAAGCAAAACATTCACATTGTCGATTAAACCTCTACATCAAGACATTAATTTCTTTGTCTACAGTAGTGTACACTACTTCACTGCACACCACAGAATGATCACAAAAATGTTTGTTTGATGTTTACAATCTACTCATTTCAATTAGTCAAACGATGAGTAAAATGAAGGGTGAACACTGCTGTTTTCTATTTCTTCACTATGTACACTAGTGTATTTACCTCACAAAATCAATAAATTTCTAAGAGTCATTTCGTTTGTGCAAAAAAATATAACATTTTTTCTACATTTTACACTGAAACCGCATTTTTAGGTTTGTTTGTAAAAATGGTGCAGCCGTATGAACGGGTTTTGATTTCGTTTGTAATATTATTACACTCCGCAAATGTGAAAATATCGCATTTTCCACACTCAGACCAGTCCACGGTGTGGAGTGTTGCACCGTCAAAAAGCAAACATCAGAACCAAACCTAATTGAAAGCGTACATTCTTAATGCACTATCAAATGGTTGCGCCATAATGTAGGTATGGGTTTTACTCACCGAACGATTTTTGTTCGCTTGTTCGCATGCAAAATGCGAAATTACCAGTGGGTACAGGGGGAATTTTTAAAATGTCGCAACATGATGTGGTGATATTATTTTTTAGAAACGAAATCGCCATAAGATGGTCCGCCGATTTTGTTTGTCTGTCGCTTTTTTTTGCAATGACAACGAGTACAGTAGTGCAGTGTACAATGCAATTGAGTATTTCTGTTGTGTAGTGCATGAATGAGTGCACTTCTCTGTCTTGTTAGTTATTTGTTTTGCAACCTGTTTTGAAAGGCCATTCAAGACATTCATTGCAGAGGTTTGAGGCTGGAGCTGCTGTTTTGCATAATGGACAACATATTGCCTACGGATCTGCATCTCTTACAGAGTGCAAAACAAAATTATGCCCAAAATAGAGAAGGACCTGTTCGCTATGTTACGCGGTGCTTATAAAAATTAATTTAAAATAAAAATTCGGAAGGTTAGGTTAAATTCGGCATGAATGCTGTTACCGATTAGCTCAGTCGGTTGTGGTGTTGTTCTTTTACCCACCTTCACGAAAACGCGTCAGCATAACAAAATTTTACATGCCATTTATGGGAAAATATGCCACTGTTAGAGCAATTGTAACAAACCTCTAATCCATTTTTAAGAACCAATGCTGGTGTGACCTGATGTAATGTCACTCTATAAATGACCTAAGGTGACCGCGACGGTTTCTCTCGGTCACTTCATTTAAATGAGAATATGTGGTATAATCTTATTGCATGATAGCCGTATTCCTCATGAAAAGAATTAGTTAGTAATTCATTTTAATGTTTATTCATAACAAAGGAAAACTTAAAACATAATTGATAAAGTGAGGTAATTAGAAAAAAATACTAAGGCAAAGAATGTGAAAAATACAAGGTGGCGCAAAAGTAATCCTCCTATCAGAAAATGCTATAAATTTTGCGATTGGCCCCTAATGTCAGTTCTGTTTTGACATTTGTGTAGTAAACACATGCGAAATACACGTTAATAAACAATGTTACGCTACACTGCTCCAGAACGCGGAATATTGCTGACTATTTATTTGACCAATAATCGGTCGGTGACTTTGGCACAACGTGAATTTCGTCGCAGATTTCCTGGCCGTCCAACGCCTACTGGTGAAACACTGCGACGTTTAGCCGCTTGCCTCGAAGAGGCAAGCGGAGAAACTGCCAGGAGTGGCAGACCCCGGAGTAGCCGTTCTGCAGAGAATATTGCTGCTGTAGCCGAGGATGTCATGGAAGCGTCGTCGACATCGACCAGACGACGTGCCACGCAAATGGGTATCAGTCGACGGTCTCTACAGCGAATTTTGGTACAAGATTTGAAGATGTTTCCGTACAATGTCCAGACGGTGCATCAGCTGTTAGCTGCTGACCGCCAATCGCGTCTAACATACGCTCAAGCCATCCTTAATCACCACCAAGAGGAAGATGATTTTTCATCAAAAATAATCATGAGTGATGAGGCCCATTTCCATCTTAGCGGGTACGTAAATAAGCAAAATTTACGCTTCTGGGGCACTGAAAATCCGCGTGTAACCCACGAAGAGCCATTACAGCCGCTCAAAGTCACTGTATGGTGTGCTGTTTTCGCTGGAGGAGTCATCGGACCTTTTTTCTTCGAAGACGTCGCGGGCCAAACGGCTACTGTGAATGGTGAGCGCTACAGAGCAATAATCAACGAGTTCTTTTTGCCGCAACTTGATGAATTGGGATTGGAAAACATGTGGTTCCAACAGGACGGTGCAACGGCACACACTGCACGTGCCACAACCGATATGCTGAAGGATGCATTTCCCGGGCGCCTAATCTCACGTTTTGGCGATTTGCACTGGCCAACAAGATCGCCTGATTTGACCGCTCCAGACTTCTTTTTGTGGGGCTTTTTGAAGTCGCGGGTTTATGTCAACAAGCCTCAGACTCTTGCAGCTCTTAAAGACAATATCCGTCAAGAATTTGAGGACATATCGCCGGAAGTTTTGGCCAAAGTGATGGAAAATGCCATAAAAAGGGCTCAAATGACAATCAACTGTGGCGGCGGCCATTTACATGACACATATTCTCGACTTGATGTAAAAAAAAATTAAAAGACCAAATAAAAATAATCCACAAGAAGAATCAGTTTTTCATTTTTTTTTTAAATTACAGCCAAAAAACATCGAAAGGTTACTTTTGCGCCACCGTGTATGAATGAGAGCAACAACAAATGGAACGAGTGGTATAGAAACAGATGAGAGTATGACGTTTTAAATGATCATTAGTTAGTCCGAATTTACATTGGCTGAATGTTCAGCGGATTATCGGCGTTTTGTAGGAGAGAGAGGCAGTCGTCAAGAGGGGAAGAAAAACTCTCCCTGTACGTTTCGAGTACGCAGAGAAAAGTTGAAAAGAGAATTAGCCGATAATCTGCTGAAAAAACTTGCCCGTGTACCGAGGGACTTATGCATGATTTTGAAGAAAGGGAGTCAACAAAAGAATTAAGGCGTAAAAAGCAGTATCGTGTAACGGTATTTCCAATCGCTATTAGAGTTGGTGTTTTTTTTTTTTAATTTTGAGTTATTATTGTATTCTAGAAATATTCATTTAGTTTTTTTTTTCTGTTCTACCTTTTTATGCTGGACATTTACTGCATTTCAATTGTATAGCTTTCCATATGTTGTGTTGAAGAGTGCGCACCTTTCAACCAACTGTGGATGAAATAATTTGGTTTTCTGTTGTAAATAAGAAGTCAAATTTTTTTAAAAGCACTTAAACATTTGTACCACGATTTTCGCTCTTTTCCCCAATTTATGTATTTTTTTAAGGTTTTTTATCTTCTTCTTTTCTCGCTGCAATTTCCACCACTTTTACCACTTCCACTTTATAATTTGACATTTTTAAATCAAAGCTTAGAATTAGATGTTTACGTTAATTCGATGCTGTTTTAATGTGATATACAAAAAAAATCACGAAGAGAGTAATATAATTGAATGATCCCACAGGTGTAGGAGAGCCAAAAATCCGAATAGGGTGACGATAACTGTCGGACTGGCACTCTCGTTTTCCCGTTTTCCCGTTTTCTATTCTCCGTCCTCAGGTTTTATTAATAGAAGAAATAGTGGGATGACAGATTTGGCAATTTGGTGTCAGCAATTTATAGGTTTGACGATACCTTCTGGATCTCAACTCCTGTTCCTCTTAATTCTTTATTGAAATTAGTTGGTATCATTAATTTAGCATAGATTTAGCAAGCAATTCGATGTGAATTCGCTGTCTTCCTTGTCTTGTGGATGTTATATGGGCTAATATTCCCAGCCAATCACTAAATCAAAAGACTACATAAATATGTGATGGTTTTAATGGACATTACTTTTGCTTACCAAAATATTATGATTAGCTATATGAAATTTAATATTTATACACTTGTATGAATTTTATGGGTTTAACGATTTAACCATTTAATTCAATATGTGTGCAATTTTAATACGGTAAAAATAAAAAAACAATAGCCTATACATGATACCACTTCTTAACACCACAAGACTTGTTCATTGAAAGAATGTTTGCAGGTACAGAAGAGAAAAAGAAAACTACCAGACAAGATTATTGCAATGATTTTTGCAACACTGTTTTCAGAAGCTATTGAAAGGAGTTACCGTATTCATGAAAAGTAATGAAGTCGAATTTTTCTATGGGAGTGTGCAATTTACTATGTCACGAGTTAACACTAGAATCCCTTCTAGAAACTGCTTCTTACGAAATCTGTAATTGAAGTGAGAACAGGAAAAATGATTCGCAATGCTTAAATGTGGTGAATATAAATGTGTGGCTCGACCCACGTTAAGCCGGCCAAATTATTCAAATCTAGGGACGTAAATCAGAGGCGTGTACTGTTCCTATATATTTCCCTACAAAATTCTCTATAGCGTAGAGCGAATTTCATGTAATACACTGATCCCAATTTTGATGGTCAGTTTTTGTTTTAAAAAAGTATCGGATTTTATATTATTTCACGATTAACTCTTTCAGAGGCGTTTGCCTGAGGGAGTAAAGCACGGTTCTAATGTGGGTAATACCGTATTGTAATAGGAAGTCTTTCATTTCTTTAGAGACAAATTGTTTCGCGTTATCACTGTGGATATACTAAAGGGCCACCATACGTGTTAAATATATCACTATGAAGAAAATCTACAACGTTTGCAGTTGTTGCGGTTTTAGGGGCTTCAAAAATAACAATTTTGTAAAGTGGTCCACCAGAATAAACAAGTGAGTGTTGTTCCGTTTAGAAGACGGATAGGGGCCTAGGAACTTACAATAAAGGCGTTGGAAGGGCCTCGAGGTCAAAAATGCTTCCCCCATAGGCGGTCGTTGTATTTGGTTAGTAGCTTTAATCTCTTTACAGTCATCGCACTTTCCAACGAATTGTCTTACCTCACGTGCCATAGAGGGCCAGAAGTATTTTTCTCTTAATCGGGATGGTGTCTTAAAGTAGCCACCATGGCAGCAGAGATCATGAGTTAGATCTATAGCTTTTAGAGTTAAAGCTTTTGGCAGCCACACTTTCCAAAGGCCTTCTTCCTCTCCATTGATACCCTGACGGAATTTAACCCTTTTTAGAATAACATTGCCTGAAATCTTCAGATCGGGGAGGCTAATGCCGTTGTCAGAAACGGTTCGAACCAAATCTTTGTATTCGGGACATTCTAATTCTGCTGATGTTAATGGGATTTCCGGAAACTATGATTTATCTTCAACTCATATACATCGAACCTCGATAGGGCATCCGTGACAACGTTAAGTGAGCCTTTCCTGTGCTCTATTCTGAAGTCGTAACCCTGAATCTTTAGGCTCCATCGGGCAAGCCTTCCACTCAAGTCCTTTTGGGACATGAAAGAGCAGCCTTAATGCTCTCAAACGATTCTTTCCCTGCAATCGATTAGTGGTCCGGACAGTTTTGCGAAATTCTTAACAAATACCTGCGCTGTTGTCGAGACGTTTTTGGAATAGGGAAGTCTACTATCGCAGAAACCTTGTCCGGATCAACTTTCAGGTAACCATTACCGATGCGTTAACCTAAGTATTTTATTTCTTTTTGGCAGAACTTACTCATTTATGCTAAGTCCTGCTGCTTTTAAACATTTGCCTACCTCCCAAGTAGCTCCAGATGTTCTTTAAAATTAGAACTGCAAACCAATAAGTCGTCCAAATATATAAAGACATGTTCCCTAAGTCTTGACGGGATAACTTTATCCATCAAACGGCTCATTGTTTGCGGACCAGGGCATCACCCGATATTGGTAGAGAGGTCTACCCTGTACCGCAAATGCTGTTCGTTCTTTTGAAGACTCTGTAAGGAGAATTTGGAAAAAACGTGTTTTAGGTCGATACCGCTTATAATGTAGGTGTCTTTCAACCGGCATAATAATCCGTTGATATGAGGGAGGGGTAAGAGTCTTTTTTGGTCACTTCGTTCAACTTCCTTAAGTCCAAACAAAGACGAATCTTACCCGGCTTCCTAACACTAACGACTGGGAAACACCATGGAGAGTTAGACTCTTCAATGATGCCCATATCTAGTAGACGATCGAGTTCTTTGTAAATCTCGGCCTGACGAGGTAGTGAGAGTGGGTAGTGTTTACATTTTATAGGCACATAATGGCCTGTGTCTATATGATGTTCCAACAAGTTGGTGCAACCGAGACCTAACTTTTCGTAAGAAGGAAACTCTTGTACGATCGAATCGACCTTCCGTTTTTCTTCAGGAAATGCAAGTCTTTCATGAAAATGCAAGTCAGTTTGTTCCAATGGTTTGTCACCCCTGGTGACAGTAACGGAAATGGCACGCAGGTCTTTACCGGGCTTGAACTCGTCGGATGTGGGGGGATTCTTTTTCCGTTGAGTTATCCAATTTTGAATATGTTCGTGCCTGGACTGATAAAAAAGATACATTGAACAAAATGCAAGGAGGGACGGAAAGGGAAGAGGAAATTATAGTAAAAGAAGGGAAATAGAGGGATTAAAAGAAAAGATGGAGAACTAGGAAATGCCTACTTTGAGAAATGCTGGATGACATCCTGGGAAACATTTTCTTATGTGGTAGAACCTTGGTGGTAGGGTTCTACAGAGAGCTAACCCTCCCTCAAATGCTCAATTTAGCATGCCGTGACATTTTCTTTGCTCCGACGTTATGAAAATGCCCCAATCCGCACATCTTACTCACACCTCAGTTACTCAACCATGTTCAACAAAATTTAGCAAGACCGAATCATTTTGATTTTTAAATTCTACAATTTCACATTATTTATTATTAATTAATTAACCAAAAATTGTCCGCGGACTATATCTTATCTTTAATCATTTAGCTTATTAAATACACATAGGTAAGGTTTCAATGTATATATTCCAAACGTATAGTAATATTTTTATTTTTTTATCTTTTTTTTCTTGCTTTTTCCTTTATATTATTAAAACTTAAATATAGTTATAGTTGTAATATATATATAAAAAAGTCAGTAACAATAAACATTCTTATTTCTTTGTATTTCTTTGTTATCTTGTTGGAAGTTACTATTATCTGGATTACTAGATATGTTATGATTTTTTGGTAATGAACAAAACAAATTTTTCTATACCTAACTTTTAGAATTTATGTCATATTTTAAATATTAATTTATAATACTATTTTTTTTTGGTTTATTTCTCCCTTTAACGGAATTGGATTTTTTTGGTCTTTATATATGTTTTTTTATTTTGTATTCTAAAAAATATTTTTTTGGTTGTCATACATGGAGGACAATCACGAGGACAAGAAAGGGCACGTGGTAGTTTTGCACTTTTTCCCCATTCAATTACGAATTGAATTGTCATTGAAAGTTTAAATTCATTGTTATCGAACGGACGTTTTTTTTAGGTTACTTCGAGTATGGCGGTAATTTTATCATTAGCTCAACATACCTTTTAGCGATTAATTCAGAAGGTGGCGAAACTGAAAGGCACACCAAAGTTCACAAAATCCCTCTTAGGTTAGGTTAGGTTAGGTTGAATAGAGGAGACGTTTAAAACGTCTCATGTCCATGGACATACACTTAAGCCAGTGGTTCCGCCTGTTGTGCGCTCCTTATTTATGATTTTCATACCCCACGGATTACAGAAAATCGGTACTAGACACGTATTTTCTCAGTATCTTCCAGTCATATCCTCTGAGATGAGTCAAGTCTGGCAATATGTCGGAACCGAAATATCGGATGTGTGAAAGCTGGACAGTGACACAGAAAATGTTCTATCGTTTCGATGTTTTCCCTGCATGCCCTGCACTCGTCGTTTTCTGCGAGTCCTATGCGATGAAGATGTGCCTGTAAGCTTGAGTGTCCCGTTAGAACACTTATCATCTTACTAATCTCGATCTTGTTTAGTATCAGAAAACTACTGGTTTTCTTCTCATTTGGGTCACCCCACAGTATCTTTGCAGTTGCTCCTACAGTTGGTCTGGGAGGCGGAAGTAAAGTTCGACTTCTGGTTCATCAATAAAAAGTCCCAGACCCGTCCTTCCTCCTAGTCTGGACCCATCAGTGTAGCAGCTGGTTCCCACTGGCGCATGAGCAAGTGTTCCGTTTTCCCAGGAGCGTCTGTCTGGCACGAACGATTCACAGGTGGCTGTAAGCCGCACTTCAGGAATGCGGTCGGAGATTTCCGTTGTTTGAATATGACCGACCAGTGATTGTAATATCTTCTGATGGTACGACTTGTGGTCTCGATTTATCCATTCACCCATCACTTGTAGACGTCTTGCTGTGAGGGCTGCCTCATACTTTATACGGATATCTATTGGTTGGATGTGCAGTATAGTCTCCAACGCTCTTGTTGGTGCGGTTCTAATTGCTCCGCTTATGCCTAGACAGCACATGCGTTGCACTTTTTGCAATGGTATTACGTTGTACTTTTTGTCCATTGATGTCCACCACACTAGAGGCGTAGGTGATTATTGGTCTAATCACGCTCATGTAAAGCCAGTGTGTGATATTTGGAGGTAGTCCCCATTTTGAACCTATAGCTCTTCTGCACAACGACCAACATCTGTGGGCCTTTGTAATTCTTTCTTCAATATGATCTTTCCAGTACAGTTTCTGATCCGAGATTACTCCCAAGTATTTTATCTTTTTAGATATGGCAATATTCTTATCCAGGAAACGAGGCACGGTAAAAGGATGAATCTTCCTTTTCCTTGTAAATAGACATATTTCTGTTTTGTCTGGATTGACATTTAGTCCCCTTGGTTGTGCCCAGTTATATGCTATGTTAAGTGTCTCTTCAGCTCTTCTGCATAGTTGGTTTGGATGTGTGCCCCTTAGAAGTATTATAACGTCGTCTGCATAACAGACTGGTTTAAGTCCTTCATTGGTGAGGGCTTTAAGGAGACTGTGTATCGTCGTAACCCATAGGAGAGGCGATAAAATGCCCCCCTGAGGTATACCACGATTTACCTTGTCTCTGATTTTTACGTCATATGACCCACAAATAATCCACCTATTCCTTAGCATATTGTTGATCCAGTTTATCAACGCCCGGTCAACCTGAAACTCGTCTAAGGACTGGATAAGTGTATCGGTCTGAACGTTGTTAAAAGCGCCCTCAATGTCTATACAAACGGCAAGTGTGTACAATTTTTCACTGAAGGACTTTTCTATGTGGTGTACTACCTCATGTAGAGCTGTTTCCACTGATCTACCTTTAACATATGCGTGTTGCTTGAATTTTAGCTTGTCATCGGCTATCTTACTTTTGATCATGTCGTCAATTATTCGCTCCATTGTTTTTAAGAGGAAAGAAGTTAGGCTAATAGGTCGATAAGCCTTTGGGATCGTATAACTCGCCTTGCCAGGCTTAGGTATGAAGACCACCCTTGATTTCTGCCAATTTTTGGGGTATATGCATGAGTTAGGCATGCAGTGAAAACTCCAACAAGATGAGTTGATTCCAGATCCACCTCATTCTGAAGAAGCGCTGGAAATATTCCGTCCGGTCCCGCAGCCTTATAAGGAGAGAAGCTTTTTATTGCTTCTTTAACCATAGCATCCGTAATAGGTACTTGGTGCATTACATTTTCGGCTGTAACTGTTCCTCTATTGGCCCAGCATTACCACTCGGAAAATGAGTTTTCATCAAAAGCCTTACGGTATCATCTATAGTTTCCATCTTTTTACCCGTTTCATCCACCAGTGTTTCGGTTTGGATATGAGTTTTTGAGAGGAACTTTTTTATTTTGGACATGCTGTTAACGCTGTCTACCTGCTCACAGAAAAGTCTCCAGGAGCTACGTTTCGCCAGTCTAATGATTTTATTGTATTCTTTGAGCTTTCTGTGGTAGTCATACCAATATACTGATAGCTTTTTACGTCGACCTCTGTTGTAAAGTCTGCGGACATCCTTGCCAATCGAGCGAATTTGCCCTGTCATCCAGGGTTTCTCATAGGCAGATTTCCTTTCTCGAAGCGGGCAACTATCTTCGAATGATTTTACAAGAGCCTCCGTAATCCTCCTCACATTGATATCAATGTCTTCTGTACTTGGATAATCGTGTTTAGGCTGGCCCAATCGATTTCTAAGTAGATTGCCGAATTTGGTCCAGTCGGTTTTAGCCTTATTACGGAAACTTATTGGGCTAGGCGGTGGCCGTGCAATTTTAAACCTTATATAACGGTGGTCCGAGTAGGAGTGTTCATCCGAAACCCTCCACTCATGGATCTCATCAATGAGGTTTTCCGAGTATATCGTTATATCTAATACTTCTTCCCTAATTTTGTTAACAAAGGTCGCCTTGTTCCCTATGTTGAGAGTTAGGAGATCGTTAGTATTCAAAAATTCTATAAGGGCTTGTCCCCTTTTATTGGTGTCACTACTACCCCAAGCAATATGGTGTGAGTTGGCATCACAACCAGCTAGTAACACATTACTTGTATTTTTGGATTCCCTTACCAGACGTTGTAATTCCGACGTAGGTGGCAATGTCGGCGCATCGAATGGCAGGTATACTGTACAGTTGCGTCCGATGTTGACAGCTCTGGAGAGAATAGATAGCATAAGTTTTTATGGCACAGAATACAAGTCGTTGGACGAGTACCTGTGTTAGCGTAGAAAAGATTGTAGTTCATATGGTTTAATACAGTAACTTTGTTACTAGTAGTCCACGGTTCCTGGACCAAAGCAACATGAACCCTGCCTTTATTTATTATGTCCATCAGAGCAATGGATGCCATTTCGCTCCGGTGGACGTTTATCTGGATGACCTCAATCATTGTCTTTCCAGTAAAAATTTCCTTTGGGAGTCGTCTATCCTATTTGGTTGCACTCCCTCTTTATTTGGTAGTGAGTCTTTCTCCTCCTTTCGTTTACTACCTATTACACACTCTTCAAGTAGACCTCTTTGGGAGGCGGTGTTACTTTTTGTCGTTCCCTCTTTGTTTTGATTCTTTATGTACCTATTCCTATCACCACTATTGCTTGGAACATTCTGCAAAATTGGTGATATTATCGGCAATTTGGTAATGTTATCGACCTCTTTTTGGAAGGCGGTGTTGTTGTTTGTCGCTCCCTCTTTGTTTTGAGTTTTTGTGCTATTCTTCATATCCTTTTCACCACCTTTGCTGGGAACTTTCTGCAAAATTGAAAGTGAGGTGAATAAGTATTGCGTAATAGGTTGGAAAAACTATCCGCTCTGCAATAACACGTCCGTTCGCTACCACTGACGGCGACTTAGCCCCTCTTAACATGAGACTTTCTGGGAAATTGTGGTTGTCGTCCGATCTTCTTTGGGGATCCACTTTGTAACGTCAGTATAGGTACGATCTGATGGATGGCGCTGACAGTCCGTTGTGTGCTATCACCGGCGAAATACAAATGTTTAATTAAATATTTGTCATTACTTAAACGAACGTTTCCTCCACTATTTCATTCATACCTTTTCAGTTTTCACCAAAACAAATAATAACAAATAATTGTCGGTTGCGTTATTATTTCGGTCTGTAATCGTTATGATTTAAACTGAGATACTCTCTCGGCTAAAGACCAACCTGCTTCTATACAGTGATAGAAAGCGAGTATTTTACATGCCAAAATATATTGCAAGTATTTCATTGCGTGCCCACAGACTATATCATGATTTCTGGGGCGTGACCCCCGTCATCACTAGTCTACATGGCCGGCTTTTCAAAAAAGCCTTTGATTGATGATTCGATAACCAAACTCTCAAAGCCTATCACGGGGCGACTCACACGAGCAAATGAGAATTGCACCCAAAGACTCACTTTTCGGCTATCAAACACAATGAAATACTAGCACTTTGCCATGTCCACAAGAAATTCAATTAGAAGTTGCTTGTAGAAATCACTCACACATTAAGAGTAAAGCTTTATAGTAAAAAGCTTTTTTCTTATTGCTTTAAGTGTTTTGTTGTAATATTTATTTTACAACATGTCAGCTGTGCCGTGCTTCTGTCCATGTCGGTTGCCCGTTATTATTTCGGTCTGTAATCGTTATGATTTAAACTGAGATACTCTCTCGGCTAAAGACCAACCTGCTTCTATACAGTGATAGAAAGCGAGTATTTTACATGGCAAAATATATTGCAAGTATTTCATTGCGTGCCCACAGACTATATCATGATTTCTGGGGCGTGACTACATGGCCGGCTTTTCAAAAAAGCCTTTGATTGATGATTCGATAACCAAGCTCTCAAAGCCTATCACGGGGCGACTCACACGAGCAAATGAGAATTGCACCCAAAGACTCACTTTTCGGCTATCGATCAAACAATCAAACACAATGAAATACTAGCACTTTGCCATGTTCACAAGAAATTCAATTATAAGTTACTTGTAGAAATCACTCACACATTAAGAGTAAAACTTTATAGTAAAAAGCTTTTTTCTTATTGCTTTAAGTGTTTTGTTGTAATATTTATTTTACAACAAGTCAGCTGTTCCGTGCTTTTGTCCATGTCGGTTGCCCGTTATTATTTCGGTATGTAATCGTTATGATTTAAACTGAGATACTCTCTCGGCTAAAGACCAACCTGCTTCTATACAGTGATAGAAAGCGAGTATTTTACATGGCAAAATATATTGCAAGTATTTCATTGCGTGCCCACAGACTATATCATGATTTCTGGGGCGTGACCCCCGTCATCAGTAGTCTACATGGCCGGCTTTTTGATCGATAGCCGAAAAGTGAGTCTTTGGGTGCAATTCTCATTTGCTCGTGTGAGTCGCCCCGTGATAGGCTTTGAGAGTTTGGTTATCGAATCATCAATCAAAGGCTTTTTTGAAAAGCCGGCCATGTAGACTACTGATGACGGGGGTCACGCCCCAAAAATCATGATATAGTCTGTGGGCACGCAATAAAATACTTGCAATATATTTTGCCATGTAAAATACTCGCTTTCTATCACTGTATAGAAGCAGGTTGGTCTTTAGCCGAGAGAGTATCTCAGTTTAAATCATAACAAATAATTTTTATATATATAAACGTTAAATCATACTATTTTCCTCGATTTTCGTTTCTAAAATTGAAAATTATATGAAAAAAATTATTTATTCCGCCCGAGTTTCATTCAAATTTTAAACATCAAAATTTACTTTTATAATTATCTAATAATTTTATAATTATCTAATCGTTTATAATTATCACTCGTTTAAATGTCACTGTAACCTTGAAAGTTCTGGTCGTTAAATGAAGTTGCTCTTTTACTAACTTCTTTGACCTTCCTCAATATCAGTCACGGGTGATCGTAAAAAAGATTTGGAACATCTCTGTCACCTCAATACCGTGATTCGGAAACCTTGCTGTTTCGACCGACAGATGCCACTTACCAAACACTATTGTGAATGGTCATGAACATTTATTCGGCTGTCTTCCGTTATTTGACGTTATTTCATTTAAAACTGAATGAATGTAATTTAAATGGTTGTCTATTTTCCTTTGTGGCATTCAGTTTGATCATCACAGGCTCTGATTCAATTGAATCAGTAGAAGGTATTATATCGGGTGCTATTGCAAAGGCTCGTCAAAATCCTAGTCCTAGGTAGTTTGGGATAATGACGGAACTATATAGAAATTCAAGTTTTTTGTTACTCCCTTGTAAGTCACGGGTAATTCGCAATAGCCATTTTCACACTGCTTAGAACCATCGGCTGTGGATACAAAACTTCGGAAAGCTTTAATTGAAATACGATGTCGGTCAATGAACTCATTACTGTTTTTGCCTAAGACTGAATCGCTTGTTCCGGAGTCCAATAGTCCAAAAATAGTCTCATTTAGTAAAATAACGCTGGCAAAGGGCCTTTCATCAAATTTGTCAGTTATTGTGGATGATTCTATAAGTTTCCTACATAATTTCCGTTTATTATAGCGATTCCGACAAGAAGTTATTTTTTTATTGGGGTATTTTGCTAAGGACTTGTTTCCCTTCAGACGTATTGAATTAGTTATATGCTGTGAGGATAGAGACTTCGAATCGTCTTCCTGTGGAATCGTCTATGTTGAACTCGGGGTTGGACCTTTTGAACGAGTGTCCCCGGTAGCCATCTCGCTCCTCTTCCAGTTTCCCGAATTGACAATTCCAGCATTGTATTTTAGAATAATCGGGTTTAGCAAAACGTCTGGATATTTGAATGGTATCTATTTGGGGATCGATCTCTGTATCACTAGATAGCTCTTCATTATCAGCTGCTTCAATCTCACTTATTTGGCAGTTCGTATTTGTAATAGGCATGGTTACTTTGTTTTCTCGCAAAATTTTCTCTGCCTCTCTTGCCAAGTCACGTAAATCGTGAAGAGTTTTCGGAGACGCATTGAATAGCATGACTTTTACGTTATTGTGTACATTTTGCTTCAAAATATCTATCAATGTCTGTTCTCCTATAGGTGTCTTCATGCGAGAATTCACGGCTACAACCCTGGCATGAACATCTTCATAGCTTTCCTTACTCTGCAGTTTTCGAGTTGAGGTACGCAGTAATACATCGTGGTCGGTTTCCAAATTACCGAACTCTTTTGTAATAGAAAACTTAAGTAAAGGGAAAGAGGCGTTTTCGTTCTGCTTAATAAAAAGCCAATACCATGATTCGGCCTTGCCGCTTAGAAATATATGAAAAATGTCCTAAGATATTCTTCACTGTAATTTGTTCTTTTACATAATGTGTTTGAATATGAAGTCTGACACACTGCCAAAGCCGTGGAAATTTATCTTCTACTTTTCCAAATCTATTTTGGTTCCGAAAGATGCTGGGATTTGAGTTTGCATTGAAAGTTGATCTAGTAATGGTGAACCTATAGTTTGAGGGCTTCGTTGGTCGGATGTGTTTGATATTGTTTTGTTTTTTCAGTTCCCATTTCGTTCTGAGTGGATCTAATAGTCCCCAGAACTCTGGTTCCCTGACGTCGAAGGTTGCATCTTTTGTGAGTTATTATTACTCTCTATCAACTACTCGATTCTCGGCTGTAATGTCACCGCAACTTTGCGATGAAGCATCGATTAAATTTGGGCTGCTTGTTGCACAAGTACAATGTCCTCGCTTCTTGGAGGTGGTGAATGGACAACTTTCGGTCGGGAAGACTTAGGGCTCAAACTTTCTAATGACTGACTTGTAGTTAGGATTGGTCTACCTCTACCTCTAGATGTATTTAATATATTACTGTCGGGCGATCAAGAGTTACTACGAGTGATCATTTTATGTGAGAATAAAGCGAACGGTAAAAATATGTCTCCCGCTTATATGAGAACAATACTTATCTTTAATTAAATATTAAGTTGGTATAAATCTGTTGAAGAAATTTGACTAACATTGTCTTCCGATCACCACATATTCATAACGAATTGCCAAATAACTAAAGCTATACTTGTCTAATTCGTTCAATTCGCAAGTTTTAACCACATACTATTGAAATATAAATTAATATCTTTTACGAAAAAAAATTACATTGAGGAGTTCTTCACTTACATTTTATAAACTGAAAGTTTTCAATGATCTTGAGAAGGAGACTGTAGACTGCTACAGGTATTAGCTCTAGTTTTGCTAGTGCCTGGACTAATTGCATACTTGCATCCTACTCTGATTTTGATATAACTGTCTTGGAACATTGGTGCTCCAAAAAATACGAGTTTTATCGAAATTATTTGGACTCACACGTCACAAGTGCAGTCAATCAAAATGAGAATTTATTGTAAGAGAACTCCTCCCAATTCTTAAAGAGTGTACATAATGGTTAAATATAACTATCTCATAAATGGTACACTACTTCAGAAAAATGCGAATGGATGATTAATTAATTACAATACGCAACAACAACAAAATTTTTTTTTTGTCCTCGACCTAAAAATTATTTTTTTGTATAGATTGTGGCATACGGTTATAATGCCACATATATCAAAACCACAATTTTTTTTATGGATAATTTTTTTTTTTTTTTAATTTTTATTAAAAATACTAATATCATCGAAGGTATCCATAGTATTTGCACTATAATTTTTGGAGTATATGCCCGATCAGGTCGACTTCTACGTTAAATTGAAGCTATTAATGTGGGCTACCAATGTTGGAAATATCTCTTTCACTTAAAAACAGTGGTTTAGTAACAGTCATTAAACAAATTGGAAAAAGTAGATTTTTTTTAAAAAAAAAAAAAAAAAAATTCCTGCGACGAAAAAAAAACGTAAAAAATAGAAGAAAAAAAAATTGAAAAAAATATTTTATTCCATTTTATAAAAGTTTGCTAGCGAAGAAAATAATGCCTATTTGAAAAAAATCTATGGATAAATGTAGAAATTATAGCGTTTTTGGTAGAGGTAAGAGAATTTCAAAAAAAAATTTTTTAATTTCTGTTTAAATAGGGATCCAAGGAAATTTGAAATTTTGAATATTGGATCCAAGGAAATTTGAAACTACAAGCTTAAACGACCTCCATGCTGCAATTTCATCCGACGTCAAATATGATTCAAAATTTACATCTTTCATCAGTTTCCTTATTTAAGGTCCATCAAAAACGCCTTCTTCGATTTTTTGAAAAGACTTTTAAATAAACTTTTTAAATATGAGACTGAATTGCCATTTTTCCTTAAGGCTTTTACAAAATTTTTAAAGAGCCCCATCTTAATATGCAGTGGTGGCAAAATAATGTTTTCATTTTGAACGAGAGGTGTGTATTTTATGTTGTTTCCACCCAATGTAATGTGTATTCTTGGTGGTCATTTTGTCTTCTGTAATGACCTTCGCGAGCTCGGCTATCCCAGAGGCATAAAAAACAGAAATATTTTGTATATCCAAAATATTGTACTGTTTCATCCGAGATGCAAGTAGTTCTGCCTTATCTTTGGTCAGTTCCAAATCTCTCACTAGATCATTGAGTTGAAACTGTGTTAAAAGCGATGACTACTGACTCAAACTTGAATCGCTCAGAGTTGAGTACTCAATTGAACTTGCTGATGTTTCGGTAATTAGGCTGTTAGCTATACTTGGACACTTGGGAATTGGTATTGTTTCCGAATGTGCAACTGGCAAAGTGACAGATTTTACTTCAGCGTTATTCCGGCGAATGCTCCTTCCTACTCCAATCTGTTTACTTAGACAAAAATAGCAGTCCGTATCGTGAATGATTGGTTGTCTTCAAATCATTGGCATTCCAAATTGCACGTGATGTCTAAAATTAAAACGTTTTATTCCACAAAACATTGTAATACATTAATTGTATAGTAGTTACCGCATGTTTCCACTACTCCATCGAGTAATATTTACATGGCACGAATTACACAAAATACTAGGTGTCCACGGTTCGTTCATATTTTCAACTCGTATACCAAAATATTGCATATATTTCTTCTATTATTTTACTAAACTTACATCGATTTTTTTAATTACATATTTTCCGAAGATGTAGCAGAAATTGTCGGGATCATTTACACATTGAAAAGTTCTTTGCCTTTTACTCATACTTCGAAATATAACTTTATAATATTTTTCAGAAAATCGACTTATCTCTTTAAGTCGCTGAATTACACTAATTTATTAATAAGTAATTTCAATCCTAAATTCCGGATTTAAGGTACATAGGTTAGGTTAGGTACCGTCGAATATGGGCAACTACCTGTACAGGGTTGCCCATATTCGACGGACCCATGTTTTTTTAAAAAAAATCAAAGAAAAAAATAAAAATTTGGCGGTTGGCAATCTTAATCATTTAATTTGTTCCAAGTAGATTTGTTTACATCAATTTTTGAATATGATATCTCTCAAATGGCCGCCTCTGGCGTTGATGGCGTATTGTGCCCTTTTTGCAGCATTTTCCATCGTTTTCGCCAACATTTCGGCCGGAATAGCGGCTATTTCTTCACGAATGTTGTCCTTGAGCTCTTCTACGGTCCTTGGCTTGTTAACGTAAACCTTTGACTTCAAATATCCCCACAAGAAGAAGTCAGGCGGCGTCAAATCGGGCGAACGCGGTGGCCAGTCCAAATCACCACTTTTCGACATCAAACGGCCCGGAAACAAATTCTTCAGAAAATCGATTGTTATGCGACTTGTGTGCGGTGGAGCGCCGTCTTGTTGAAACCAGAACTGCCTCATACGCTTTCGACGAATAATTGGCATCACAAAATTGGTCATCATGTCGCGATAACGCTCCTGGTTGATGGTAACAGCATGGCCATTTTCGTTTTGGAAGAAAAACGGCCCAATGACCGTTTTCGCACTAACGCCGCACCAAACTGTGACTTTTTCGTCATGAAGAGGCAATTCTTGAATCTCCTGAGGATTTTCAGTGGCGTAAATACGGCAATTTTGCTTATTTACGGTCCCATTCAATGTGAAATGGGCTTCATCGGACATGATAATTTTGTTTTTTGAGTTTTCACAATTGACTTCTTCTGTTGAATGTAAATTTCAACTATTTCAGAGCGCTCGCGTGGCGTGTATTGTTCCATGGTAAAAATCTGCTTGGACTGACGCTTCAAACGCGGTATGTCATTAAGCGATCTGACATCTCTGTCAAAAGTTATGGCGTTGCCAGATGGGTCCGTCGAATATGGGCAACCCTGTATATACTACTGGGATGTCCATGCCCCTAAAAGGCGCAACGAATGGAAATCTCATAAATAAAAAACCACAGATATTGTTGAATGACCCTCTACCTGAGCGGATCTCATCCAATATAGCTCTCACATTGCATATCATGTTCTATGGAGGGTTATGAACGGCCATAAAACCTTGTCCTCTCTATAATTTTATAATGTCTAACATCAATCCTCATAAAATAAAATCCAAGTGCAATGTGTCTTATATGTCTCTCTCACATATGGCGAATTCAATATAAGCAAAAACATCATTTAAAAACGAAAAAATATGAAAGAAGATTTTTTTGAATTTCCCTAACTGCTCATAAGTTTTACATCTATCCATGGATTTTTTTTTTCAAATAGACAGTGTTTTCTTGGTTAGCATGTGATAAATTTTTTTTCGAATTTTTTTCTATTTTTTATGTTTTTTTTTGTACCAGGAAAAAGTGTTTTTAAAAAAAAAAAACATTTTTTTCACATTTTTGACGACTGTTACTAAACCAAAGATTCTACGTGAAAGCAATATTAGCAGCATACGAGTATGTAGCCCTCATAATTCCCTTTAATTTGAGGCATAACACGGCCCAATCAGGCTTATACTTGAAAAATTATGGTCCACATACTGAATGCACTTTCCATGAAAGCTGGAATTAAAAAAAAAAAAATTTACCATAAATTTTTTTTTTTTAATATTTTTTTCATGTTTGTGACACCTAATTGCACCAGAAACTGTTATCCACATCCCTTGGACAAAAATTTTGTTGTATAGTGTTATTAATAGATGGATATACGTTAAGGTATGTCTGATAAAGTGAAAAAAAATCTAATTAAAAGCTTTCGTTGGGCGCCATGTATGTTACGCGCTGCTTATAAAAATAAATTTAAAATAAAAATTCGGAAGGTTAAGTTAAATTCGGCATGAACGCTGCTACCGATTAGCTCAGTCGGTTGTGGCGTGGTTCTTTTACCCACCTTCACGAAAACGCGTAAGCATAACAAAATTGTACATGCCATTTACGGGAAAATATGCCACTGTTAGAGCAGTTGTAACAAACCTCTAATCCATTTTTAAGAACCAATGCTGGTGTGACCTGATGTAATATAAATGTTTATCCATCCATTCGCCTAAGGTGACCGCGACGGTTTCTCTCGGTCACTTCATTTAAATGAGAATATGTCTAATATGTTATTGCATGTTAGCCGTATTCCTCAAGAAAAGAGGAATACGGCTGAGCTAACAATGGAAAACTTAAAACATAATTGATTAAGTGAGGTAATTAGAACAAAATACTAAGGCAAAGAATATGAATGAGAGCAACAACAAATGGAACGAGAGGTATAGAAACAGATGCGAGTAATGACGTTTTAAATGATCATTAGTTATGCATGATTTTGAAGAAAGGGACTCAATAAAATAATTAAGGCGTAAAAAGCAATATCGTGTAACGATAATCACTATGAGATTGGTGTTTTTTTTAATTTTGAGTTATTATTGTATTCTAGAAATATTCATTTAGTTTTTTTCTGTTTTACGTTTTTATGCTGGACATTTACTGCATTTCAATTGTTTCCATATGTTTGTGCTTTCCATTGTGTTGAAGAGTGCGCACCTTTCTACCAACTGTGGATGAAATAATTTGGTTTTCTGTTGTAAATAAGAAGTCAAAATTTTTTTCAAAAACACTTCAACCTTTGTACCACGATTTTCGCTCTCTTCCCCAATTTATGTATTATTTTATGGTGTTTTATCTTCTTCTTTTCTCGCCGCAATTTCCACCACTTTTACCATTTCCACTTTATAATTTGACATTTTTAAATCAAGCTTAGATTTAGATGTTTACGTTAATTCGATGCTGTTTTAATGTGATATACAAAAAAAATCACGAAGAGGGGAATATAATTGTATGATCCCACAGGGATCATACAAAAGCCAAAATCCGTATGAGGTGACGATAACTGTCGGACTGGCACTCTCGTTTTCCCGTTTTCTATTCTCCGTCCTCAGATTTTATTAATAACGGAAATATTGGGATGGCAGATTTGGCAATTTGGTGTCAGCAATTTATGGGTTTGGCGATACCTTCTGGATCTCAACTCCCATTCCTCTTAATTCTTTATTGAAATTAGTTGGTATCATTAATTTAGCAAGCAATTCGATATAAATTCGCTATTTTCCTTGTCTTGTGGATGTTATATGGGCTAATATTCCCAGCCAATCACTAAATCAAAAGACTACATAGGTTAGGTTGAAGAGAGGAGACGTTTAAACGTCTCATGTCCATGGACATACACTTAAGCCAGTGGTTCGGCCTGTTGTGCGCCCCTTATTTATGATCTTTTTATACCTCACGAGTTACGGAAAATCGGTACTAGACACTAATTTTTTTTAGTATCTTCCAGTCATATTTTTTTTTTAGTTTCAGAAGACTTCTTGTTTTCTTTTCATTTGGGTCACCCCACAGTATCTTTGCAGTTGCTCCTACTGTTGCGCTATTCCACACAGTTTTGTGAGCCATCTCTGCCCAGTGCTTCAACTCATCCTTCGTGGCTTCAAAAGGTTTCCAATTTTCCAAGTTTATTACTCGAAGTTCTCTGTCCTTTGAAGCCAAGCTGTTTGCCCGTTCATTTCCAATCACTCCGTTGTGTCCTGGTACCCAGCAAATACGCAATTGACCATGGGCTGAGTAATCATTTATCGTTCTTTTATCGGGTATAGAAGGAATCAATTTGATGACAACGAGTACAGTAGTGCAGTGTACAATGAAATTGAGTATTTTTGTTTTGGTGTGTAGTGCATGATGTCTAATGTCTTGCTAGTTAATTGTTTTGCAACCTGTTTTAAAAGGCCATTTAAGACATTCATTGCAGAGGTTTGAGGCTGGGGCTGCTATTTTGCATAATGGACAACCTATTGCCTACGGATCTGCATCTCTTACCGAGTGCACAAAAAAATTATGCCCGAAATAGAGAAGGGCCTGTTCGCTATTCATTTTGGTAGTGGTTGAGACAGACTACAATTATTATGTATAATACTGATTGTGGGTATAGAAGAAATCAATTTGATGCTTTTAATTTCACTTTTCTTGAGCATGTTGTGACATATGTTTTTCACCTTACGGGTGCTAGGATTTCATTAAAATAGGAGTATATTCTGGACTCAATTTCCGTACGAACTACTTGGTTAAGTTTTATATTTTCCTTGGCAAAGTACTTCTTCTTTACTTCGTCCCTTTTTTTGATTCATGACTGGGAGCCACTGTTATCTGTTTTCTTGTAAATAAATTTTTAATAAAATAATTTGAAATTTACCTGTATAGCTATATTTAAGATTAGATACAAATTCCAAAGCAAATGAATCAAAAAACACACTTTTCAAAAATTATCCCTTTTGATTTCAATAAAATTTGGCACAATGATTATATAAATATGAACGTATTTTGTGGCGTTTCTAGTTTTTCAAAAGATTACTTCATATTTGCAACCTGTGTTGTCGAATATAAAAAAGAACAGAAAGCTAAACGTAGTGATACTGTTAGTGTTCTGTTCAAAAGAACACTATCACTACGATGTAGTGATACTGCTCTATGAACCGTACGTTATCGTATGGTACCGTTCGACGTGTTCTAAGAACCGTACGTTATCGTAGTGGTAGCGTTCGCGAACAGTAACACAAAAAAATCAATAACGTTAGAGTTTTCTGTAGGAACCGTTCCTATAACGTACTGTTTTATTCTGAACACTGGTTTGCATAATACATAACATCCAAAATACACCTTTTTAGATATTTTCCCAAATTTTTCAGATTTCAGATGCTCATAAAATCCGAAAAAATTGGTTATTTTCTCGCCAACTACAAAATGATTCATTTCCATAACAAAAAGCTACATTATTCGAAAAATCGTGAAAATAAAATATTTTCTTTGTAAAATGCTAAACTAAAATCGAAAGCTTGTAACGAAAACATGTCAATTAATGACCTGGTATTCACATCATGTATTATTCATTTTTTTTCAAATTATTTTGTGATTAGTACATAAATAAATACTTACGTTATCTGGATCAAAATAAAAAATGCAGCCTTCAATATTACTTAAAACTGCGCTTGGTATAGTGTTAATGTCTTCCCACATTATAAGGGCAATTTGTGTTTTATAATATTTTGTAGTGATGTTCAATTTATACGCTTCTATTTCACAGTTTTTTAACTGGATCATAACCGGTTCAATGATTTCTCCATTAGCAACAGATATGTCTGAAATATAATGTTGGTGTTGCTTTAATATTGTGGTATAATAACATATAATAACATTAAAAAATTTGAGTTTGGCAACCATGTCTTTAAACGTCAAAGTTGGTTTATTTTGGTGTTGGTGTATTTCTATACATTTTTTGGTTTTAAATAATTAATAGTTGGCCATTAATTGATTGATTCAATAAACTCCAACACTAATTGAAATCTCATTCTTCAAGGTGATCTATCCAGTACAGTTTCTGATCCAAGATTACTCCCAAGTAATTTACCTTTTTAGTTATACTCGTAGCAATTGTCTTATCCAGGAATCGAGGCCGGGTAAAACGTGGGATCTTCGTATTCCTTGTAAATAGACATATTTCTGTTTTGTTTGGGTTAACATTTAATTCCCTCCGTTGTGCCCAGTTATATGCTATGTTAAGTACCTCTTCAGCTCTTCTGCATAATAGGTTTGTATGTATGTCCCTTAGAAGTATTACAACGTCGCACGATGGGAAAATATGATGAAATATGCGCGCATAGGACGTGGAAAACATCTTTCGAAAATCAATTTTTTGGAAGTGCCATTTTATTGTGGATAACATTTAATGAAAATACCTTCAAATTTTATGAAATTATCTCCAGGCGATTTCGAGTTATGATTATTCATAGTTTGTCTTTTTTACTATTAAATGCAAATAACATTGCGATGATAAAATGCATATACTAGAGTTCGCGTTTATTGGTGAAATGCGATAGGACATGCAACATATAATATGGTTATATTCATCTTAATTTTTGTGTATAAGACGTATTTTTAACGTCTTCCAGTGAAGAGATATTTCAAAGTAAAAAAACATTTTTTTTTATTTTTCCAAAAAATTATGCACAGTAAATGGAATACAACTTTTTTGGATCACGTGGGATCACTGCCATATAACATAGAGAAGGGAGGTGACTTAGGGATGAATCCAACGGTACCTAGTTTATCTGCGAATTTTTGCGATTATGGCAGATTTTTGTACTTTAAATAAGTGCTTTTTTCTTTAAATATATGTGTGGGAGCTACATCAATCTATGAACCAATTTTCCCGAAACATATGGACCGATATTCTTGGTTAAAAAAAATAACATTTGCGAAATTGCGGCAAAATCGGATCATAATTACGAACAGTACTGAACAGACGAGGATTAATGGACTAACAGGCGGCTGCAAGTTTTATCAAGTACGATCAAAAATAAAGATCTTATTAATATAGGGTGGTTAAATTTTAAGGGCCGATATTGATTTTGAATAAAACACAAATTATTTAGGAAATTATTGTCATTTCTTTTTATTGTGATAATATTGGAATGGTTCATTTATGTATGGAACAAAATATCAGCCAAATGGCCGCCGCGACCTCGTCGGCACACCTCCATCCGATGGTCCAAATTTTCGATGACGCTGAGCCATAATTGAGGTTCAATGCCGTTAATGTGCCGAATTATCTCATCCTTTAGCTCTTGAATCGTTGCTGGCTTATCGACGTACACCTTTTCTTTCAAATAACCCAATGAAAGAAGTCCAACGGTGTCTAATCACATGATCTTGGCGGCCAATTGACATCGCCACGACGTGAGATAACACGGCCATTGAATTTGTTGCGCAAAAGAGCCATTGTTTCGTTAGCTGTGTGGAAAGTTGCACCGTCCTGTTGAAACAATATATTGCCCACATCCATATCTTCCAACGCGGGCCATAAATAGTTCGTTATCATCTCACGATAGCGAACACCATTCACAGTAACTGCCTGACCGGCCTCATTTCGAAGAAGTATGACCCGATGACGTCGCCAACCCATAAACCCTACCAAACGAACTGGGCGAGCATGCACAGGTGTTTTGCTGAAATTTACGCACAATTTTCCCGATTGTGGACACATTTGGTCGATTATGCTGATCAAAAAGACATCACGAAGTGCACGAAATGCATTTTGATTTGAACGCCCATTTTCGTAAAAGTCATAAAAAACTTTAACGCGTAGTTCGATTGTGTATCTTTCCATGGTTCAAATTAAGTTTGTCTGAAATTGAGAAATGTCATATGAAGTGCAGAAAAAACTATATTTAGGTGTGGTTCACATTCAACATCGGCCCTTACAATTTAACCACCCTTTATTACGAGTATAAGGATTATAGTAATTGTTATACTTCACTTTTTCTACAAAACCTATAAAAATTTAGTTACAATACGCTTCTGCAGTTTGTGTGTGTTAGGGTGGACCAATTACTTTTTGTTTTTAATTTAACTTTTCTTTTATTATCTGTCTACGACCCATTGTGTAAAGTGCATTAGTGCAAAATTTCAGCTTTCAAAAATATTGCAGCCCACAATTTTATCCTATTTAAGTTGTCTTAGTTTTAAATTTAGAAACATGGCAGGTTTTGTAGACTTTTATCGCAATGTTGACAAAAATATTTTTGAACTTAAATGGTCTGTACATTTAAAACGCAGCAACACATAATCAAGCACCTGAAACAGATTTTCAACTAAATTTTGCCAGTTTTAATTTAAAATCAAGATCACTGAAGTTGGCACGATATTCGGGGTTTTACACTAATTTCCACAAAGTCGCTTTTAAAGCCCCACTGTGCGATAAATGGTAACAGTAAGAAAAATCTGGCTACACCAAATTATTCTGAAGACTGTCCAAACCGTAGGACTCTATCTCTAACGGTATAGTCGTGAGATACCAAATACTGCTATGCGCGCGTATTTACCCATTTTTTCCCATTGTGCGTCGTCTGCATAACAGACTGGTTTAAGTCCTTCATTGGTGAGGGCTTTTAGGAGACTGTGTATCGTCGTAACCCATATAAAAGGCGATAATATGCCCCCCCCCCCTGAGGTATAACACGATTTACCTTGTCTCTAAATTTTACGTCATATGACCCACAAATAATCCACCTATTCCTTAGCATATTGTTGATCCAGTTTTTCAGCGTCTGGTCAACCTGAAACTCGTCTAAGGACTGGATAAGTGTATCGGTCTGCACATTGTTAACTGCGCCATCAATGTCTATGCAAACAGCAAGTGTATACATTACTTTACTGAAGGACTATTCTATGTAGAGCTGTTTCCACTGATCTTCATATTGACATAGGTGTGTTGTTTGAATTTTTACCTGTCATCCGCTATTTTAGTTTTGGCCATGTCATCAATTATTAGCTTCATTGTTTTTAACAGGAAAGAAGTTAGGCTAATGGGTCGATAAGCCCCCTGATTCCTGCCAGTTTCTTGTGGTATAAGCATGGGTTAGGCATGCAGTGAACCCTGCAGCCAGACGAGTTGATAACCGATCCACCTCACCAGAAGTGCTGGAAATATTCCATACGGTCCCGCAGCCTTGAAGGGAGAGAAGCTTTTTATCGCTTCTTTAACCTACCATCTGTTATATCTGTAGTAGGTTCTTGATGCAATACATTTTCATGCTGTAACTGTTCCTCTGTTGGTCCAGCATTACCAGTACAGATTGTACCAAACATTCATTCAAGACATTGTAAAATCTATCAATAGATACATCACCATCAGTCCGGTGATTACAACAACAAACTAAATCCCAGTTAGTATTCAAGAGCAGAGAATTTAGCAACTCAAAATTTGTTCTTTTGAAACAAAAAACTGTACCCTCGTCACGTGGGGGGTATATAGAAGAAGAGTCCGAAATGTCATACATCATGGAAATACCCAGCGTAGGATGGTAACCATCTTCCGGAGTAGAAACCGGATAAATTCTATGAATATCAAAAACTGAGCGTTATTCACAAATACTAAATCAAGTAATTTTCCAGACGAATTAGAAATCCCGTTATTCTGCAATAGTTCGAGATCGGAAAGACGCCTTACCACATCATAAGTCCACTCGAACGTGATCGAAGAAGAATTCAAGGGAGTAAATGCCTCAGTATCTGGCAATGAAAGCCAAGAAACAGAGGGTAAATTAAAATCCCCCAAGACTAAGATATGGTCCACATCCCTCAACATTAAAACCAATCTGCCTATGGCCTTTAAGTGACCAGCATAAACAGATAATTCCGAGTTTGGGGGGATGTAGGAACATGAAACCAATAATTTAGCTTTACCTAAATTAATAGAGACAACAATAAGTTCAATATCATCAATCTCATCAAGAATGACACGCTCAGAAGAAAGCGAACTTTTTACAGCAATAAGAACTCCACCACCAATTTTTTGAATGCGATCTTTCCTATATAGAACATATTCATTCGACAGTATCTCTGAATCAAATATTGAGGGTTTTAACCAGGTCTCAGTGAAATACAAAACTGAAAAATCAAAGTCAAAGCTATCAGCAAATAGTCGGGTTAATTTAGTATTAAGCCCCGATAAGCTATGACCAAAGAGCTATTCAGTTTTTTGATGAATTAGAGCTAGGAGGCCTCAAAGGTAATTGCGCTAAATTGTCGACCCTATCAACAAATTCTTTAACAAATGCCTTAGGCGGCCAAAAATCAGAAGATATCAGTTTATCAAAGATCTTCGGTTGCACGATGATCTTAAATGATGACCTAGAATTAGAGGAAGACGAACGAATCTTAAATGTCTTAAGATAAAAGTCACCTTCAATCTTAGATCTAATATAAAAGTCTATATCTTCGGAGGATGTGTCGGGAGCAAAGCGCGAAACAAAAACTACTTTCTTGGCTGGGACCACAGTCAGAGTTTTCGATTTCCCACCGGCTCGTGATGCTACATTTGCAGGAGGTTTAGAATTCATTTCAAGATTACCCATTGAATTTCCCTCCTGTATAGAGACAACCTTATCAACCCTTGGTGTTACAGCGAGAGCAACCCTCTGCTGATCAACAGAACCTGAACAAGGAGCACTGACAGAAGGTGATGATGTTGTAGGCTCATCCAACGACGTACGGTCAGAAGCACTCGGTGTACCGACATCGAGCTTCTTAGGAAGCGTCTTTTTCGTCGACCTTTTGCGCTTCTGTCTGACAACGTCAGGCGAACACACAAATGCATTCAATTCCGGGAACCTATCAAACAGAGATGCGTATTTATTAAATCTCGAATACAATGACCACATTTCCGAAGAATAATCTTTAACACATTTATAGAACTCTACAATAATTTTCCTACAGTTCATGCAACACCATTTAAGACCACTATCACTATCTCCGTACATAACATCTACAACCTTTGCAGATAAACCTGCACACTTAGAATGCCAAATGTTAGGTGGCGCAAAAGTAACCTTTCGATGTTTTTTGGCTGTAATTTAAAAAAAAATGAAAAACTTTGATAGTCAGCAATATTCCGCGTTCTGGAGCAGTGTAGCGTAACATTGTTTATTAACGTGTATTTCGCATGTGTTTACTACACAAATGTCAAAACAGAACTGACATTAGGGGCCAATCGCAAAATTTATAGCATTTTCTGATAGGAGGATTACTTTTGCGCCACCTTGTACAAACCCAACACTCTATAGATCGTTCGGTTTCCGAAACAATCTTACATTTACACACGACATTTTTATACCCTACACCACACTGTGGTACAGGGTATTATGACTTTGTGCATTTGCTTGTAACACCTAAAAGGAGAAGAGATAGACCCATTGTTTATTATACCGATCGACTCAGAATCACTTTCTGAGTCGATTTTGCCATGTCCATCTGTCTGTCCGTCTGTCCATGTATTCTTGTAATCAAAGTGCAGGTCGTATTTATAGTCAGATTGTGATGAAATTTAGCATAGTGCTCTTTTTTGGCCCAAGGACGATCCCTATTGAAATTGGTTAAAATCGGTTCAGATTTGGATATAGTCCCCATATATATGTTTCACCCGATTTGACATGTAAGCGCTGTAGAAACCATATTTTACATCCGATCTTTATGAAATTCGGCAGAGAGAGTTTTATTATTACGTGAATGAACACTACCGAATTCGGAGAAAATCCGTTCAGATTTAGATATAGCCCCCATATATATGTTTCACCCGATTTGACACGTAAGCGCTGTAGAAACCGTATTGTACATCCGACCTGTACGAAATTCGGCAGAGAAAGTTCTCTTATTACATGAATAAACACTCTATAGATCGTGCCAAATTCGGGGAAAATCGGTTCAGATTTAGATATAGCCCCCATATATATGTTTCACCCGATTTAACATTTAAGAACTGTAGAGATCGTGTTTTATATCCGATCAGTACGAAATTTAACAGAGAGAGTTTTCTTATTACATGTATGAACACTGCCAAATTCGGGGAAAATCGGTTCAGATTTAAACATAGTCCCAATATATATGTTACACACGATTTGACATGTAAGCGCTGTAGAAACCATGTTTTATATCCGATCAGTACGAAAATCGGCAGAGTTTGCTTATTACAGGTATAAACACTGCCAAATTCTTATCGCAATGCCCATTTTCGCATTGGTAGGTAGGTGTAGGGTATTATATAGTCGACCCCGCCCGACATTCTGTCTTTCCTTACTGGTTTAATTGTAAATTAATTGTAAAACAAACTAACAAACAGGAATAGGAAGAACAAACAAGAATACACGAAAATTAGATTTAATATTTCACCCTCTACTATAAGGAGTTAAAGATGAGAATATTTGGCAAAAGAAAAAATGCTCGATGGCAACTCTGTTTGAACAAATGAAACAATGTGAAAGCACACCCACGAAAGGAGGGAGTAAGTATAACAACAACAAATGACACAAATGGAACACAACAGTTGTTATCTAATTGCAATAGCAAATAAATCCCAACCTAAAACACAGGAATTTTCACAGAAAGTAAATAATTAATTAAAACAATAGGTGCACTTATTGAAAAATACACTTATCAGTACTTACACACAATTTTAAAAAAGCAAGAAACTATTAAAATCGTCTAAAATTAATTAATTAAATTGTCACAGGAGCACAAACTCAAAAATCAAACTATTGGAACAGGGTTGCCAACGCCCGTGGTAACACTAGGTCCCCCCTCATCGAAACCAACCTGTTTGATATATACATTTATCGATAGTACGAATATCAGTACTGGAAAGATCTGTTAGGCTGCCTAAAATTGCCGACCCCAGTATGTCCAGTCGTCGTTTACTCAAAGCGGGACAGTCGCAAAGCAAGTGCTCAATGCTCTCCACTTCTTCCTCATCTCCACAGCTTCGGCAGAAGTCATTGGAGTCAATATCTTTTGGCGTGTTCGATGATCAAGCAGTGTCCCGTCAGAACTGATACTAACGTAGACAATATTTGCCTCTCTAGTGCGAGGAGATATTTTGATCTTCTCAGGTCATACCTTGGCCAGATTTGTCTAGCTACCCTGCAGGTGCCGATTTCTGTCGACCTTTCGTTGGACTGCCCAATTGCCTCAGCCACGGCTTTCATGTGGATAGTGGCGCACCAATAAATGCAAATTCTTCGAGAATTTCTAATGTCGTTCCTTTCCTAGCAAGTTAATCGGCTTTGCTGTTCTCCGGAATATCCCTATGCCCAGGCACCCATATGAGGTGTATATTAAACTGCTCAGCCATCTCGTTAAGAGATCTGCGGCAGTCGAGGGATGTTTGTGAATTTAGGGATGTTGCCTCCAGAGAATTGATGGCAGCCTGGCTGTCCGAGTAAATGACAACGCCAGTGTTGGTTACTATGTTGCGACTCAGCCACTTGGCGACTTCCCATATTGCCATTATTTCGGCGTGATAGACACTGCAGGTATCTGGTAGTCTGTGAGCTATATCCAGACTAAGTTCTTCACAGTGTACTCCAAAGCCAACCCTTTCATCAAGCTTCGAACCGTCCGTGTAAAAGTGGAGATGGTTTATATTACCAGGTATTCTGCCGACCCATTCATCTCTGGCGGGAATCATAGTGATGTAATTTCTCTCGAAGGTGTACACAGTTGGTATATAGTCCACTCGGTCGGTTACCATAGCACTACACTTTGATATCCTCATGTGACCAGAGTTCTTGTACCTCCACATTGATAGGCAGTTTAATCTTATTGCCGCTTTGGTTGCAACTTCTCTCGCCACAATATTAATCGGCAGTATATGGAGTAGGGCTTGTAGAGACTCGGTCGCTGTAGTCCTTAAGGCTCCGCTTATGCTCAGGCAGGCAGTTCTCTGAACCTTTGTTAGTAGGTTGGTGATGGTTAGTTTGTCAGTTGCCGTCAACAGTAGGCATGTTTTCGTTACAAGCTAGCAATTTTAGTTTAGCACTTTGCAACGAAAACAACTGACATCCACTAACTGACACATAAGCAATAAGTGGCGGATTTTCACTATCTGGTAGCAATGGTGTCATGAGTTGCGAAGAAGAACAGTGCGAAACAGACAACAAATTCGTGAAAAGTATTTATAAAACATATATTTACTATTCTATGTTCAATTGTTTACACTCTTTTTGCAAATATTAAAATAATTTCCCATTTTTGTTCTTCTTCTTCCCGTTAAATCACAATAATTGATAAAATCTCTCCAAAAATGGGATGCCATATTGCTAAATATAAGGTGCCCAATCTGGCAACATCATACTCGATTAAGACAGGAACACAAGCACCAAACTTCATCGGGAACTAATAGTGCTTAAAAGTGCTTAGCTCCCCATACAAATTAAGCACTTATGGTGTAACGAAAACACGCCTAGTATAAAAGTATTGGACGAACTACTGCTATATATATCTGGACGATATTAGGAGAGAGTCCCCACAGCGACCCTACATCCTTTTTGCAGGAATATAAGGCGACGTTGGCCTTCCTTACACGTTCCAATACGTTAAGTCTAAATAACATTTTCCTATCTAGAATTATACCTAAAAATGTTGCACTTTCAGAAAAGACTAGATCTGTTCCATTTATCCGAGGTGGAGGGTCCACATGTGGGATATTATTCATCCTAGTAAAGAGAACCAATTCTGTCTTGTTGGGGTTAACGCCCAAACCGCTGCTTCTGGCCCATCTAGTCAACTTGTTCAGAGCCACCTGTAGGATGTCTCTGAGGACGTTTACGAATTTGCCACTCACTGCGATTGCCACGTCGTCCGCATATGCCACGACCTTGCAGCCACAACGTTCTAGATCTAGCAGGATTTCATTCACCGCTAGGTTCCAAATTAGTGGAGACAGTACTCCTCCTTGCGGGGTCCCTCTGTTTACAAACCTTGTTAGAGTTGTGGACCCTAGACATGCTGTTATGCGTCTTCTGGTGAGCAGACTTTGAATTAGTCTAATCAAACTAGTGTTAACTTTTAGATGTGAGAGTGCCGCAATTAAAGCATCTGAGTAAATGTTGTTAAAAGCCCCTTCTATGTCAAGAAATGCCACCATGGTGAATTCGTTGAAATGCAGGGACGATTCGATAGTGCTCACAAGTTCGTGCAGGGCTGATTCTGTAGACTTGCCCTTATTGTAAGCATTTTGGTTCCCCGACAGGAGTTTTGTATCCAGGTTTTCCCTAATGAAATGATCTAAAAGTCTTTCCAGACCTTTCAATAGGAAGGAGGATAGGCTAATTGGTCTGAAGTCTTTTGGCCTAGTGTGTGATATCTTTCCCGCTTTAGGTATGAATACCACTTTGGTATCCCTCCATCGATTCGGGACGTATGAAAGCCTGATCAGCCGACATAAATTTTCTCCAGCCAGGGGATAATGTACTTTAACATTTTCTGAATTTCTGCTGGAGTGATGCCATCTGGTCCAGGTGACTTGAAGGGCTCAAAGCTATTAATAGCCCAGCTTATTCTGGATCTCTCAGTCAAGAAGCTAGCGACGCTCGCAGTCCACTCGCACTCTTGTTGGTCCTGCTGATCCTCGGGTTCTGTTATAGAGTTCCCCGGGAAATGTGTGTCGAGCAGTACATTGAGCTACTGCTCGCTGTTTTTGGTCCAGTTATTTGCCTCATCCTGTAAATATCCCACTGTACAGGGTGAAGCAGATAATATCTTCCTCAGCCTAGCGGCGTCGGAGACCTTTTCCACTTCACCACAGAAGGTATACCAAGAGCGCCTTTGCGCCTTTCTAAGCTCCTTCTTATATATCTTGAGTTGCTCTTTATAGGCATTCCAATCATTAGCGACCCCAGTAGATTTAGCCTTGTTGAATAGCTTGTTGCAGGTCTTTTTCATAGCCGTTAGCTCAGAAGTCCACCATTAAGGTTTAGTTTTACCCTTGTACCTTGTTTTTGGACAGGCTTCTTCAAGGGAACTATTAAATGATGTGGTGATATGCTCGACCAGATTATCCAGACCGGCTTTGTCATTCGGTTCGTACAGAAGTTTGGAGTTGAGGACTTTCTTGAAATTCTTTTCATACAGGTGTCACTTTACCTTTCTCATATGTCTGTGGACGGCAGGTTCAGGCGCTTTTTAAGCTAGTTTGAACTCAATATAATGGTGATCTGAGAATGAGTGGTCGTCCAGTACATTCCACCCAATAAATTTGTCTGACAGCCGGTCAGTAGCAAACGTTACGTCGAGTACTTCTTGTCTATATTTAATTGTAAAGGTCGGTTTATTACCTATGTTACAAATACTAAGGTTGGTAGTTAGAATAAAGTCAAGAAGCGAATCACCCCTATTGTTTATATCCGTACTACCCCAGATAGTATGATGAGCGTTCGTGTCTGCGCCAATAATCAGCTCGAACTCGTCAGACGTTGCTTCTTCTACTACTTCCCTGAATAGAGCAGTCGGTACTACAGATTCATAAGGCAAGTAGCTGGAGACCACCAATATATGCGATTACCGATCTCCAGGCTAGCAGCTGTTTGGTCTTTACCACTTAAATTAGTCAGGAGAAAGATACTTAGATCTTTCCTGGCCAAAATGCAGGTTCTTGGAGTGCCTTCACAGTTGGCCACAAGCAGTTTAAAGTTGGGTGTCCTAATACCGCACACCCTTCTACCCACTACATAGGGCTCCTGTATCAGGACGATGTCTACTGCGCCTGTGGACAGGCGCAGCAATAGAGCCGCTGAGGCTGCTTTAGCGTAATGGAGGTTAATCTGTAGAATTCTTACCATCATTGGTAATTGACAGATTAACATCCACCCGGACAAGGGTGTTATCGAACTCTTCGACCGTATCGTCGAGAAGCATGTCCCCGCCAGCTGCGTCAAAGAGTCCGGAGACTCCCCTCAGCCTCTCTGTGTCCGAAGTAGAGCCTTTGTCCTCAGAGAAGGACGTTACAGATCTTCTGTTAGAGTTGGAGTCACCAGAAATAATAGGCATGGGTACCTCCGCACTTCCAGAAAGTGCCACGGTGGACGACTCACCTTATGCAGTGGGAGCTATATCCTGCTTGTATATCTTCAAGACTGTAGTCTCGTAGCCATATTGTAGGGTTGCACTCGCACTTTGTATATGGGAGGTGGATTCAGTGTTTAGGATAAGATTGACCTGCCGCTTTTTACCATCCGCCTCACCCACCTTGCTGATTCCCCAATTATGGGCCGGCAGACCAGGATTGGAATCTTTTATTATTTCTAAGATGTCAGCCGGGTTGGAGGGCTCTTCTGTAACCCAGGTGATGGCTCTAGGGTGACTAGGGATGTTGTTTTTTCGACAACATCCAACTGGGCACCCGGCCACACCTCAACCGCTCGACTCAGAGCGTTGTTTATTATACTGATCTGGCATCACCGAAATATAAGAACTTTACTCTCCCCTGATGCCATCCTGCATCGTTGCAGATTGGTGGTTTGTCCGGCATTTCTCTACGGACATCGAGGTAATGAGCCATAATGGCTGATTGTACATGACTCCATTTGTCCTTGAGGATTGATCCATCCTCACTACTTCTGCCTATAACAGCCATCACTAGACTCTCCTTCGCCACTTCATTGAAGGGCTTGGTGAGTGTCCTGTTGATGGTGACGTTAGGGCCTCTTGCCTTTTTCGAAGGCAGGGGTTCATCAGGTGATCTGATTCGTTTTACTTTATTAGCCGTTAACACAGCTGAATTTGTGGCTCTTTCAGCGACTCATTGGCCTTAGAAGCATCTATGACGCCTTTAGCCCAGGTAAGTGACTCTTTTTGTTTTTCGGTAAGAGCCGAAACCTCAACAGCCTGCAACTTCGTCAAAACTCTGAGCGCTACACGATGCTCATTGTGCTTCCGTTTTGAAGGAAGCACAATCTTTGTCTTTCCAGTAAAAGTTTCTTTTGGGAGTCTATCCTATCTGGCGGCACTCCCTCATTATTTGGTAGTGGGTCATTCTCCTCCTTTCGTTTACTACCTATTACACCATCTACCAGTAGACATCTACCAGTAGACGATTTCGAGGGAACCTTCAGTTGTTTCATCTACTCAATGTTGTCCGGTTGTTAATTAACATTCGTCTGTTAATTTCAGGGAATGGATGTTATTTGAGTACTGCTGTTTCTATTCTCCACTAGAAGCGCTGCATTTATGTTAATAGTCGTAATGGTGTTATGTCTATTTTTAGCTTCCCTGTTGACTTGAGTGATCAGATGTTGTTGTACGAGGGTTGCTATATATATGGATGGCGCCAGGCACACTAAGTGTTCCCTGGCGCCATCTGACATTTCCATTGGAAAGTTTGACATTTTTTAGCATAAACGTACTCAGAACGTTTTGACGTACGACCATCATTTGTGTTGTTTACATTGACTTGAAAAAATCAATTTGGCAAAAAAAAATGGAATTAACTCGTGAACATTTTTGTGCGATCATTTCTCACAACTTTCGACGTGGATTATCACGACTAGAGTGCATCGATGAACTTAAATCTTTGTATGACGATGAAGCACCATCCTATAGCACTGTGAAAAACTGGTTTTATGAATTCAGTCATGGCCGACGCTCGCTCAAAGACGAAGGTCGTCCAAAAACGGCCGCCGTGCCAGAGAACATTGATGCCGTGCGTAAACTGATAATGTAAGATCGTCATGTAACATACCTTGAGATAGAGGCATCCTTGGGCATTTCTTCCACCAGCATTCATTCGATATTGCATGAACACCTGGCCGTAAAAAAGGTTTGTTCTCGTTGGATCCCGCACAATTTGATAATCGCTCAAAAAAAGGCTCGTGTCGATTGGTGCAAAGAAATTTTGAAAAAATACGATCGCAGTGCTTCAAAAGAAGTTTATAAGATCGTCACAGGTGACGAATCTTGGATCTATGCGTATGAGCCCGAAACAAAACAGCAATCGACCGTGTAAGTCTTCGAAGACGAGTCAAATCCAACGAAAGTTGTTCGTGGAAGAAGCACTTCGAAGCAAATGGTCGCCTGTCTCTTCGGCAAAACTGATCATGTGGCGACTGTTCCGCTTGAGCAACGTAGGAAGGTCAATTCTGAGTGGTACACCGCAATTTGTTTGCCTGAAGTCTTCGGAGAAATTCGAAAAACGAACAAGAGAAGACGAATCATTGATGCCAGCCTTAGCATCACAACATCGATCTCAAACTTGCAACACATTACTTCGATTGGTGGTTCATCCTTAGATTCGAGGACGAACTCCGCTACCCTCGTATAGACCAAATCTTCGAAGTTACTCTTTTGGTCTTCGGGAATTCTGTCAGATGCACTACTGCTATCAATTATGGCAAGCATAGATCGTCTCGGAAATGTTTTTTAGCTATTTAAGAATAGGATGGTGGCTTCTTACCCATTTTGTTTAAAGCCTCATCCATAACGGGGACGCCGACTTTGTGTGGTTACGATAGGCTTCCCGAATTACTGAAGACGGCGAGCCCTTCTTGTGACAGTTCATGGACGGAGTCAAGCTCTGAGACACTCTCTTTCCTTATGGAAACACAGGGCCTCCGAGCAATTGAGAGCATTGTAAATGTGGAAAAGACAGCGTGGGCGATACGCACATTTGGTTCATATAAATCGCCAGGACCCGATGGAATTATCCCTATCATGCTGCAGAACTTTTAACACAACGCTAAGTCAATATTTATTTATTTATTTATTTATTAATCAAAAAACTCCCTCAGCGGGATATACATTGATAGAACATTATAAAACATTAATTAGTCATAAAGTAAATTGAATGAAATAACAAAGTAAATATTGAATATTTTCAGGAAGTGCCTAGCACTCAGGTATATACCGCAAAAGTGGAGAGAAGTTAGGTTTGTGTTCATTCTCAAGACTAGGAAGCCATCCCACACAAATCCGAAGGATTATAGGCCGATAGGTCTATCGTCTTTTCTGCTGAATCATCAGCAATGCTCAACATGCCTACCTTATGGGTCAATCTGTTGAGAGCGCGCTACATGATGTCGTTGGCTTTATAGAGCATGGCCTTGAGCACAAGGAGTATACACTTGCAGCGTTCCTTGACATAGAGGGTGCCTTCAATAACATTGAGACAAAGACCATAGTGGTGTCCTTGGAGACATTACACGTTCAAGGATTCCTGGTGGAATGGATTTGTAATATGCTGAACAGCAGAGTAATCAACTCAAATCTAGGAAGCAGTTTAGTAAGATCATTGACCAGAGGGACACCACAGGGAGGTGTATTATCACTCTTAATATGGTTGCTAGCGGTCAATGACATCCTGAATAAATATGAATTAGAGGGCAGGAAGATAGTAGCCTACGCGGTTGATGTAGTGATTCTGGTGAAAGGGAAATTTCTATAAGTCATCAGCGACATAATTCAAGCATCCTTAAGGGAACTTTCTTCATGGGCCAGAGCAAAGGTTTAGGTGTGAACCCGAGCAAAACCGAGCTGGTATTATTTTTACTTTGCAACAACAGAACAATATTGAATCTCGTAGATGCTACGAACTGTACTTAGAAAAATTAGCTTAACATTTTAAAAATAATCCTAAATCTTTCTATGATTTCTCCGGTCGCGGAAATATTGAAGGTTTGTCCTCGGGAGGGCCGAGCTGAAGGCCACCGGACGGGTCACAGGTTGCGGATAGTGAATGGCCCTTAGATTTAAAGGTTAGCTGCGAATAAATGCTGTAGCTCAAATAAGCAGTCCCGGACAATCAGCGGTCGATAGCACCCTATGATTCATCGATATCAGGCAAAAGGTTTATACGAGGTAATTCCCTTTAACCATGGTCCTCCTCTATAGCTCCATTTGCTAGATATAGTAGTGATACTCTTCTATAAAAGTATCCCCTCAATGTCGAGGTGTTATGCGACCCTGTGCCTGTCGATGTTTATTAAAATTTCGTCGTCGGGGGTAAATGACTATGTTTGAACGGAGCCTCGATGATACCTGGTATATCGAGTATTTTTAGGCTTCTTCGCCAAGTCCTTACCATAGTAATGAGGGCTATGCTATGGACGACCTCTCTTCCCCTACACTCGTGGGACCAAATTATGAACTCAAATAAAACAATAAAAACAAACACAACCATTACAACTACAACAACTACCAGTAGCATTGGGGTTTCATCCCAAACAATGCCTACTGACTGTCTTTCTGTTAGTCCGATCTCCATCTCAATTTGCTCCAGTCCCCTACCCTGAGATTATGTGAAGAGAACAATCCGAGCGCAGGGACATCGACTCGCTGAACAGAGAAATTTCCGCCCAATATGGTGAGCTCTGTCAACAATTGTCAGAATTGGGGAGTGATGGATCTCTCATCGGACTCAGTCAGGAAAGCGTGCCTGCGGGATTGATGGATGACCTCACCCTATCGGATGAGGATTTAGAAACTACTGTTATCTCTGCCCCGCAATTCGATAGAGGTAGGCAAGACAAATCTACGGCGGTGGCAGACAAGGCTGTAGTCGCGATCAATGCCATTGCTACTTCACCGACTCCACCTTCAAGTGTCGGTGGCTTGACTCTGTCGCGACAAGGAGCTTAAGACTCAGGATCTCCTGTGAGTAAACTCCCTAAAAGCGGAAGATGTAAATCATCTGCAAAAAAGGCTCACGATGCCTATCACAGGGCTTGTTCTTATCTTCGCAAGTTTGAGGGTAAAAGCGAGACCGATTTACAGATGAGAGAAAGGGGTTTCATCAGAACAAACTGGAACACGATTCTTCGACAAGATCGACGACATCCCGCCATTGTGAAGAGATCAGTTCTGTTGAAATACCCGCTGAAGCCTTCTTCTCTCACTTCTCTGGTTGAGACTGCAACTCCTACGCCCTCTGTTGTAGCGGTGACTGCAGCTCCCACCAATATAACTGCAGAGGTACAGATCAGTGTTGGCTCACAAAAGACCACACATACTAACAAACAAGATACTGGCAGTAACTTTCTGCCTCTTTTCGAAGGTCCTACAACCTCACGGCAAGCTGCGGCCTCAATACGATCTTCTGCTTTACAGAATACTGTGAAACGGACGAGGAGTCGCACCCGGCTGCGAAGAAACGTCAGCATGTGACCGTCGAAAACGAAGCAGGAAAGTTAACACCTAACCGTCAAGTCCAACAGAGCGTAATACCTTCTGGTGTGGCCTTCGGTAGCTCAGTGGTTAGTGCAGTAGACTTGGATCCCGAAGGTGCTGGGTTCAACTCCCAGCCAGGCACCGGAAAAATTTAACATCAACATTTCATGTTTTCATCATAATTAGAGTTTCCGGGCGTATTACCACTACAACAACATCTGATCACCCAAGTCAACAGGGAAGCTAAAAATAAACATAACAGCGCGCTTCTAGTGGAGAATAGAAACGGCAACACTCAAATAACATCCATTCCTGAAATTAACAGACGAATGTTAATTTACAGGCGGACAACATTGAGTGGATGAAAACAACATAAGGTTCCCGCGATAATCGGATATATGCCGGAACGAAGTCTGTAAGAGTAATAGACTTAAGGATTATTAACTCAGCGTCTCCAAGGTGCTACAACAACCTTCTGGTGTTAAAGACCAGCAAGGAAGGTGTTTAAGCCCTATTTAAAACTTCAAGGTAGGAAACCAGATGTCCCTTCCCAGAAAACCTTAGACCAGCAGGTGGCGGTAGTAGACATGGCCGACCCCGACGGGAGGATAAGCCCTTCCAATTGGAAGCTACTAGAACCGAAGCTGCTCAAACTAACACTTTCAGATAGGTGGAGCAGTAGCGATGTAATCTTTGATGGAGCGCAATGGAAAGATGGTATTAAGCTTATCAAATGTGCCAACAGTGAGTCCTTGTACTTTCTTCGATGGGCCGTAGATAACGTGGAAGCCCCCTGGCCTGGCGCACAAATCAAAGTTCGGCCTTCTACTGCTTTACCTCTGCGAACGACAGCGAACGATAGCGACAGCTTGTCGTTCACTGATCCACTGAAACTGCTCGCGAAGCAGAACGCCGGTCTCAGTACAGCTCTTTGGACGATACAATCGACTAAGGAGTGTGCTGAAAGTGGTGGTCTGATCTTCAATGTTGCAATTGACAAAAAATCAGAAGAGTACTAGAGAGAGAGGGGGTAAGGTAAGATATGGATTTGGTATCAGCCACTTCCGCATTCAAACCTCAAAAGGAAACTAGTTCGAGTAAGCTAAGAGTAGCGCAGATTATTCTGCATCACTCTATAGCAGCCTCGAACGAACTTCCAATTGCCCTCTCTAACTTTTCAGTTGACATCGCTCTAATCCAGGAACCCTATATCGTTAAGACTAAGGTAACTGGACTGAGCAATGTAAATTTTATCACGTACTCACCTAAAGAACTTCCCTTTTCAGCCTTGAAAACTGTGTTATTTTTATTCAATGCAATTCTCCGTGTAGGTTACTTCCCCCTATCTTGGAAGAGGTCTGAAATCGTGATGATACCGAAACCAGGCAAAGATCCAACTCAAGTCAAATCCTATCGCCCTATAAGCTTACTATCGATACTTTCAAAAATGTTTGAGTCCATTCTCATGAAGAAAATCACACCTCACATAATTTCTCACAATATTATACCTGACCATCAATTTGGTTTTAGAAAAAGTCACAATACTATAGAACAGGTACACCGTATCGTAACCTGCATCAGAAGAGCTTTTGAGAATAAAGAATACTGTTCGGCGTTATTCATAGATATTTCCCAAGCATTTGACAAAGTCTGGCACGAAGCACTTTTGTACAAAATATGTGACCTTCTGCCAATCAACACGCATAAACTGTTCAGGAGCTATTTGACTAACCGGTCTTTTCAAGTTAAATCAAATGGCATTTTTTCTAGCCCTAAGAAAATAAATGCCGGTGTCCCACAGGGGAGCATTCTTGGCCCTATACTGTACGTTATTTTTACGGCAGATATGCCCATAACCAACTTTACGCTCACGTCTACTTTTGCGGACGATACTGCTTTCGTCAGTACTCACAAAAACCCTTCAGTTGCGTCCGATCAACTGCAGTCGCATGTCCGAATCCTAGAAGAATGGTTAAAAAAATAGAGATTAATGGTGAATGCCTCAAAGTGTACTCATGTTACTTTTACCCTGCGAAGGGATGCAAGTCCTCCAATTTCTATTTTCAACTCACAGATTCCCCAAAAGGATCATGTAAAATACCTTGGAATCCACTTAGATCGGCGTTTGACGTGGTCGCGCCACATAGACTCTAAAGTAACTCAAATAAAACTCAAAACTAATCAACTTCAGTGGCTTATCAGCCAAAGATCTGCCCTAGATCCAGAGTATAAAGTTCTTTTATACAAAACGGTATTGAAGCCAATTTGGACATATGGTATCCAGCTCTGGGGTACAGCGTGCGCTTCAAATGTATGCAAATTACAAAGAAGACAATCGAATATTCTTCGTTTAATTACAGGTGCACCATGGTATATAAGAAACGCTAACATCCATAAGGATCTCAACATGCCAACAGTAAAAGAGGAAATTGAAAAATATTGCCGGTGTTACGTGGGTAAACTATTCAATCATCCAAACATCCTGGCTCGAGAACTACTAAATTTTGAAGGTCATGACCGCCTTAGAAGGAGAGATACGCTGGACATGATATAAATTAAAACAAATCCTAATCAAAATCTAAAACAAAAAAATGAAATGAAATTATGAATTCCTAAATTTGAAATGTTAACCTTTTGTTTAAGTAAAAAAATCGTGTAAAGTCTCAATGGTTTGTTCGCAATGGCAACAACCCAGAGAATAGTATTTTAGGTTAAGATTTGTCCACTTATTGTTATTTTCATTGTATAATAATGAAAGATTCAATAAAAAAATGTAATGAATTGAAAAAAAAAAAAAAAAAACTCACCTACCACTACAGATAAGGTGAGGACCTGCATTGTAGGTAGCACAAACTTAAACCTAATCCGTCTTCATAATTACAGCGATGGTGATCAGACAACTGTGAGGTTAGAGACGAAAAACAACAAACCGTTACTACTCGCATCAGTTTATTTACCATATGAGGGAATCAATCCGCCAAACGAGTTATTGATCAAGCTGGTGCATGACAATATACAAGGCAGAGGGTTCCATTAGGAAGACAGTGACTAGAGGTACACCACAGGGAGGGGTTCTATCTCCTCTCCTGTGGCTTCTTGTCATAAACGGGATACTCAGATCATTCGAGGAATATAGAGTGAAAGTTGTCGCTTATGCCGACGATGTGGTTATCATGGTTGGAGGCAAATTCCTCTCAACCACTACTGATCTTATTTAATGCGCTCTTTGGAAGCTGTCTAGATGGGCAACGCCGAACGGGCTAGGAATTAATCCAACTAAGACAGAGCTAGTGCTATTCACTAGGAACAATAAAATAGAATTTGTCCATAAACCCACTCTCGACGGGGTGGAGTTGAAACTGTCCCCAGAGGCTAAGTACTTTGGTGTCATACTTGATCAGAAATTAAACTGGAAAAGTAACGAAGGTCAAAAAGGGACTGAATGCAATCTACTCCTACAGATGTTCCAGATGTAAAAGTAGGGGGCTCCGCCCAAGTACTATCCACTGGATTTACCAAGCGATTGTGCATCCCATCCTCACCTATGGTTCAGTAGTGTGGTGGAAAGCAACTGGATATAGACACCAGCTAAAATCTTTAGAGAAAATTCAAAGAATTGCTTCTCTATTCATAACCGGCGCACAGTGGGAGGAATTCCAAAAAAAAGGGAAATAATTCTGCCGTTTCTTAAGCAGACAACCGATTGCGACCAAACTTGGGATGTTTGTATAAGAGGTATTAGAGAAGTAAAGTTTTGAGTTTGGGCCCCCCGTGGTATACAGGGGCGGAGCTGCAGGGCCTCAAAGTTGGCCACCTCGGTTGAACAAAATGTTTAAGCGCGTGTATCTTTCGTATTTTCCGTCCGATTCATAAAATCTGTGCGTCTTCTAATAACCGAGGTCTACAAAAGGCTTTTTGCACCTAACAGTTATGTATTGTGCTAGTATTTTGTAAATATCGAAGCAGAAAATGCACCAATTTTATCCACTTAAGCATGTCTGGATTGGCAATAACAGGACAAAAGTTATGGCCCCTTGAATTCATATTTAAAAAAATCGATTTTTTGTCATTTTTTTAGGAAAAAAGTTTGTCGTATTTTTGAGTTTTAGAAGAATTTAGTTAAAAATGTATAACATATTTACTATCATCTTAAAGGAAACTTTCCAGAGTATGCTCTCAAGGAACGAACAGGTCAAAACATTTACTGGTATTGTTACCAAGCTTCTCCAATTTACACAATTTTTTAGACAAATTTCAAAAGTAAGATACATTTTCTCCAATCGCAAAGCCAAAATGTTAAAACTTTTGGCATATTTATGTGTGGTAAGGTGTTGTAAGTTGAACTGCAAACGGAATCTGAAACCTCGCTTTTATAGGGGAAAATCCAAAAAATCCCATTTTTGGGGATTTTGAAAATTATTTTGGGAATTGTGGGATCGACTTTTGGAGATATAATGATTCGCGAATTACATTCGATTTGTAATGTCAGAACCTACAAACTACAAAATATTTCATTTTTAAAAATTTTATGTCGTTTTTACATTTCTGTCTGCATTTGAAAAGTGATTTTTTCACTTTTTTCCTGACCCTGTCGTGGCATTTGCTTAATATCAGTGCAGAATATGAACCGATTTCTCTCACATCAACTTCTCTAAATTGACAACAAAATTTTCTGTGTGATGCAATTTCGGTAAAATGTGCCCACCTATACAAAAGTTATGGTCACATCAATTTACACTTTCAAAATATAGACAATTTTTGTATTTTATTGCGAAAAGGTATATGTAGTATTTTGGAGATACAGAGGAATTTATAAAAAGAAAGTATATTTTATTTATTTATATTTGTCTTAAAGGAAACTTCCTGGAGAATATTTTCTAGAAAAGAACGAGACAAAAATTTGTATTAATAGTGTTGCCACGCTTCTCCAAATTAAACAATTTTTTCGAAAATTTCAAAACTAGGCCACATTTTCGGCAATCGCAAAGCTTGGATATGAAAACCTTTACCATTTTTATATGTTGTAATCTCTTATACGATAAACTGCAAAAGGATTTTTGAGCCCGGCTTTTAGTATGTGGGGATTTTCGAATTTATTTTGGGAATTGTGGGATTTACGTCCACAAATATAATGATGTTAGAATTAGCCTCGAGTTCTGGTGTCAAGGCGTGCAAATTAGAAAAAAAAAATAATTGAGATATCTTAATTTTTAAAGATTCAATGGAAATATAAAATTTCCTTTGTTGTTTATTTTTTCCCGATCCTTTCCTACGAATCGCTATATATTGGATCACGTTTTTGCATTACACAGAACATTTTGTTGTCAATTTAGAGAAGTTGATGCGAGAGAAATCGGTTCATATTCTGCACTGATATTAAGCAAATGCTACGACAGGGTCAGGAAAAAAGTAAAAAAATCACTTTTCAAATGCAGACAGAAATGTAAAAACGACATAAAATGTTTAAAAATGAAAATTATTCAATGAAATGTTTTGTAGTTTGTATTTTCTGACATAACAAATCGAATGTAATTCACGAATCATTATATTTCCAAAAGTCGATCTCACAATTCTCAAAATAATTTTGAAAATCCCCAAAAATTGGATTTTTTGGATTTTCCCCTATATCTACTATACTAAAAGCGAGGTTTCAGATTCCCTTTGCAGTTCAACTTACAACACCTTACCACACATAAATATGCTAAAACTTTTAACATTTTAGCTTTGCGATTGGAGAAATGTGGCTTACTTTTGAAATTTGTCTAAAGAATTGTGTAAATTGGAGGAGCTTGGTAACAATGCCAGTAAACATTTTTGACCCGTTCTTTCTTTGAGAGCATACTCTGGAAAGTTTCCTTTAAGATGATAGTAAATATGTTTACATTTTTTAACTAACTTCTTCTAAAACTCAAAAATACGACATAAACTTTTTTCCCAAAAAAATTACAAAAAATCGATTTTTTTTTAAATATGAATTTAAGGGGCCATAACTTTTGTCTTGTTGGTTATATCGAACCAATTTTTTTTCATTATATAGGAAATTTTATTGCCAATCCAGACATGCATAAGTGGATAAAATTGGTGCATATTCTGCTTCGATATTTACAAAATACTAGCACAAGGTCGGGGAAAAAATTAAAAATTCAATTTTCAAATGCAGATCTGTTAGGTGCAAAAAGTCTTTTGTAGACCTCGGTTATTAGAATACGCACAAAAAAAGATTTTATGAATCGGCCGGAAAATACGAAAGTTACACGCGCTTAAACATTTTGTTCAACCGAGGTGGCCAACTTTGGGGCCCTGCAGCTCCGCCCCTGTATACCACAGGGGGCCCAAACTCAAAACTTAACTTCTCTAATACCTCTTCTACAAACATGCCAAGTTGGGTCGCTATCGGATGTCTGGTTAAGAAACGGCAGTATTATTTCCCTTTTTTTTGGAATTCCTCCCACTGTGCGGCGCGAGAAGGAGCACACCGCAAGTGGCGATGAACACTTTACTAAACCTTCCACCGATAGGTCAATATATTAAGTGTAGCGCCAACAAGTGTGCTATTAGACTCCGTGAATCACTTATGTGTCTATGTGTCGTAACTCAGACTGCGGACATCAAAGATCCTTAATGAGGCATCTAACAGGCCCAGTCTGAGGGTTCTAACAGTACGAACTGATTATTTGCCACCTGTTCTGAACTTATCCACAAGGTTCGACACGACGATCCCTTCTAGATAAGATTGGCTGGTTGGTGATCTCCCCTTTCGTGTCACGCGATTTACACAGATGGATCAAGGATGGATGTGGGAACGGGGGCTGGCATCATTAGTGAATGTCTTAACATTAGGTTAGGTTAGGGTGGTAGCCGTATTTTTTTACAAGCTCACATAGACCAGTTTAGGTCCCTAGTGTTACCACGGGCCCCTCATCGAAACCAACCTGTTTGATATACAAATTTATCGATAGTCGGTACTGGACAGATCTGTTAGGCTGCCTAGAAAGGCCGACCCCAGTATGTCCAGTCGTCGTTTACTCAGAGCGGGGCAGATAGCAAGTGCTCAATGCTCTCCACTTCTTCCTCATCTCCACAGCTTCTGCAGAAGTCATTGGAGTCAATACCCAATCTTTTGGCGTGTTCGCTGATCAAGCTGTGTCCCGATCTTTGCCTCTCTAGTGCGAGGAGATATTTTGATCTTCTCAGGTCATACCTTGGCGAGATCTGCCTAGCTACCCTGCAGGTGCCGATTTCTGTCCATCTTTCGTTGGACTGCCTGATTGCGTCTTGCCTAAGCCAAAGCTTGCACGTGGATAGTGGCGCACCAATATATGCAAATTCCTCGAGAATTTGTAATTTCGTCCCTTTCCTAGCAAGTTCATCGGCTTTGCAGTTCCCCGGGATATCCCTATGCCAAGGCACCCATATGAGGTATATATTAAACTGCTCAGCCATCTCGTTAAGAGATTTGCGGCAGTCGAGGGCTGTTTGTGAATTTAGGGATGTTGCCTCCAGAGAATTGATGGCAGCCTGGCTGTCCGAGTAAATGACAACGCCAGTGTTGGTTACTATGTTGCGACTCAGCCAGTTGGCGACTTCCCATATTGCCAATATTTCGGCTTGATAGACACTGCAGGTATCTGGTAGTCTGTGAGATATATCCAAACTAAGTTCTTCACAGTGTACTCCGAAGCCAACCTTTTCATCAAGCTTCGAACCATCCGTGTAAAAGTGGAGAAGTTTCTGTTACCTGGTATTCTGCTAACCCATTCATCCCTGGCGGCAATCATACACGCTGAAAAAAAATCGCTTCTGTAGTATATTGTCCCAAACATATTCGGCTTGAAACATATATATGTTTGGGGTACACTCTAAACATATAGTATTTGGTACACACAAACAAATTTATATTTGGGAAGATGTTGTTCTAAACAAATCTTTGTTTACATCGCAATATGTGTTTACTTTGGACGATTGTTTTCCGAAGCAAATAATTATTTGCATTTAAGTATTCAGAAAATACCTAAATTGTGTTTAAAATTTCAGTAATTCAAACCTTTTTTAGAAAATTTTCAGTCGTAAAAATTGAAATCGTATAATCTTCGATCGAAATATATTACTTGGAGGATTGACAACTAATGATGGCTTAGAATACTCAGAAATTTTAAATGATTGATTTAAAACAGAAGTTACTGCTGCATTTTATATTATAACTGGGTGTTCAATTCGAAACCAAAAAAAATTACAACTGAAATTCGAAAAATTCAACAAAAGTTTCGAAAATATTTTTTAAATAAAATATGTTTGGAGAAATTCCTAAACAATAATTTTATTTGTATTCAAACATATATTTTATTTGATAAACTTAGTTTGCAAATATTATATGTTGTAACATATTAATATATGAGTTCCAAATATATTTTATTGATTTTCAAATAAAATTTATTTGCTCAGAAATACATAATATTTAAAAATTTGTGTTCCACATATATTTTCTTTCGATTCAAACATATCAAAAAAGGCGATTTTGCCCCGTGTAGTGTTGTAATTTATTTTATTTTTATTTATTTATTCAATAACAATACAAAGAAAGCCAAAAAGGCCAATTATACATGTATTGTAAGATAATCAACAATGTACAGCATTAATAAACTTATTAAACTAAAATGTATTATTATGAATTATAAAATAGTTCACAAAAATAGTTAAAGATTTAAAAATGGCTCCCCAGCCATATGAATAGAAGAAAAATGTGTTTAAAAAAAGGCCCTAAAACAGCTAGGACATGCGTAGAGTTACAAGTTAGTATTACGGAAGAGTGCCGTTATAGTAATCAATAATGTGTCTCTTAGAGTAAGAAAACATTTTCAGTCGGTTGGGAAGGCAGTTCCAACTACGGTAGACTCTAACGGTAGACTCTAACCAAATGAAAATTCAAGAGCTGTAGAATGAATAAGGGAGGCATCAATCTGAATATTACGCGTTGAATTAATAAATGAAAATTCATTCACCAAGATTTCAGGCTTTCCTGTTTTCATTATCTTATAAAAATGTAGTAAAATACGAGAGTTTAAATAATCCCTAAAAGTACACCCTAAAAATACTAGGGTAAGTTCAGTTACAAGCTCATGATCTTGTATTTTCAAATCGAAAACATAACGTACAATTTTTCTTAGAATCCTTTCAATGTTATTAATGTTATAGGTCCAAGTCCCAGAAAAAATTTCTATACCATAATTCAGCGTGGACATTAACAACGAATGAGCCAAACGACTTCTTACATGCCTTGGTGTGTAAGCTTTCAAAGAGTATAGTCTTCTTAATGTAATACATACTTTGTTAGTTATTGAATTTATATGGTTATCAAACTTAAGATTATTATCAAGTATCACACCAAGGCATTTAATAGCATCAACGAAACAAATTATCTGGTTATTGATAACAATTCTAGGATGTGAAACATTATGGTGTCGCGAGTGGAAACTAATAGCTTTTGTTTTAGATGGGTTAATTTTAAGACAATTCAAATACATCCAATTATCTATAGAGCTGAGATGATTATTAATATCAATCTCTAAATTATTATTCTGCAAGGACTCGGCCTTGTACAACAAAAATATGTCATCAGCTAATAAATATGGTTGACAAAATTAATTTTTCATTAGTGGAATAAAGTCGTTGAGATAAGTCAGAAAAAGTATGGGGCCTAAAAAAGACCCCTGAGGTACACCAGAAATAATATCACCCACGCTAGAATTTAAGCCATTGATTGAAACATATTGAGACCGATCTAAAAGATATGAGAGTTTGCAGGCTGATTTAGAAAAATTAAATTCGTCATGTAATTTTCTTACTAAGGCAGAATGAATAATACTATCAAATGCTTTAGAAAGATCTAAAGAGACCAGAGTACAACTTCCTCTTTTGTCTAATATTTGTCTGATAGAATCTGTAATTGAAAGTAAAACAGAAGTTGTGTTATGGTTTTTGCGAAAAGCAAACTGATTTGGGTGAAGAAAGGAGAACATTTCGTAATGAGTCAGGATTTGGGTTTTTAAGACATTCTCAAGAATTTTAGACATGACAGGTAATATATTTATAGGTCTCAATTTATCATTGCATCGATATCCATTTTTCGAAATGGGTACAACGCGTCCCAGCTTCCATGCCGAGGGAAAAATAGAGACCGTCAGAATGGTATTAATTAAGTGAAGAAGCAGAGGGGAAATAAGGGGGAAAATTAGTTTGATAAATTTTATGGGGATATTGTCATAACCCATGGCATTTGACTTAATTGTGTGAGTTGCTAAAATGAGTTCATATTCAGTTATTGGACTAAATGAAAACGAATTGTTATTGTCAATAAAATCATCAAAATTCAACATTCCTATATTAGAGCTATACCAGAAGGTTGGCTTAACAAGAAGTAATCTAATAGTGAAGTAGAATTATTCGGAAGATTAAAGTGAGTAGGCAAAGAGTTGTGGACACATTCTAGACCACATCTTGAAATCAAGGATCGAAAGTGATAAGACTTAAGAGGGTCGAAAAGGTTGTAATTGAAGTCTCCCATAATTATAATATTGGAAAATCGATCAAAAAGATCGCTATGTAGTTCTTCAAAAATATCTACACAACCATTAGGCAAGTAAACCACCCACACAAGCAATGACACCCCATTTCCAAAAATTTCAACAAACAGAGATTCGCAGACGCCATAATGTTTACCCCTAAAAACTACTTTGTAACGTAATTTATCGGAAATGTAAAGGCAGACACCTCCAGCTCTTCTAGGGTGACCACTAATACTTCTATCGACATCCCCAGGGCGATCATTTCGGACTAATTTATAATTAGGCAGGGCTAAGGATTGAGAAAAAATGTCAGGTTTAAACCATTTTCCGATATTCCAATAATATCAAGATTTGAGTCGAAAAAGGTGTTTTTGAATTCCTCAAGTTTAATATTGGAATTTGAAGGACACAAACTTTGGGCATTGATGTGACCAATATTTAAATTTCCAGTGAAAGGAGAGAGGTAATTATTTAAAGAACAATTGTCTCTAGCTATAGGACCTAGATTATAGCTATGGGCCATTGTATTTTAACCAATATTCATAGTTAGGGGGGAGCCAATAATTAATTATAACAATATATTTTATAAAACTAAATTTTTACATTTTTAAAATGCAATATAAATTCATTATTAGTGGTTTCCACTTGATTGATAATTAAGAGATAAAAAGTATTAAGTGAAAATGAATGAGATCAAAGGATATGGAATAACAATAAGTCAGTAACTATAGTATGTGAAGAGTTCGTTTTAAACAAGTCAATACATTCCTGAAAACTCCGAATTTTGATTTCATTGTTAATCATAACTACTTTTATTTTGAGAGTTTCTCGGTTAATTAAACTGTATCCTTTTATTTTGTTCTCGTTCTTATATTTCCAGCAAACTCTTTGTAATTTGCTGGCTAGTGTGGAGTAGTTGTCATTCAAATAAACTCGGTTCTCATTATTACCGCCAAGAACATCAGAAACTTTAAGCGATTTATACTTAAAATAAGCGGACATCAATTTATCTCGCTTGTAAATATCACTAAATTGCATTAGAACTGCATGACCATTCTTTATATACATACTTTATGTATGTCTGGAGGGGTAATATCAACTTTCAAGTGTGCGCACAAAAACACAACCACATCATTCAGATTATTCAGCTTATCAGAAAGGCCAGTTATTATAATATCCGATCTGTTTTGACGGTGTTGTAAGGCATGGTTAAACATCTCTAGCTCCATAAATTTAGCTTTGTTTGACATGTCATTAGAAATTACAAGATTTTTGCAGTTTGCTACATCTTTCCTCATTTCTTCAATACTTTTATTAAGTTCAGCTCGTATTTCACGGACGAAAGACTCGAATTTAGCTTTAATTTCCTCATTCTCTCTCTTAATTTCATTGGTATGGACTCTGAGACTTTCCTTAATGTTGGCAAATTCTTTCCGCATCTCGGTTTTAAAGGCAATGTCCGAATTATCCGGCGGGTTTTCCATGCAACGCGTACAAGTATACGCTAAGTTGCGATTTTTATCTAGAGTGCTAAATAATCGGGTATGTTCTGGCTCTCACTTGGAGCATCTCACGTGAATTGCCTTAAGAAAGAGGTTTTCTAAAAGTCGCTATCACGCCTGAAAACCGTATGGCATGAAAGGCAAATCACATGTTAGGCATTATTTAAGCAGAAGTTAGGCAGCCAATACTTTCTGCAGTTGCCAGGCACCTCGCTATTCGTCCTGTGAAGTAAAGGTGAGAAGTGAGATGAATGTGAAGTGAGTACCAGAACAGGGGTGAATGCCTTAGAAACATTGTCACAATCGGCATGGAGCCATGTATCACATGTCCTGCAAAGTAAGCATTTGCTTACAGTGGTTTCCAGATTGCAAATTCCGCAAGGAAAAGGCATTTTTCAGCAAATTTGTAAAAAAAACAACCAACAGAACAGCAGAAGTTTATTTTGTTATTGTTATTCTAGCTTGTAATGATCAGCTGGATTCTTAAAAGAATACAAGGCCAAGTACAAGAGTATGCGACGGCGGCAAAAAACAAAAATATTGGCGGCGGTCGTATTTTATGAAAACGAAAGTGTAACAAACGTCGGAGTCAAGCGATCCGCTTCAGCAACTACAGCAGTTCAATGAGAAATGATCGACAACAGCAGCAGCGGCTTGAACAATTTAAAAAAACTGGAATATTTCTCGGCTTTGTAGTTATGAACGATGGCAAAAAGTTTAAAACAACAAAGAGCACACCAATTCAGACTTTGCAAATGAAGAATTATTATCCTTTAGACAAGGTTACACTTCCTGTTTAATTCTTGGTGGCGACACACGCGTTCCTCTACAATAATCAAGTAATTGTGAAGAATCGACCGTATTACTACTGTTTTTTGTGTTAAACACATTGCTTTTAAGCAAATTATAGTGTTCTTGGCACATAAACCGACATATTTTGTGTTTTTTTTGTGTTTTCGTGGCAAAAAGTTAAAAATACTGGTGTGAGTGGCACGGCCTTTGTTGGATGGCCTCGGCCATGAATAATGAAGAGATGGCAGATATGCCTGGAAACTCAATTATAACTTATCGGATGGATAGTGACGTGAAGGAAGTGAGCCCTTCAATGACGACACGGTCAAAAAATGGCCGAAAATCTGCAGTGGGTTTGGCGAATGCAAGCGAAAAATGTGCAAAGAATAGCGGTAATGGTGGTGAAACTGGTGCATGCGGTGGGGCCATGGATGTAGATGACATGGGGCCAAGTGGCAGTGGTTTGACCAACAACAGGACAAGAGGCAGAGAGGATGATGGTGACAACGAGTCGAAAAGGCGCAGGGTGAATGATACAGAGACGAGATACACGGCTGAGCATACAGGTGAGGTCTATGTATTAGTGGATACCTCTGAGTCAGAGGTTATGAAAAATAAAAAAGTGAAAAATGGATTATATTTTGTCCAAAAAATAAAGGACCTTAAAGGAGATGAGTTCGACAAAATTAAAAAAATTGACGCTATAGGTGTAACCCTATATAAGGTGTTGTTTGAAGACATAGTGTCTGCAAACAGATTTTTAGATAATGAAGAATTGAGGAATAGGAAATTGAGGGCGTTTGTCCCAAGAAATTTCATAGAAACTTTTGGTGTAATTAGGGATGTACCATTATGTTGGAGTGAAGAAGAGATTAGAGCAGGAATAGTTTCAAGCAAGAAAGTTGCGTCGGTAAAAAGATTTACCAGGAGGAATGAGAGAAGTCCTCAACAGTTTGATCCAACGGAAACGGTGAAGGTTGGCTTTTTTGGTGATGACCACCCTGAATGGGTAGTATTCAAACATACGGTGCTGGTAGTTAGAACCTTTTTTCCTGCGGTGAGGCAATGCCACAAATGTGGACGACTTGGTCACACAAGTCAAGGTTGCAGATCGCAGAAAAGATGTTTGAAGTGCGGTAATAATGACAATGTTTGTGATGGAAAATGTGAAATAAAGAAATGTATCCTATGTAATGCTGATGAGCATATGGCAAGTGATAAAGATAAATGTCCGAAATGGCAAAAGGAGATTGAAACAAACAAGATTATGACGAGAAAGAAGCTTTCGAAAAGGGAAGTTATACAGGGGTATAACAATCACAACAGGTTTGACATTTTGTGGGACGAGGAAAACTTTCCAAATCTGTCTGCTGGTAGAAAGGGGGCAGTGAAGAAGGTGATTCCGGAAAGTGCAAACAACAAGGACAAGGATGTGAATGCAATCTTGACACCATATACATATAACTCAGTGGCGAAGAAACCCAAGAAGCCGTATGTACATCCCCCGGGTGTGCAAATGCAGAGTCGGATGTTTGAGCCTCCTAGTCCTAGTAGGCCGGTTTTCATGAAAGAGGAGCTAAGGGTGAACGAGCTGGAAAAAATAACGAAGGAGCTGCTGAAATTTATGCAGGATTTCTTTCAAATGCAGAACAACAGTATGGCCTTGGATGCCATGAATCATTTTGCGGCAAGGATCCAGAAATGCAATATTCAAGTTAATCAAGTTTTAAACCACTCTGTAAACACTTCTAATAAAAATCAAATTGAAGATATTTCAATATAATGTACAATCGTTTAACTCAAACAAGTCTTATGTGGAATTCTTTACTAACAATTATGACGTAGATGTTATTATATTATCCGAGATTTTCTCAGAAAACAAGAGGAAATCGAACAAGCTTATTAATTTCAATCTTATCCAAAAATTTAGAAATGATGGTTATGGAGGTGTAGCCATCGGTCTAAAGAAAGGAATAAGATACAACAAAGTTATATATAGTACGATCTATGATATAATAATAGTGAAGACGACAAGTTTACGACAGAATCTTTATTTAGTTTCTGTGTATTTCCCGCCGTCCTTGAATGTGAATGAATTTGTACAGGAAATGGAGAGGCTTCTCCTCTTCTTGGAACCATTGGACAATGTTGTTCTCCTAGGAGATTTTAATGGCAGAAACTGCATGTGGGGAGATACCCTTACATCAAGAAGAGGAAAAGAACTTGAGAGACTAATTATGGGGACGAGACTTAAGTGCTGTAACAACGGAAACATCACCTTTAAGAGAAATGCTGATGCTGTGGGTTCGGTCCTGGACCTATCCTTTATAAGTGCTAATCTCAATGTTGATTGGAAAGTTGGTGATGCGTACCTTGGGGGTAGCAGACATTTCCCAATCACTTTAGATTTGGATATGGCAGTAAGTGGGAGTAGAAAATTTCTATCCAAGAAAAAGCTGATGATGTCGTTAGGAAATCTAACCCTTGAACCAGACTTTGACAAAATTGAAGAAACAATGGCAGTGGAAATTGAATATGCCAAACATACACCGGTTGGTAATAGGGTGCCAAAGTACTGGTGGAACGATAATCTACTAAAGCTCTTTAGAAGGCAGGTGGCAGCCACTAAAAAGGCGAAAAAATTTCCAAGTTACCTTAATCTCGTGGATGCGAGTTCGGCAATAGAGATATGGAAAAAGGAGGTTGCAAAGGCGAAAAGATCCAGCTTCAGCAACAAAATTATGGAAATTAACAATGCTCCGAATACCAGAATGGCCTGGAAATTTGTTAACAGTGTCAAAAATAGAGAAAATACCCAAAGATCCCCCTGGAATGAAGATAACAACATACACTACTTGAATTTTTTGAAAGGACAGGTTCCAGATCGACCATCTGTCTGTGACTCTGGGTACATCACAGTTAATGCTAGTGAGGTAGTGCCCTTTGATTTTGATGATCTTGATGCATGTTTGGACAACAAGAGAAAAAACTCCGCGGGTGGGGCGGACGGGGTCACGTACTCCATGATCAAGGCGCTGTCTGGCATTTCCAGGAGGGCAGTGCTAACAGCCATGAACTCGGCCTTTATGAACAACAATATCAGGGATGGTTGGAGGTTTATCAAAATTATCCCGATTCCTAAACCTAATAAAGATCATAAGATTATTGAGAATTTTAGACCGATTTCTCTAATCCCAGTCTTTCTTAAGTGTATTAATCTTATGATTAAAGAAAAAATGGTAGTTCAAACGGAAAAGGATCTTCTAATTCCTGCAAGATCGTACGCTTACAGGAGTGGCAAGTCGACGGCGACATGCATCAATGAACTCTTGCATAGAATTGCGTTATTGAAAACCAATAATTTTAAGGTGCTTGTTTTGTCATTAGACATCAGCAATGCATATAACTGTGTAGACATTGGAATTATGGTCAATCTGCTAAAAAAATATATGTTTCGACCTGAGTATTGTAACTGGATCAAAAACTTCCTGTCCAAGAGGATCCTGAAGATGGGTCAGGAGGAAGTGATGGTCAACAATGGTCTACCCCAGGGTAGTTGTCTCTCGCCTCTACTTTTTAACCTTTACACTGCTTCCTTACATGATATCGAAGATGACAGGACTATGCTTTTTCAATATGCTGACGACTTTATTATTATGTCGTACAATACTGACTTTGATTTGGCTCTGGCTAACTTAAAGAATAAAACGAAGAAATTTAAAGACAAGTGCATGACCTTAAATCTGTCTTTCAACCCCTCGAAGTCAAACAGCGTATACTTTGCCAAAAATAGCGTCAAGAAAATTGAACTTACTATTGATGGAACGTCAGTTATACAACAAAGAAAACTTACCTTTTTAGGCAGAGTGGTAACTAACTTATTAACTGTTAAGGATCATTATGGAAAGATTGCGAATGAAGTTAACAGCAGAGCGAATATGCTCAAATGTCTCACCCCGATTAAGGGTGGTTTACACCCCAAGGTTGGACTAAATGTATATAAAGGTCTCATAAGATCCAAAATTGAATATGCCAGGACTACCACTGCGAATGCTCACGAGTATATATTAATAAAAAGATAAAAATCTTTCAGAATGACATGTTGAGGAGATGTCTAGGGGTGACCAAGTCGACTCCGATCCACTCCCTATATGCCTTAGCCCATGAACTTCCACCTAAATTCAGGGCCAAATTGTTAACCTCAAAGGAGATCATAAAAATAATGCTCAATAATACTAATCTTTATAACATCATCTCTGACAACCCTATAGTCAAATCCAGCTATAGTGCAATATACTATGAATTTAAAGATATTTTTGATTACATAATGGTTACTCCCCCTTTTTCACTACAAAAGAATGTAAATATTAGACTCAATCTATTATCTCAATCAAAAAAAACACCTCTAATGAAGTAATTAACTCCACCTATAGGAAAGAAATCCATGATTATAAAAGTGATAACTTTGTAATTTTTGCTACAGATGCGTCAATTACGTCCACCTCAACTGGCTGTGGGGTGTACAACTATACATTTGGACAAAAATTCTATTTCAAGCTGAATTTTAAATCCTCGTCCATGTTCGGCGAGCTTTGGGCCCTACTAAAGGCGCTGGAGATAGCAATCGAGGATGGATATGAGAAGTGTGTCTTCTTTACTGACAGCCTTTCGGCGTGCAAGGCTCTAAGCAGTGAGAGGACTGACAACTACATCGTAGCCCTTTTTCATAACAAAATAAGAAATGTAAACATGAATTGTCATATTGTATGGACCCCCAGCCATAGAGGTGTGGAGATCAATGAAGAGGTGGACCACATTGCCAAAGATGCATGCGAAGTTGGGGCAGAATTGGATGTTAAATTGTCTCCTAGCGAAGCACTGATGGCTATTGAGGAACGCGTGAAAAGAGAATGGAATGACGAATTCATATACATATCTGCCAGCAAAGGTCGCCACTTTGCGGACATAGTACCTAATACACTTGACAAACCATGGTATCATGGTAATGATTTTAGCCCTAAGGATACTAAAATGCTCAATAGACTAATGGTAGGTCATACCTACGACAAGATATACCTACACAGGATAGGTGTATCTATGTCTCCTAACTGTGATATTTGTACTGTACCTGAATCTGCTCACCACAGTATTTTTGATTGCCTAAAACACACTAACATAAGGAACAAATATAAAATGTTTTCAAAATTTCGAGATGTGAAAGAAATACTATTAACGAAGCATGCCAATAACTATAAAGATCTCATCGATTTTATAAACGAAACTAATCTACCTATTTGACATCATGCACATTTGGATTTTCGATTCATACTACTAATAATCTGTGATATTTACAAATGATTTTAATCAACATTTACTAATTATAATCTACAATCCCCCACCCCAAATTTTCCCACTCTCTTTTTTTAACCCCTTGCACATTAGCATATCGCTTAATTTAATTTCATGCACTAGTCATTCAAAGCTTACAATCGACGCTGGATTTCTGCATCGTTGGATCTACACTACTTAACCAAGATCTATCTATCAGATCTACTTCATTTATCACATGTGTCTGCTGCCTCTGGAGGCGTCAATTACCTAGCAAACATACTCAAGAAACTTCTTTAACTGATTTGGATATATCCTGTTGGAACAAGTTCCAACAAGTCGTTTACTACAACCTGGACTCGCATGGAAGGGTTTATCGAAGATTTAACTCACTGATGTTTATGTGAGAACATCATCTCTGTTATAACCTGGCGTATGGTGCCTCAAGAGCACCGCCATCGATTCATCACAACCAAAAAAAAAAAAAAAGACAAGGTTACTCAGAAAAACTTCATGTGTCCGGTGATAACAATTTTGTATTTAGTATGTATAGCACTGAACGAGTTCACTTGTACACCGCAAAGATGACTTTTTTAATTTTCAATCAAGAGGGGTTATTTAATACGTCTACCACAACATAGCGTTGCGAGCCTTTGTTTGTCTCGAAGGTGTACACAGTTGGTATATAGTCCACTCGGTAGGTTTCCGTAGCACTACACTTTGATATCCTCATGTGACCGTAGTTCTTGTACCTCCACAATGATAGGCAGTTTAATCTTAATGTCGCTCTGGTCGCAACTTCTCTCGCCACAATATTAATCGGCAGTATGTGGAGTAAGGCTTG